>JAIWNI010000290.1:0-12608 GCA_025331435.1 Choanephora cucurbitarum
ATCTATATATGTACTGAAAAATCGAATTTAATAATTCACTATCACGTGATGTGACTTGCATTTTTTGGCCTTGATTTAATTTAATTCATCCATCTAAAAGATCCATCTAAAGAATGTTTTATATATTCACCTCTCTCTCTTTCGAAGTAAAAAAAAAATGAATAATCAAACAACTATTGCTCCCAGAATCTGTTCAGGTTGTAGATCTGAATTCATTCACTCTAGATTTTCAACATGCGATACCTGTCGAGTAAGTTTTGACGCGTTAATGAGGCTTTGATATAACTGGCTTGACTTATATTATTATTTGTTTTAGGAACGTGGAAGAATTAGAGCTGCCAACAGAAGACAGAATGCTGATATTCCCAGACGTAGAGAACGATCCGTCCAGCTTCCTGCTGCGTTCATTTCTGAACTTGGACGTCTGCGACCTTTTGACCTTGGTCCAATGGACAAAGTCTGTACTCACTGCGGTGCTAAGCACTGGGAAGCTGAGTTGCCCACACAATGCACTTCCCAAAACAGATTTTGGATGAGCTGTTGTAAGGCAGGAGCTGTAAAGCTCGAAACCCTTCATTCACCTCCTAATTTCTTAAAGACTTTACTTGAAGAAATGAGTACACGAGGTCGTCTTTTTAGAGACAATATTAGAAGGTACAATGCAGCCTTTGCTTTCACTTCTTTAAGATGCGAAGTTAGCAATAGCAACCTTAGCAATATGCCTTTCCAGATTCATGGTCAGATGTATCATATGCAAGGTCCTCTTTTGTCTGAAGGGGATACCAGTGCTAGATATGCTCAGTTGTATATCTTTGATCCTCAGTTTGCAGCTTCAGTCAGATCCACAAATAACAACGATTTGGATAGGGACATTATAAGTAACTTGACTTTAATGCTTCATGAACAAAATCCTTTTGTCGGATTGTATAAGACTGCACATGAGCTTCTCATGAATACTGAAAACAGTGAAAATGAAACTCCTTTTGTTCGAATTTGCCCATCGATGAGAATTGAGTTAGTAGCTGGATCAGATCGTCGCACTGAAAACCTTCCTACTTCTGATGAAGTTGCAGGAATTATCCCCAATGAGCATAATGCCGAAGGCTTCAGAGACATCCGTATCTATCTTCGTGATAGTGAAGATGTGCACTCTTACACAAACATTTCACAGAACCATGCTTTGTACATGCCATTGCATTATACGCTTCTGTTTCCTACTGGTGATTTGGGTTGGCATTGGGGCTTGAGATTGAATGATGGATCAACTCGCCTAACTCAAAGAGCCTATTATCGCTACAGACTGCATCAAAGAGCAAGCGAGTATCCAATTCTTTTCTTGAGCAAAAGATTGTTTCAACAATACTTGGTAGACGTCTGGGCCATTTGTGATCAAAATAAGCTTGATTGGATTAGAAACCATCAATCCAACATAAGAGCTGATCTCTACAATGGTTTGCAAGATGCTCTCATCAATGACGATGTTGATGCTGCTTCTTTGGGTAGAAGGTTTATCCTTCCAAGTAGCTACACGGGTGGCCCCCGTTTCATGGCTAAGCTTTATCAAGATTCCATGGCCATTGTAAGATATTTTGGCAAACCCTCTCTGTTCATCACTTTTACAGCCAATCCAAGATGGATCGAAATTCAAAGAGAATTATTGCCTGGGCAAAACGCCTCAGATCGACCTGACTTGGTTGCAAGAGTGTTTGACATGAAAGTAAAAGCATTGTTGAAAGACTTGAAGACAAAACAAGTTTTTGGATCATACAGGGGCTTGGTCAGAACTATTGAGTACCAAAAACGTGGACTTCCACATCTACACTTACTTTTGTTCTTGGATCCCACCCTAAATATGGACACTGTAGAAAAGATTGACCAAATCATTTCGGCTGAGTTACCATGCAAGGAATCTGATCCTGAACTCTATGAAATTATCACCAAGAACATGGTTCATGGTCCTTGCGGTGACCTCAACCCAAAGTCTCCGTGCATGGCTAAAGATAGCAATGGTCAGCTTAAGTGTACCAAACGTTTTCCAAAAGCCTTTTCGGAAGAAACTGTATTGAGCGAAAACGGATATCCAACGTACAAACGATCGACAACTGTCCAGTCATCATACACGATCCCTAATCCCTTAAGACATCGTAATGACCGTTTGGATATTGACAATAGATGGATCGTGCCTTATAATCCATATCTCTCAAAGAAATACAAGGCTCACATAAATGTCGAATGCTGTC
Source organism: Choanephora cucurbitarum (assembly GCA_025331435.1). Taxonomy (NCBI): domain Eukaryota; kingdom Fungi; phylum Mucoromycota; class Mucoromycetes; order Mucorales; family Choanephoraceae; genus Choanephora; species Choanephora cucurbitarum. The sequence goes on from JAIWNI010000290.1 coordinate 2,241, forward strand.
AAGGTGTTGCTGCCATCAAGTACATAAACAAATATGTTTACAAGGGCTCTGATCGCACTACACTAAGACTGAGTGACACGAGAGATGAAATTGAAAAGCATCTCCAAGGAAGATACATAGGTCCAACTGAAGCATTCGGACGTATTTTCGAATACAAAATTCATGAAGAAGATCCCACTGTTACAACTTTGGCTCTTCATCTTCCTAATGAACAGCCTGTGTACTTTCCTGAGGATGCATCTGCACCTCAAATTCTAGACATTTTGGCAAATAGCAGCTCAATGTTGATTGCTTATTTCAAATACTATGAAAGTAATCCAACGAGTCAAAAGCATCTTTATCAAGATTTCCCAAACCATTTCGTTTGGAAACAAAACTCAAAGAGCTGGGTCCCACGTAAGAAAGGTTTTGCAATTGGAAGAATTCCTTTTTGTAGTCCTACATGTGGCGAGCGTTACTACCTAAGACTTCTCTTAGTTAATGTTGCAGGCTCTAAATCATTTGATGAACTAAAGAATGTGAATGGGGTTCAATGTGCAACCTTTAAGCAAGCATGTGTTCAATTGCATTTAATTGAGGATGACCAAGAATGGACGAAATGCTTTCAAGAAGCTTATCTCTTTTCCTCTGGTCATACGCTTCGCAATTTGTTTGTCACTGCTTTAGTCTTTGGACAGCTCATTGATCCCATGTCACTTTGGCTTGAATTTCGTGATTCTATATGCGATGACTTACAGCATAAGTTGGAACAGATGCTTCCTGTACATGCTTTGGTATACATGTCAACAGGCATATCAGCCTTTTACAACGAGCAAGCCTCAATGGACTACGGCCTTCATTTAATTGAAAAAAAGCTCAAGGACTTTGGCAAATCTCTTGGCGATTTTAATCTGCCTTATAACAAGTATAACTGGGCAACCGAGTTGGGTCGAATCATTGCAGAAGGCAGTAACACTGGTAATCCTCTGATTGATGAGCAGTTGTTGTACAACCATCAAGATGAAGAGTCAGCCTACAGATCCAAGTATGAAATCTTTAATGCGGATCAAAAACAGGCCTTTGATTTTATAGTTCACAAATTGCAGTCTTTTGATTTAGCAAGTGACTCTAACCCTTCTGATTCTGACAATAACATGTGCTTCTTTTTGCACGGACCAGCTGGTACCGGTAAGACTTTTGTCTACAATACTTTATGCAATTACTTGAGAGGTCAAAAGAAAATTGTTTTGTGCGTCGCTTCGTCTGGTATTGCTTCTCTGCTTTTGACTGGAGGGCGTACCTCTCATTTTCGATTCAAAATTCCTCTCAAGCTGAACGAGTCATCGACATGCAATATTCAAAAGAATGGTAAATTGGCCCAATTACTTCGCCAAACGTCTTTGATCATTTGGGACGAAGTTCCTATGCAAAATAAGGCATGCTTTGAAGCTGTCGATCGTACTCTGAGAGATGCCTGCAGTAACCAGTCGCTTTTTGGTGGTATTCCTGTTGTTTTGGGTGGCGATTTTGCCCAGATTCCTCCTGTTATCAAGAATGGAACTAGAACTTCTATTGTAGAAGCTTCTATCAAGCATTCATACATTTGGCGTCAAACTCATGTTCTTCGCCTTCACATGAATATGCGTGTAGTAGGCACTTCATCAAACGATGTCCATTTCAAAAAATGGCTCTACTTGATGACCTACAATACTAGAATGCAAAATGCAAGGATACCTCTCCCTCAATACATATCAAAAATGCATGATTTAACTGATATAATTGCCAAGGTGTATTCTTCTGAGAGCCTTACACAAGCACTTGACAATCCAAGCCTTCTTTACAAATCAGCCATTCTTACTTCTAAGAATAGTGTGGTAGATTCAATCAATGAAGAAGTGCTCAACTTGATGCCTGGAGAACCTGTCACTTTGATCTCTGCAGATAAAGCTGATTATTCTGATGAGGAAAACAGCAACAACGAACTCTATCGAGTTTCAAATGAGTACTTGCAAACGCTCAATCCAGGCAACTTTCCTCCTGCTAAGTTGACCTTAAAAGTAGGCTGTATTGTAATGCTACTTAGAAATCTGAACCCACAAAGAGGCCTATGCAATGGTACAAGACTCATCATCAAAAACATTGGTCAATATGTGCTTGAAGTTGTAGTTATGAATGATCAAAATGATGGCAATCAGCAAATCGAGTTTATTCCTAGAATAACTCTTACTACTTTTGAAGACGATTATCCGTTTATTCTGTCAAGAAAACAGTTTCCTATTAAGCTAAGCTTTGCTATGACTATAAATAAGTCACAAGGCCAGTCCTTAACAAATGTCGGAATCGATCTTAGATCACATCTTTTTACACACGGACAATTATATGTCGCTTTTTCTAGATCTACCAACCTACAAGGAATACACGTCTTACTTGAACCTGAATCACAGAATCAACAAACATCATGCACTGATAGCTATATAGATAATATCATTTATCCCGAATTACTATTATAAATAGCAAATATAATCATTTTTTAGACTACAATCTGACGTTGACTCATTTTAACTTGAATTCTATGTGTGTATGTGGGGGTTGGGTGGGGGTTGGGTGGTGGTGGTGGGTGTGGGGAGGGGTGTGGGGAGGGGGGGGGTTGCCAGGATCGAAACCGCAGGCGACGACGGCCGTAAGCGAGCGTAGCGAGTAGGTCGGCTAGTATTTGAATACTCAACAATCGCCGAACGCACTTATGCTTGGTTGGTGGGAAACTATCTTCTCATACACGTTTACATGCGTATATCTTCCAGGTATTAGTAACGTAATTCCAGACGCACTCTCTCGACTTTATTCAGACAACGAAATCCCGTTGCTTCTGGAGGGGGGTAGTTGTGCTGATGTTACTAGTGATGGCTCAATAATTAAAAAGAAACGCAAGAGATTGACAAAAGAGCTGACCAAATCTAAAAAACCAATGCTGCGTTTTAATCGTTTTACAAAGTCACGCCCTACCAAAATATTTAGCGCAAACAAAGAACGAAGCACTTCTTCCGTTTCTCATGATAACTCTTCATCTTCTTCCAAAACTTTCTCGTCTGATGACAGTAACCGTGCCCCTGAAAGGTTGCTAACAGACAGCAAAGACAATCTCACTCACTCTTCATCATCACAAACAATCAGTTCTGACCTCAGTATAACTGCGAGGGCCTTGAAATTCATTGAATACATGACACCACCAATTCACGAGCGTGATACACTTATCTTGAGAGCTCATCTGTTAGGGCATTATGGATTACAGAGTATTGAGGACCAATTACACCATGATGGGTTACATTGGACAAACATGCGAAAAGATATTGAACGCATACTAGCTGACTGTTTAGAATGCAACAAATTCAACATCGCTAAAGTAGGATATCACCCACCTAAATCAGTTCTGCCTGATCAACCATTGGACCATTGGTGCATGGATCTTGGATCTTTCGATGTTACCTCAGATCAAGGCAACAACTTTATGCTTGTGCTTGTTGATTACTACTCACGATTTACTATCTTAAGAGCCTTACCGGACAAGCATAGTACCACCATTGCAAAGGAGTTACTTAATGTCTTCTCCCTATTTGGATTTCCCAAAATCATTAACAGCGATAATGGTGCTGAATTCGTAAATGATGTAGTCAATCAAATGATGGAAATGAGTGGCATTGACAAGAGGGTATCTCTTCCCTACTCTCCTATGGGTAATTCTGTCAACGAAGCTTACGTGGGACTTGCTAAAAGGACCATCGTTAAGATGTTGCGCGGAAAAGGTGAATCTTGGTGTTCGTACCTCAATTACGCTCAATATTGTCTCAACATAAGATATGCACGTCTACACAAGTCTAGACCATACGCAGTACTATTCAACAGACAACCAAATGAGTTTCAGGATTACACTAAGACTGAGCCTACACTTAAGATGGAGAAAGCTGAAAACAAGATCATCGATGAAAAGTACAAATTCGTACAAGATGTCTTGATACCAGCATTGTCTGAGCGAATCAGAGAAACACAGAAACGTGATCATGAAAGATTCCAAAAGACACATAAGATCGTTGAGCATCAGTATCCTATCGGAAGTAAAGTCATGATCAAGAACGTTAACAAAGCACGTAAGATAGATCAACGCTACGAAGGACCATTTTACATCCATGGTATTACAAAGAATGGTAGCTACATATTGAAAGACAAAACTGGCACACTTCTGTCTAGAGATGTTCCCACATCACATATTGTTTACAAGCCAGCTGCAAACATCACACCTGAAAATCTTGATCAACTCAAGGAAGATCATTATGAGGTTCAATCAATCATTGATCATAGAGGTAAACATGGCAATTATGAGTACAGAGTTAGATGGAAAGGTTATGATGATCCCGCTGAGGACACATGGGAACCAATTGAGCACTTCGACTCAACCAAACACATTGAATTGTATTGGGGACGTCGTAACGCTAACAAAACCTCTTCTAATAATCGTAAGACTTTACCTAAATCAGTCAATACGCGAAGAATCTCTACTCGTAATAAGAAAAGCTCCAGTGCTTCATCACAATAGACTGAGTCAAGTAGATACATTCCTTTTCCTATATAGTTTTTCTCCCACTGGGTTTTGATTAGGTTTTTATCGGAGTATCTCACTACTGACAAATCTGCTTTCACGCATGAATCATGATGTTTATTAACAAACAACTACATTGTGCTTTTTGCTACATGATATCTTAAAACAAATGAAGCTCAAATTATCAGTCAAAGCAATCACGCTTGCGTCTGGAAGGGGGCTATGTTGTATTCATACAGTACGGATCTTATATTTATCCACTTATGACTTAACAATCACTTCTATTTCGACTTCAGCTTGTTCCTTTGACAATTGTTTCGGATAATCCTTATTCAAGGTCAGTACTGACATCTCACCAATGATTTACCAGTTACTTGGATTCAGGTACAGTTGGCCAATCAACCTGTACAAGTACTTCTTCTCTACAAGACTGTCACCATCAATCTTACATCCGATTTGTCATTGATATTATCTTTTATCATTAGCCTCTATAAAAGTTTTACAATCTCAGTTGAAATAGCATCTTCATGAAAAGTATAAATAAGATCAATATTTTGAAGTAAATAAAAAGTATCTTTAGTCTGATTAATTTCTCTTGTCTAATACAATTGTGAATTATTTGGTCTTCAACAGACTTGTTATTTTTCAATGAGATATTTTCAACTGAGAGAAATACAAATATATTGAAAAAAAGTGCGTTTTATTAGACGAATTTCTTTATATAGCGAGAGGCAAAGCTGATCCTAGAGAGTATACAATCATTGCTCTTCATGAGTAATAATTATGCATTAAGGGTTGTCAGAATACTTTACCGAACAGCTGAGTTTATTTCAAAAAATGTACCGGAAATTGGTATGTTGCCTGAGTCACATTTACAGTTGTGACATATGTCGTGACACACAGTGAAGAGGAGAAGATACCTACTAGACAGCTGGCATACACTTCGATCGACAAAGCGTTGACAGAATTATATGTCAATGACAACAACGGTGACATGCTAGGGTATCATAAGGAAATTTTGAGCAGCACCGCTTAGACATCGACATGTACCGTGACATCTTTTCTGGTGCTTGCTATCAGCATCTTTTTGCGAATGGTGATGTCGATGTCAACACTATCTGTCTTGTAGTTTTTGTCGATGGGTATCAATTAAAAAAACATGCAAAAAGCTCACCAGGTTTTAGTCAATTGCCTCGTAATGAATATCCATCCCGAGCATTGGTAATTAGTAACGCTTTCTAGAGCCAGTGCAATAGGTACTTAACTTTCACAACGGCTGTAGAACGAATGACGAAAACATGATCCAAATAACAGTCTGCCCGGGAAAGCCTAAGGATCTACACTCATACTTGAAGCCAATGTTTGACGAAGTTGAACAGATGTACAAGAACAAGCTGGTCATTAAGAGGCAAGGAACAGAAGTATTTCGTGGACGTGTTGCTATTTTGGGTGTAACAGGTGATATACAAGGAATTACCGAACTCATGGGTTCTGTTGGACACACTGGCAAATATGGTTGTCGTGTTTGTAAGGCTGCTGGTCATGGGCCTCTTGGTATTTCTAACATGGGTGAATACATAGTAGGTATCAGCTCCGGTAAAGGCATTGCTTCGTCTCTGTCAACATCGTCCCTTGCTGCTTCCACTTGAGCTTCGTTACAGTATCTGGCTGCTTGACAGGTGATAATTGGGCACTTTTTCGTATCAGAATCATTAAGTGGATACATGTGGCAGCCATTCGGACAAATGTCAAACTTGATGGTGGTTTTTGTGTTCTTTTGTACCATGCGGCGGTAGTTATCGGGTGACTGGAAGTGTTTATCGGCAAAAGGACCTAGTTCCATACTAATAGTTTAAGTATACATTCATTAGTCAAGACAAGAAAAAAGTTACCCTCAGTGATATGCGCCAATAAGTTATTATTCAAGACGTGGATCAACTGACGCTGGTAATGTCTTGGTGTTTTTGCTTCGTCCAACAACTGCATGATGCTAATCCAAGTCGACTTGCAAACATCTAAATGTTCGGGAGGATGCCAATCGTAAATTATAGGTTCTAACAAAACAGTTAAATCTCTCGTGTTGATTTACTTTATCATGAACAACATACCGCTAGAATTAGTATTGCTATTACTTACAGTAGAGGCAGAGCCATTTCCTTCAAAATCGGCTTCCATAGATACATCACTGAGATTAGCGTCTTGAACATCTACATCATTGACAAAACCGGTTTCAGTTTCATATTCATCTAATTAAACAGACTCATTGGCTGAGGCCATGTCATTGTCTGATGATGATTGGATCGTATCCAAGTTGGCGTAATAGACACAATTTGTTGATATGATATGTTCAGTAAGAGCTTTCTGGCTGACGAACACAGCTTGACAGAAAAGACAGTTGAAGATTGAAGACATTCTGAATTATAAGTCAAGTGATTGAGTTGTTGACAAGAAAAGTGATCTAGATGTAGGGTTAATAAAAAGAGATATGAGAGTTGTTATTATCGAGCAATAAAGCGAAAGAATCCAAAGAGAAGTGCAAATCAATACTGGTACATTTTATATTTAAACACTGGATTGATGTTTGTATTGTCCATTTGTTCCGGATCTGATCCATTTATGTCTGTGTGTGGAGTATACAAGAAGATAAGTCTTATTATATGTGAGCGTTGTATGTACGCATGATTTAACCTGTAAATTTGATTGTTTGTCAACTTTAAACAAATGAATAAATGATTACTGATGTGGAACTGCCTGTCATGCAAAGTTTGTTTGTTCGCATATGATTATTCCAGCTTTAAATTTAAGATGTTGTCAATTACGACTCTATATACATTCACGAATGTCCGTAATAAACTTATAAACAAACATATAGAGATCGGTGTACTCTGCTTGCATTAAGAACATTAAATTATGCTCGCAGTTTTTTCTTCATCAACACAAGTTCAAACCACTTGACATCTGGAAACATCAGGTGTGTGATCTGTAATTTTATCATCTATAGAGACATGATAACGTTTGTCATTTTATCAGCATAATATCAACTAACTCTATTCTTTTCTGCTATGCACGAATATTTTACCAAACACAAAACTTTGTCATGATAGCTTGCTGGTAAAACAAACAATGATCGTTTAATCTGATTATGTCTTAAGTGATGCATTTTTTGAAGCACTATTGACAACTGAGAATCAGTATCAGAAACAATAAAGGTGAATACCCTGCTTCCCTTTCTTCTTGTTACCATTATCCTTTCATTTATTACCATTATCGTGTTTAAGCCTTTTTGAGAACAATAACAGTTTATAAAGTCAGATTGGTTGCCACAATGTTGATGTATAAGGATAATTCATCTATATGTTCCATAGATTATAAGAAAATAAACAAAGAGTACGTTGTAATGAGTTATATGGGAATAAACGATCAAAAGACTGAATTTACATTAGTATAAAGAAACAAGCAAATCACTTAATGAATAAAAAGCATCTTTCCTCTTATGTGGCTGATTTATTTTCTATTTTCAATCGCATCAAATTAAGCTAATGAACAACATGAACAGAGATATTCTTGACATTCGCTCCAGCTGTTTCAGAACAGAAGACGTAGTTATTCAATTGCGTGCCCAAATGCAGGAAATGATAGCTAAGTAAGACGAGTTTATAGCCAAAGTCAACTTATGCTTTGATAAGCTGGAGCGCTTAGAAGTTAGAGAAGGTAAGGATCAATTTAGACTTTATTACATAAGCTAACATTTTTTCAGCTCCAGCAAGTGGTAATGTCGATCAACGAACTAGTATCATCAATCCTGCTAGTAACTTAAATAGCCTCATTTACCGTCCTCAAATATCAGGAGGAAGCGAAAAAAAATTGAAACAAAAGCTTGACTATTTTACCCAACAATGGTTAGGGGATGCGGTGATTGTCAACGTAAACGACGGGAAAGAGGCTCGTAGAGAAAAAGAGTCTCTCTTGGATATGTATGAGTCGTCTCTGCGTCAATTTGGCAAAATCGCTGTTGAGAAGTCGATCAAAAAGCTTCAGGTAGTAGACAAAGAATGGCGTGACATCAGCTACTCCAAGTTGGATCCTGATATGAAGCAGGAATGCTTCGAAAACCTCCGCTCGCTAGCTCTCAACAACAACATCCCTACTTCTCGTTGTGTTGAATTTTGGCTTGAAAAGGCATTAGTATCTTACTTGTACCATAATAAGGCCAGACGCACAAGATCTGAGGTGGTAAATTTCTCATATCACCAATTGTCTTTATCCCAACTTACTAATGCATTAAATAGTCCAAGCCAGATCAGCAACAATCTCAACCAATAATGGGGTCACAGGTAAGTATGCCATCCACTTCTTCCGCAATGCAATACTTTCCTTCATCGTCTCAACTACCTCAACCCGCTCAGCATCCTCTACCCCACTTATCATCTATGTTACCCATCATGTCAAGTTTAACAGCACCTTCCTTACAAATGCCACCTCCTACACAACCTGCATCTCTATCACCCTCATTAGCTTCGTTACCTGCCCCTTCATTACCCTCCTCATCAGCCAATTCACCCATTCCTTCATCGCCTTCATCAATGTCATCCAAACAGTCCTTACCAACTTCTTCACCGCCTTCAGCCCCTCCTTCCGCTCCTTTTGATGAATCAATGGCTTTTAGAATTCAATATCTAGAACGTCAATTGTCACAATTGCAGTCAGCATCCCGGCCATCTCGATTACCTCAACCTCCCTCATCCTCATCCTCTCAAATAAATCGTGATGCCAGAAAAAAAAGGTAACACAAAAAGTTGTTTAAGTTCTCAAGATCTAACGGTTGTTAATAAAAAACCACCGGATAAGTTTTCCTCTCTCTTTTTTTTTGTTGGATTAAAGATCAACCTTACTAAAAGCATATGTAAAAGCTTTACTCTGGCATCAAATAAAAACGTTATTTTGTGATTTGCGTTGAGACTGTACATTGCATGCATGCTCTTTTCGTTGAATTTGTGTGCTGATATCTTTGAGTCAATGATTAGACATTCAACAACAAATACCTTGAGTGCTATCGTTACACAAAAAACGTGTGTTTTTTTGGACGAATATTTACTATCTACCCTTTCCGATACCTTTGACTTATTTCTTTTCACAAGTTAAAAAACTTTTATTTTTCCTTTTCTTTTGTCTCTATATTTGTTGGCACTTTTGCAACTCTCAAATTTGACATCGTCAACCGACATGCACCGATCTTGGTTAGTCATCTCTTTAACATCGTGTTGAAGTTAAGTCTTGAACACTGGTATAAGACTCTTTTGAAATAACAAACCTTTTGTGGCTTATAGTAACAACCTCTCTACACTTTTTTTACGAATTCACAACTTGAATGTAGACCTTATGCTCTGTCAGAAACAAAAAATCGAATTACCCATTGAAAGGTCACTATAGGTCTGGTTCTTCAACGAACTGCTTATCATCTACGAGCTCCATGGTATGTACCCGGACCATTCTAGATTCTCTCTTTTGCTTATCACTAACTCCACTTATTTTTAAGTGATAGAAAAGCCGTGAAGTTTTGCTGAGAGTAAAAACTACATCTGATGCTTTACCAGCACAGCATGAGACAAGTTGTCATCTTATCAAAATGATACAAATGCGACATGAATACACCTTCCAGAGTGTACAAGCTTCATTTCAAGCGACTTGAAGATTCATTGCTATCATAGTTTATGCGTTTCTGATCGAATATCATCCGGGTATACACAGAGAATTAACGTTTACCTATCGATTGCAACTGTAATGCGTGTTGTCAACAT
>JAIWNI010000291.1:0-12573 GCA_025331435.1 Choanephora cucurbitarum
GATAGAGCTAGATTCTTTCAGTAGGTTATCGATCCAGGTCCCATTCGATTGATATGCAGTACACTACGGCTCAAATTAAAACCCAGTTGTCATCTTTACTAAGCAACCGACATAATTTTATGTCATGGAGGGCAGAAAAATATTTGTGAACGCATTCTGGCTGTTTGGATGATGAAAGTGTCGTCTTTATTTGTTGTGGTGCAAAAGACAAGTTACCGGAAGTGGCGTTTTAAGTTTGAAGAGGATACGAGATGGTGAGATTGACATGGTTTTTTTTCCTCATCATATTTTATATGAAAAACGTTCAAGACAAAAGTTAATAGCTGGTAAAAAATTACTTTTGAAAAAAAGTGAAGAAAAAAGAAAAAAAACCAGATTTACTTCTCCGCACGATGATGATAAACTTGAGATGGGGGGCCAAAGAAATTAGATTTCCTTAATGAGAGCACCTAAAAATCATAATGGGAGGTAAATAGTGAAGAAATGAAACATGTATAGCGGTGGGAAAGAAAAGTGGTGTCAATTCCAGTCTTTTTAATAACCAGCGGTCTCTTTTTTGGACATCTGTTTGAGAAGAAGCATGAAGCATCGAAAGAAAAAGAGAAGATTTTAATGTATAAGAATTTAAAAGAGTGGTCAATATCAAAGCTAATTTTTTTTCTTGTGTACCCAAGCTAAGCCTACCAACCCATATATTCAATTATCTATCCGTTGTTTATATCATGTATGAAATATAAACAAGGATTTCACGGATAGAATAGTCGAGCTTTGTTCGAGATGCGATGTGAATACGGGAAGCAGGGCAGCCAAATCAAGTTGAACAGCTTATGTGGTTAAAGTGAGTATCCAACATTTAAAAGCTTGATAGCCCTATTTTATCATTAAAAGTGAATTCTTGATTGATCTTCAATAAAGGTGTATAATGCTTACAGTAACAGATCAGTCTATATGTTCAGCTTTAATAAGCAGATGAAGGTTGTGGAATCTTGTTTGATTTAAACAAGTAGGACTAAGTAGGTTGGTCAAGTCAACTGGTTGGTGATGTACTGGTGATTCAACAAAAAATAAAGATAAAGAAGAATGAGTATATTGTAAATATGAATATATCCGAGGATCATTTTGAGTGTAATGAAAGAGATTTGATTTGGTCACACTTGTAAATGCTTCTGTAGTAAAATAACATTTAAGATCCACGACTATGAGTTGTACCCAGGTAAAGCAGGCGTGCTGACTGAACAACCGCATAAAGTTGCAATCGTCTACGAAAAGAGATTAGCTTTTACACCAGCTTCACTCGAACATTGCATTTTTAAAAGCACTATACTGTTTGCTTAAAAAGAAATAGCACTTTGGTTCGTTTGCAAAGATATATATAGCTATAAGAAAAAAAAAGTGTAAAGGAAATGTGATGTCAGGAAAAAATAAGAACTTAAGATATGGCTTCGGCTTTACCTATTAAGGGAGGTATCACCAAATCGGAAGCATGCTAGCTTAAGATAAAAGGCAGTTTATATAGTACGAAAGGCAAATGCAATAGCCGTCAGACAAAGCCTTATTTTTATTTCGTCATATTATAAACCATTAGGCCTATTTCCTCACTTCCATGTGATTAATATAATCCATTCAAGCATTGAGTTTAATTGCGCTCTTAACTTGCAATAGCTAAACCAATGTACAAGGTCATTGTCGATAAGAATAGCCATTCATTAGTTATCAACAATTCAAGAATTTGAGCTATGTTTGAGAATGTTGTAGTTACATGACTATCCATCTTCATCACGTTATAGTTGAAGTATGCATTGTAAGAATCTTTAACAACCAGCTCTGTTTACTTTGTTCATATCGCACAATAAAGTCTTTCAGTTAAAAAATAGTGAAAGATGCTGTTATCCTTCAAATCGCACTGATCAAATGAAAGTAGATTTAATCAATCCACAGTTCCAAACTTGGTTATCATTTCATTTTGCGCCGTGATCTTTCATTCTACAACAATCAACAATTGCATCTACCGTAGGCTTTCACTGTCTCAGCAAGCGAGTATTATAAAGCTGTAGCACAAACCTTCCGCTGTTCTCATCAAGATCATATACAAATTGTCCATTTTAGTGGTGATGTACATGCGTCTATTCAACTAAAAATTAGATTTCTACTGATCAATGTCTATTCAGATTGAATAAAAAAACCTTACGTATAAAGCATATAATTAAGTTCACCGATAAAAAATTGACACGGACAACTAGCGTTACGTGTTTCATTTATCCGTGTAATTAACTTGTCAACACGGACAAAATTATTAGGTTGTCCTTGTCCAGAGTCATACAGAAAAAAACAGCCAAACCTTAATTTTGAATAGCGCAAACGAATTTGGACTCTTGTATTTAATGTCTTTAAACTCAATACGGTTCATAGAAATATTTAGAACGATTTTTTGATTGGATTGTTTGATGGCTGGCTTTTATTTTCAAAAGTTATTTATAATAAAACTAATTCTATGATGCGTTTCGAAATGCAATTGAGCAGGGTGGTTGCAGCGCAGTACACAAGGGGTGCAATAGCTTTAGGATGTTGAATATTACAACGATATGCTTAAGTACCGCGACAAGAAAGCAAGAGACACAGTAAAGAAAGGTTGTGGATATGCGACGACTATACATCAAATAGTTAGTAATGATTCTGAAGATATACGGAAATAACTTACTTCGGCTGCTCACTGTTGGATAAGGCTCTATATGCATCAAAATTCGAATACTATCTTAAAAAAAAAAGGAGAGATTTCGCTTACCTTACCTTACCTTACCTTAAAGCATAATCTCTGTGTCGCCCAACCGTTTGAATAACTCAAGCTGATATAGTTTAGCGATGAGTCTTTATAGATTATATTGATATTTATTAATCATCTTAAACAGTTGAAAAACTTCTTGGGTTTATTGACCCAGGTCTTCCTAGTATACAAAGCGAAACATTGGAAACTATATGCGCTAGATTCAGTTATACGCTAAAACAAAAGACTATCTAATTGCCTACCTTGTTGTATCAGCGAACGTCTTTGTGAGGAACGCAAATAATAAAGATAAATAATACAAGTAAAAGAAAGAGTAAAAAATAAAATTTGTTACATGGTTAAGAAAGCGCGAAAGTCAACTTCTTCAATTTTCCAAAAAAAAAAGTTCACTAATCTGCCGGTATAACTACTGCTTTATTCCCAGCCAAATGGTTTCCTTTTCTCTTGTTTTTGTACCGCCTCTTGATTTTCTTTGTAATATTCTAACAAAATAGATGCTAAATATGTAAAAATTGTAAGACAGGTTGATGACGCTGGAAAGTGGAAAAGTCTTTAGGCACTTGAATAAGTATGGAACTGAACTAAACTCAACGATTTTTGCGATACAAAGTGATAAAGTAGCTACAAAAGGAAACTGTCTTTCATTTCACAACCAAAAAAGAAAGTGATGTGTAACTACAGACACGGAAAGAAGATTTTGAGATGTGTCTTTCCATATTAGGGTTATGGAACGGAATTTTGACCTCTTTGTCCCTATTTTTACGTTCTGACACAGAAATTAGACACTTAACTCATGAATCCGTGTCCAAATTTATTCGGTGGTTATGTCAAACTTGTCATCTTAACGATAAGCTAGTCATATTGCTTATAGGTTATCTAAGGCTATAAATAACACTATCCGCTGATTGATTACAATTTGATCGATTTCTTACTCAGGTTGATTGAATTCTTTCAAGCTTATGGCGCTATAAAGCCGGCTTAAGTATCAGACGCAGTTACTTCATAATATAGATTGTAATCAAAGACGAAGAATATTTGGTGGTAGATTCATGTTTATTCTGGAAAATAAATATGAAGTCGGGTACGTTTAATATTCTGATCGGCATTTTTTTGGCACCTGTCAGGTTTCAACAGATAACAGTGTCAGTACTATAGGTTGACTTTATGATATAGAAGTGTTTACTTACGATATGTGAAATGATGCAAGCTTTCGAAGTTTTCGAAATAAAAGAAAAATAAAAGGAAAAGGAAAACCAAGCCCCCCGTTGGTTGAAGATGAATCGAGAAAATAAAATGATGGAAATACCGCTACCCTATTGGACGGATAAATACAGGCAATATCATCAACATCACTAAATTCAACGACTATACTACAAGTATGATACACTAAGATGATTCTTTGAGAAGCTCAAGTAGGATATGAGTGTTTCATTTGAAGGATTTTATATCAAACAGTTCGATAACGTACATGACAATAAACACATAAGACGAGATAGTCTATGTTATTTTTACATCCATAAAGAACTTCAACATCTCAGCATCAGAGCAATAGACTTAACCTATGAGCTAGCTTATCTTTTGTGTGAATACTAGGTGAGCACAAAGAGACTCCAACCAAAATACACATTATGGTCTTCTACTTATGAGAAAAGTTAATTGACGCAAGAAAAAGCAAGATATCCATACTCATATTTGTACTGGTATCGACGGTCAAACTAACTGCTTACTTATAATACCAATCACCCACCCTAAGTTTATTGTAGTGAAGAAAGAAATATAATGGAAGTGAGAGAAAGTAGAAGGGCAAAAGATAATGTTGAAATTAGAAGATATTGAAAGAATAAAGTGAAGTGATTAATCTAAATAGAACAATCTAAAGATGAAGAAAAGACATTCAAGTTTATGCATCGTTTGAGATTTTGTCTCTTCTATTGAAGTTATTACTGTTAAAAAATGTGTTTGAATGATTTTGTAAGTTATACTATACCTTCTCTTTGCTGGTGGCTGACTAGATGGACCTTCTTCTTGATCCTCTTCATCGAAAAGCTGATCTTCATCATCTTCTTCTTCACCTTGATCAGCAGATTGTTCTAAATCTGAATCCCAAGAGAGAGCTTCTTTGTCATCCTCTTGCGACTGCTGCTGCTGCTCGTCGTGTTCTACTTGGTTACTCCAGGTCACATCTCTTTCCTTTTCTTTTCCTTTGCCACTACCCCCATTGCTTGTCTTTTTGTTTTAAGAATAAAAATTAATATAGGCAAGTAGGTGGTTGTTGCATTATAACATACCTTTTTGATAGTTTTTCTAGGCTTATGACGGTAGAACTTCTCAATCAACTTTTTTTCCAACCAGTACGACTCACAACGATAGGTAGGAATGTCAATTATGCCGGCAAATTTACGCAGTTGACGGTAAGCTCTCATCTTTCTCTTGACAGAAACATTTTTGTAAGTGCAGACTTTCCAATCAACATTGTCGTTTTTACATCTCTTAATCATATGATTACAGGCTGATATAGCGTGGTTGTGAAGTATTCCCTTGTAATACTCCAAAGCTCTTTCTTTTTTAATGCGGTCCTGTGGAGTCTCATTCAATGTCAACAAAAATGGCATGCCGAGCCAATGTTGAAGAAAGTATTTAATACGAACAGCGTAAACATCCGAATCTCCCTTCAATTGACATGTGCGCGATTCTTGAATCACATCCAGAATGGGTACTTGTCTTTCTTCAGCGATGTCTTGGTCATCATGAAATAAATTGGTATCTACAGAAAAAAAAGTTAGTATCAATAAAATAATCAATAAAAAGAAAGAGTGTGATTATATTTTACCAGCAGGAGCTGAGTATTGTCTCAAAATGTTATTACATCTATCGACGGTGTCACTAAATGAAGCTATCTGTTGTCTTAGGTCTGCTATTTTCTGCTTCAATATAACTACATTATCTTCTGTCTTGATACAAGAGTTAATCAATGACTCAGCAGAGTTTTAGAGAATTTCATTTTAGAGATTGATTGATATGAAAAAGAAGGGTACTAGAAGATCATTAAACTAAAAGCAAACCACTTTTAAATGTTGAATATTCAACATCTCATGCAAATATGACATTCAGAATATATAATAGAAACCGTTGAAGTAATGAGACATGAAGCAGATATGATTCTAAGAAATAAATATATGATATATAGAGCTAACCTTCCAAATATGTCTGCTACACTCTATTGTCTAATTCTAAATGGACTATAAGAAGGCATAAATTACCTAAGGGTAATCCTCGCAAATAGTCGCTAGGATAATTGCTATTTTAATCTCGGAATAAAAACGCAAAATTGATATTATCGTCTCCTTTTTTGTCTACTATATTATGTACATTTATGGAGAAAATCACAGGGATCATGCCAGAATCGCAGTTAGTATGAGATGAACGCATTTAGAATGCAAGGGATAAATAATCGCAGTGATGTTCTGGAAATAGATAAAATAAAGACATGCACATACCATTCATAGGGGTAGCTTCATCTATGCATCATCAAGCACGTACGTCTCGAATGTTCATATTTAGAATAAACATCATTCCAAAATTAACTCTTGTTGTCTAAATATAGTTCATTCTAATTGTAGGCCTTGTTAGTATTGGAAAAAGATTAGGTGACGTTAGAGTCCAATTGGATTATATAATCAAATGTGCTTTCTTAACTTACTAGATGCGAAGGCTTAACTAAACCAATGCGCATATGTTAGTTTAATAGCAATCAAAAGAATAATCGTTACAAAAGTAATAGTGGAAACAACAGCTAGTATATAAAGCAAACCGTATTTTAACATTTCTTTTACTTTCATCCTTATTAAACTTTCAATCACAACATCTTTTTTCATCCTTTAAACTCACTCGATCAACTTACAACCATGTCCTCTTTTCTTTGTTGTGTCTTTTGCAAACGATCATTCGACTCTGTCGAGCAACTTACCGAGCATAGTAACAAAAAACAATGTGCTACTAGATACGCCGAAGAACAAGAAGAAGCAGGCGATAGACCTTCGGGAAGCAATGAAGATGTTTCCATGACTGAAGCTCAAATGCCAAGTAACATCAGCAGTCTTTTAGCTGCACCATCTCCAGTTGATAGCGACATCAGTAGTCCCGAAGACACTTCAAAACCATTTGGAGCTGAAATCATTGCACAAACTGTCAGCAACGCTAATGGTAAATAATCTAAATCAACTGACTGACAGATGTATTAACCTTCAATACATCTCTAGAAACCAACAATCCTATCTAACTGAATTGGGTACCTGGTGAAGAGATGACAGAGTTTCAAAAAGCAGCAGTTGGATTCATGCGTCTGTTAGAAGAATCTAGAACTCCTAGACAATGTCAAAGAGATATTGTCAACTACTTGAACAATAACTTTTTTGTTCGTTTTGGTATTGATGGTAAACTCAAAGAGATCGTACTTGCCTTGATGGCTTGATAGTCTTGTTAACAATTGTATCAGGCACTTTTCATGGCGAGTTACTTCAGTCCTCCGATACATACCACCGTATGATCAGCAGGGAAGTCAACATTACCAACAAGCAAGATGTATGCCAAAATGGATGCTACTTGTATCCAGTTGATCGACCTGATATCATCAAGTGTCAAGCCGATGATTGCAATCAGTCTAGATACAAAAACGAAGTGGAGTATGAGTTGGAGAGAAACGATGAGATCAGGGGTCCTATTATGCCTTTACCTGAATTGATTACTCCTAAGCAAATATCTTACACATCAGTAGCTAAAGCGTTGACTGAGCTTTATGCTGATGATGACAAATTAGACATCTTGAATTATGGCCATGATTTTTTGATCAACGATTATTAAAATAGTACCGAATACAAGGATATCTTCTCTGGCTGTAACTTTCGTAAGCTAATGCAGGATAACATCGTCGATCCAAACACCATTTGCCTTGTACTCTTTGTGGATGGATATCAAAATAAGAATTCCCAAAAGTAGCACCAAGTCATGATCAACTGCCTAATAATGAATATTCATCCTCAACATCGGTGAGTGTTTAATGACATTGTCAACATTATTGCCGATAATGCTTACCTCAAAATTTCTGAACCCTAGAACCAAAGATGAATACATGATTCAGATTGCTGTTTGTCCGGGAAAGCCCAAGAACTTAGTATCCTTTTTGCAACCTGTCATAGCTGAAGTCAACTCTCTTTACGAAAAAGGACTCGTCATCAAGAAAGAAGGCGTAGAAAAATTCAATGACAACGTTGCGATTCTAGGTGTTACTGGCGATATCCCCGGAATTGCTGAATCGATAAGCTTCGCCGGTCACACCCACACCTACGGTTGTCGTATATGTTCAGTTAAAGCAAGTGATCCAGCACCAGATTGCATTCATGGCAAATACTTTCCTTCGGTTGGTGACGAAAGGACTATCGAAAGCTTGAAAGAAGGAGACATTGTAAGTCAAGGACTATATCAAAGCTATGTAACGTTTAATTAACTTTTAGTCGTAGACAAAAGGGAATGAAAGGTGTACTTGAATTGCTTACTTCATTACCCACATTTATAGGTACCTATTTCTTCTTCGGTGTTGAGTTGCACATGATAGGTCATGGCCTAAAACATTCAGTCTGTAACCTTTTAGATTTTAAAGCAAATAGTCACTTTAAAGTCAAAGGCTCCTCTGATTACTCTTTCGATTTCATTCAACCCAACTTTTTTCAAAACTTATCACCAGAAGCAAATCAACTAACCCAACAATTTTTAACTTCTCCTTCCAATTGAAAAAAGGTCCTCTTCGTGCTGTTGATTGGCAGTTCTTCTTACTACACATTGTCCCAGCAATGATCATCCCGCATTTGAAGTATCCAGCGGCCAAAAAAGCTTTGATAAGCTTGGTAAATGCGTGCTTCATAAGTCTACAAAGGTCCATTTCAGCTAGCGAGCTTGAGGATATGAAAAGGTGATAATAATCAAGCATACCTAAAAGGTTGTCCGTTAATACTCATCACTTAATATAGATTTTTTAACATATGGGCTACTTTCTTTAAAGGTGAAATTGCTGGCCGTAGACTAATGGTGCGTGTGTGGACTATGAACAATCACTTTGCTTCATACCACATATATGAGTTGATCAAGCGGTATGGTCCTTTGCGTTATTACTCATGCCGATCACTCGAACGAACAATCCAAAAGTTCACCAACTTGTCTCGTTCTAAGTCAGCACCGGATGTAGAAACAAGCAATATTTTGCAGAGATACAACTATTTCAAGACATACAGTAGTATCTTAAGCCAAAGCGGGTTAATACGGGCAACACGCACAAGAGAAGCAGAATACAAAGACCATCTTGACGACGAAGAAGGTGTGTTACCACAATTATGGGAGAAATTCTAGCAAGCAGTATTGAATGATGATATGGAAATTGCAAACGTACCTATCATCAATTTAAAAAAAGCAATGGAGAAGTATTTTGCAACACTGTCAGGTGGATCGACCTTCCTGGATAACAACAATGTTGAGTGAGCAGCAAGAGTTATGATAGACGGTGTCGTAATACAATCAAGTTGGCATCGAGGTAATCAGAAGAACGTTAAGAGGGCCAACAACTTAGTTATCTTTGAAGCCAAGAAATCTATCAGATAATTGTTTAAATACCTCATCTTTTAAATGTTTTGAATATATTACTTACTTGTATCAGGTCTCGCAATTTGTCTTGGTTTGTAGGCGAAGTGATAACCTTTGTTGTGCACGTACATCGTGGTACTGTCTATCACTTGGCTGTTGTATCCTTAGTCAACAATAGTGCTATGGGTAATTTTGAGATTCCAATCATAGAGACATTTCCCAACAATGAAGACAGGAAGGTGATTGTCTGCGACGTAAGTGATATTATCACTTTGGCGGGCCTCGTCCGATACAATAACAACGAGTGTCAATACAAAGTCATTTGGGAGAACGCCCTGTATTATAAGAAATTAGACGGTAGAAGTTGTGGTAGACGTAGAGATATGTAGTTGTATAGTCTCAAATAATATGAAATAAAGAAGGGTAGGGTTGGAGGGAAAGATAAAGAAAAAGAAAATTGATGACCATGTGTACATTTCATAGTTAAAAACAATAAAAGTCACTCTCTTGTGATACCTAGAGAGATATGTTGTATACATTCCGAACTTTAACATACCTTGGCTCTTTTTCTTTTACTTTTTTTTTCCATTTGAGCAACTATATCATTGCAAACCTTCAGTCTAATAAAAAAAGAAGTCGGCTTTCTTCAAGCATTAAAATGCTTACTTCAATCGACTCTGTTAAGTATGAACTCTTTAAGATCATTCTGTGTACAACCGCCTCTTTTTGATCGATTCATTTAAATCTCTTATTTTTAATCCGTGTAACAATATCGCTCCCATTTATTATTTCGGCTCTAATCACTCTATTGTTCATGAATTTATGCAAAACTATATAGCAATACTTTGATTCTCATGATATAGCACCTGTTGCAAAGAAAAAGCCATTTGTTAAATTGATATCAACCTTTACTTTGACTCCGATCAAGACAAGAAGCGAGTAAATCAGTCAGCACATTTTAAACTTTATTAATGGAAGCCAGCACTAAATGGATACATCATAAAATCAGACTTACGAGTGAAAGTCTTTAGAGTGTCTCAAGCATCACACAAAACATTTTCAATGCCTTTGTGAAGGCCCCTTCATTGCTTTTGATCTCACCTACGCTGATATCTCTATCACTATTCAATACGGGATTTCCTTCGTCACAGTTTCACATCGTGAGCCCTTTGATCATCCTCATGCACTCTTGAATCTGAATATGTGGGTTAAATGATTATCAAACTATTAACACCGTTCTATCTACAACGCTCCTTACTTGAAGTTGATGTCCTTCTGTTTATTGTAGAGACATACTTAATTTATCACAGACGACTTGGTTGCGCATTAAGATATTTCATGCAAATCCAAGACATTGACTTATTTCGTCATTTTTGCAATCACTTCATTGGTGGTATACTGTCTTTCCTTCCCATCACTACTCAGATTATACTAAATACTGACTGAATTTTCTCTATCCCCTATTTTTTTTTAACTCTTTTCTTTTCCCCAAATGCACAGTAAAGAACAACCTTTATTTGAAAGAAAAAGATTATCATAATGCACAATTTGACTTTGCTTTTAACCACAGCGCGCTGGAGAGGTCTGAAACCAGTTTCATTAGGGATGGCATACAATTTTTTTTGCGAAGGTTAAATGAGATTATTGTACAATGTGATTTGAATGAAAATAATGAATGAAGTGTGGTTTTTTTTAACATGCCAACATTCCTATCACCTTCAAGTTGAAATATAATGAGTTTGAAGCATTTTGAAGGTAATCAATGTTTGCACTGCTTTTGTCAAGTCTTCTTTCCAAAAATAAATTTTGCTTTCTGTCTCAATTTAAAAGAGTTTTAGACAAAATGGATCAAAAAGCTAGAAAAAAGTTTGAAAATCAACCGTGAATTAAAATGCAATTATGGGGGGTGAGAAAAAATCAGTGTTTCCAAAAGAGTAAATCTATATAAGGCAGTTGGGGGATGGATTTAATTGTGTGAAAGGATTTGACGAATAAGAGTGCATTAATTTTTGTGAGGGAAATAAAGCAAAATTTAAAAAGAAGTACGACGATGTACAAAGTAAAAAAGTAAAGCAGAGAAATAGAAGATCGGAAGATCTAGAAAGGCAAGGGAATTTATCTTTTAGTTTTTTTGTGTAGCTAAGTTGAAATGAAGGAAACCATGTAGATGCACAGAAAAAAACAAGCAGAACAAAAAATAAATTGAAGTGAAGGTCTCTTTGTGCGACGTAAAGAGCTATTGATGCTTATTGAAGAAGCAACATGAAGGTATATTTAAAGGACATTACTAAAGGCTTTTGTAGCTCATTGAGAAGTAGCCTTTTAATACAAGTTTTTGAAGGGCAGTTAAATCAGCGAGTAATTTTCATGAGTAACATCAGGATGGTTGACTCATTCACAAGACGAAGCTTTGTAGAGAAATTGATGTACCTTTCATCCAAAGAGTAAACTAATCACTCTTCGAATAGCATTACTCTTGCTTCGAAGGGCATGTATTTTCTTTAATACATAATATCATACCTTTTATGATGCTCACCGGACCTTTTCATTACTAAAAGATTCATGCAGTGTCAAGTGGTTAGTCTACTTTTACTTTTTTGATCTCTTATTATTGGCGAGTTCTCATATTATCTTCCCGTCTATGCTTGAAACCTATTATATGCATGCTGATTTTTCCCATTCCCCCATTATTCATTTCTTTTCTTTCCGACTTGATGCACAGCAAAATAATGAATCAAACTATCAAAAGCACAAGGATAGTTTTAATGGATTTATTGTGTCATTTATTGAAGCCATTAAACTACGACGGTAAGGTTATGCGCATTATGCTTTATCTTAAAATTGATCTTGGCTTTTGTATATCATTTTTGCTACGGATGAACTTTATAAACTAACTTATCTCGTTTTACTCTATGATAACATCTCAAATGCAGATACGTTCTTCTTCTTGAAGCATTTGTACTCTACCCACTGTCTGTAACCGGCTTTCTAAACCAGTGTTCAGTCTACTGCCCTTCTTTGACTGGTTACCAGCCAGCTTTAAATGTCCACCAGCTGCTTCCTCTGATACCGATTGCAGTGGCTATGTACTACTGCCTTCCCTCTGACTTTGTTTGAAATTTTCTTCCTAAAAGCCTTTCGAACTTCTTATCTAATACGTA
>JAIWNI010000292.1:0-12429 GCA_025331435.1 Choanephora cucurbitarum
TCCGATGTATCGATTTTTAAACTCATGGAAAAGCATATAAAAGGTGTCATTTTTTTTGCTCAAATTATAGATGTATTTTTTGGATATACAGAACTTTTTTAAAAAGTTCAAAAAGTTGAGTTTTCGTTGATTTATGATCATTTTAATTTTTTACTATATTTTCAGTGCTTCCAGATTTTTGACACTTAATTTCTTAAGCTGTAATTTTTTTTATACCTCAATTTTTTACACTGTCAAATTTTTAAGCTGAGGAGTTTTAAATGACGAGTATATGTTTTCTTGAAGAAAATGAAAAAAGTAAAAAAGAAGACATTCAAATTAAAAATAAAAAACCTTTACATAAATACGAATATTGATACCTAGACAGAAAGTCTACAGATATAGCCACAGAAAAAAAAACTATTATAGTCAACGTTGTCATTGATATCAATTCCAAAGACATACAAGTCTACTCAATAAGAAAGAATAGCTCTAACTATTGCACTTTATCACATAAAAATACGGCTCTTTTGCATTGATATAACTTTATTGAAGAACACATGCTCTATATCTACAATCACCAAACCAAACACTTCATTCATGTAATTGATAATTCGATAGTTCGACAGTTGTTGTTTATTGTAGAAAAACAGTATCCAAGAATAAGACTATTTTATGCCTTTTGTACCATTCTTTATCCTAAAGATACAATAGCTGATAGATCCAAACTCCCAACATACCACTTACCTAGTATAGAGCAGAACAATGAATCCTTACACAAATGCCAAAAATACTGATCGTCTTTTTGAGTACTAATCACTACCTTGTTGTCAACCTTGAACAAAAGAATAACTCCACTTTTCACTCTTCAATCAACAGTAATCCAAACTTCCAAAAGTGTTGTTGCATGTACGCTGACATCTACCCTAAACAGCTTACAGCTGATAGTTGCATTCGTGTAGATTACTTTCTGTCTTTGTCTTTCAAGTGCTGAGTCCTCTTAAAAACCTCATCTACACTTTCTATTCTAACGTACTGCTAAAACGTTGCAAATCAGTTGAGTGGGTTGGTCTCTAAAGCTTTTTTGTCAGGATCATCTTACAGTGTTGGGTGTGATCTGCTTTTCACGAGATGAATGAGTTGGGAGGTCAAGCTTTATTTAAGTAGAGAAGTAAAAAAAATTATTTTTCGAGATGAATTATTTTCGTTTTGTATTTTTTTTGACTGCATTCTAACATCTCTGCTAACAAAAAAATAGTATAGTCAAGCTCTCAATAGAAATAACCTTTTGATTTTGTAACCTTTTGTCTCTTGTCCTCTTTGCTCTCTCTTTTTGCCTGCTTAACTCTTTTTCTTCTCTGGTTTGTTAGCACCCAAGTTAGATATCACAAAAAGTCGCCTAATAATGTCTTTTACATCGGCATTTCAATAATTTCCACTAGCTAGAACGTAAGTTTTACTTTCTTTTTATTTTCATCACTTTTCTTTTATTTTATTTTATTTGTCTTGATTTCACTCTGACATTCGTGATTGTATTTCAACTAGGCCACGTCAAACACAGATCGGTAACTACACTTCTACAACCAATTGCCAACTTCTCACCAACAGTTAGAATAGTTGATATTACTTGTCGCGTCTTTCTGTCTAAGTGCATGCATTCATTGTTGTCATAACTACATGAGCGCTGTTCCATTGATTGCGCTTTATATTTCTGTACACAGCAAAAAGTCGATTCCTTTGAAACAGCAATTGCATCAACTTAAAGAGTATGCGCATTTTTCAACTAAAAAACCCATCACTAAAAAAAATTGTTAAAGCTAAGTATTCAAAATCGAAAGACAACCATAAGGCATACTGATCTTGGTTTATTTGTTACAGACGACATAAAGACCAAAAAAAAAAAGAACAGGAACCAAAAGGAAAGGAAAAAATCAGAATTTTAAGGCCCAAACAGGAAGTGCATCACGCAAAGTTGCAGATAATCGTTCTTCTACAACTTTATAGGTACGTTCATCACGAGAAGAGCCCTCATTGATGAGGTCTTGCTCATCAACAGAACGAAAGAACTTATTCAACTATGGAAATAGCTTAAACATTCAACGTATATACAACACAAATGCGCAACCTATCCCGTCGGATCGCTAAGAAGGAATTAGAACGCGAAAAGAACGACCGATTCCAGGCTAGAGAAAATCTCTTTCCTCTTCAGATATATATGCTGCTTAGAAACAAGCCTCACACTTCTCAATTGTTTCAAAGCCAACAAACAGAACATCCTTGACTTTTTAAAGCAATCGCCGTGGTTGCTTCTTCTTCACAACAAATAGTAGGTTTGTTTACGTTAGTAGAGTTATAGATCCGTAGACTTACTCTTGACAATTGCTTTCGCTTAGCTTCATTTACCTTATATTCCAGACATCTATGGGCAGAAAGGGCAGCAGTTTTAGTGGTTTGACGAGCATTTTCAAATCTATTTCTGACTAGGCTTCCCAATGATCTTATGACCATAGGAGCGAACGTTTGGGTTGGATCTGATCCAGCGAGAGCCTTGAAGCCATCGACAGAGAGTTCAATGACCTCGATATAGACCACAAGATTTACCAATCAGTTTTTCATCGAAAATTCCTAGCTGAACTCCAACTTATTTGTGTTCTTTGCCACCTAGAAAGCTTTACGAACAACATGCTGAACAACAAAAAGAATTGATATTAAAGTGAGTAACAATACAGCTTTGTCATCGATATACAACTTACTATATGCATAGAGTTTCTATTACGACCTTTACTAGGATCAGGTGCAGAGTCAGTATCAATCATCAAGGTTTTGATTCGAGCCAGTTTGACCTCTGATGCATGGAATTTTTTTAGTGCCTTCTGTTCAGAATTAGCAATAGCAAGAGAAGCAGCAGAAACAACAGAAACAACAGAAACAACAGGAACGAGAGGGACAGCCTGAGAAGTAGAACGAGCAGTAAGACGAACGGCAGAACAAGCAGCAGAGCGAGAGGAAGCGATAACAACAGGAGGAAGGGTTGGCATTTGAAGAAAATTCAATAATGATGATGTTTCAATGTCTCTTTTTGCTCGGTATTATATCTTTTGCTTCTCCCAATTGCTTTTTTTTTATCGAGGACGTCTATTTTTATAAAGGTAAATCGTATTTTTTTAATTTTTTGGGGCGCGTTTCTAGTTGACAGGTCAATGAAATAAAGTTTTTTTATAAGATCGAAAATCTCGCAATTATAGCTACTATTTTTAAACTGAAAATTTTTTCATATCTATTATTTTCCCTTTTCTTTCTTTCTTTCATTCTTTTTTATACTGGTAATTACTTGTAATTTTTTTTGTTCATGGTTTCGTAAAGTATATTCTTTCTTAAGAGGTAAGTTAAAGTAAAGATATCCAAGACATTATTGTTAACTCTTCTTAAACATAGGGCTGATTGCCTGGTATCTCCCTGAAGTGTGTTCTCTTACATTGGGCTAGTTATACCGTAGGTTTTATGTCTCACTGCACTCAAAACGTTTTCTAATTAATATTATTTAGTTTGTCTATGTTATCCAAACCATTGGGTCTCTGGTTGATCTCTATCTGGTAAGAAACCGTCTTCTTATTTGCAGCACTTGTACTAATGTTTCTGTTTCTTTTATAGATCCCTATGATTAAGAAACAAAGGTTTTTTTGTCTGCCTACCATTCTACCTGTGGCCCCTATTTTATACGTAAGTAAAGAAATAATAAATCGTCTTGCCTTTGTTCTGTTTCTAATTACAAGCCTTTTTTTTTAGTTCCTTCTGTATGGTTTCCATTCTATTCCTGTCTCTTGTTCTCTTCCTAGACTTGAATCTTTACATCTCTGGTTTACTAGTTTCTGGTTCTCTAATGGAATGCGATGCTGCTCTCTATTGTACGTGAAAGCTGACCAAAATACCAGGGTTATGAAACGATGCCTAATGGCGTGTGCCTAAAATTACCCCCAAATTTCATTTTGATCCCCTGAAATTCCCCTATTGTTCCTGGCTAAAATAAGCCATTTTTGAAGCAAACTTTTTTTTAATAATAAAAGCCACTTTTTATAAGCCTCTAAACATACATATCTAGTCCAATTGTAAAGAAGTATATAAATGAGAATTGCGAATTTTGATCCAATAATAAAAGGAATATGAAAGATGTCAATTGCAAAATGACCAATTGAGCGAAAGTATATTGAAAATTTTTTGAAGCAAAGACCAATCATGTAACATGATCAGTGTGTAGGACGCTATGTCTACATACATTTGACTACTGTAGGACTCAATGTCCTACGGTAATGTCCAACACAGTTTGTATGGACATGCTGTCCTGACACAATGTCCGATGTAGTTTGTAGGATGTCACGATGTATGTCCGATGTACTTTGTAGGACACTACGCGCGCAGTATTGTGTCGGACATGTGTAGACGTCGTGTCCTACATACGTCTGATGTACAATTTGGGGTGTGTAGGACATGCAATTAGTTGTAGTGAACCACTACACCTAACGGCTCGCTCCCGTACCGGACACGTATACGGGAGGGATTACCCCTCCCGGATGAAATTTCTAACTTTTTCATTTTATATGTGAGTTTGCTATTTTTTTTTGATAGATTTGTAGAGGATACCTCCAGGTGCCAGAAACTTTTTAAAAATTCAAATTTGGATGTATATTCATCGTTTAATGACCATTTCTAATTTCAAGTACATTTTCACTGCCTGAAGGATTTTCGCACTTTGAAATTTTTAGCAGTAGAAAAATCACTGCTTGACATTTTGCTGCCATTTTATTTTTCTCAAGCTGAGGAGTTCAAAATGTCATGAAGAAAAAAATGATGGACTTTAGAATTTAACATGTAACGACTCTTTAAAGAAAAAATAACATGTAACAAAGTACTTTGAAAAAAAAAATATCTTAAAAATGATATGTAACAAAATATTTTGAAAAAACCAAAAAATATATGTTTAAAGATGAAACCTCAAGCAAAAAAAACCAGATGCAGAATAATAGCGAAATAGTGAAGAGCATATAGAGCTACTTTCAGTTAAAGCTGAACTACATCCACATTTAAACACTCAAATAAGTCCTTTTACAACACAATTGATCACTATAAGTAACAACAAAACCCTTCAACAATATCACTACTCAGTGCCAAATATTCTCAGCCAAATCCCTCTATCGCACACCCTCTCCATACATGTACACACTCGTTCTCTTCGTTAAACGTCCAATTAAACACAAGCAAATACGCAAATCATGTTTTAGTGTAATAGCATCCTTTTTATTGCATAAACAATGGTTCCCGCGTATATATCCAACAATTCCATACGTGATGTCGTTCATTCCACAGAGAATCTTGCCGATTTCTGTCTCAATAACCTCACTTACCTCATAATCAACACACGTATAAAAGTTCTGTTCAATCGCAAGCAAAAGAGTTGGTCTGTAGTACTTGTCAGTACTGAAAGCAATTTCTGTGTTGGTGATTACTCCAAATGTGTCCTCATGCAGCCACTTGTCAAACCAAATCACTCCAAACTTATCGAATTCAAAGCTGTTCTTTTATTTGTTAAAAGAGTCTTTTCTTTCTGCTTTCCAAAGCTCATCTGGTGCGAAGCTGTTACTTCTTTCGAATTATCGTGTTTTTGAGTTGAAATCACTAACGTCTGCTGTACTTTATCGACTCATCAGTAGGTGTTTAACATAGTAGTGAACGTATATATTTTTTTAAAAAAAAAGTAAAGTAAAAATTATTTGTCAGTAAGGCGTTATTTCCAACCAAAAAAATATTTCACTGCCTGACGAACTTTAACTCCGCGTATAAGACGAAAATTACTCCTGGCAAAAAATTATATTTTATTTTTTACTTTCAAAAACTTTTTTCACCTTTTCTTTTCGTCTTCTATCTTTTTAGTAAATGACATGTAAACATTACCTTTTTGGGTAATCACTTTTTGAAAAAAATTTTTTTTTATGTTTGATGATATCCAAGATAATGATTATTCAGTATACTATTGCTCTTTATACTCATTGCTTTCTCGTTATAGGCTTAATAGAATGCACTCCACTACTGCTGGGATATTGCATTTAGTATTTCTATGGTTTTAGGTAAGAGTATAGTCATCAATATCCATACAACTTTCTAATCAACTCATATAGCTTCTTGTCTCATAGATACTGCTGCCTAGTCTTTGTTTGAATGGGTTGTTTTATGTGTAAGTGTTTAAATGCTATGTATATATCCAGTGTGATTAACCTAACATCCCTCTTTAGGCCCCAATAACTTGCTTATGATGCCTCGCTTCCTGGCCAAGTAGCTTAGGCTTATTATTGACGTAAGTGAAGAATGGCTTTCATTATTCGGCTTCAAATTGACTAAATTCTTTTTATTTTCTCTTTTCAACAGTGTCTAACCTTGTCAACGCTTTTGCTACCTTTCTGTGTGTCTAACAAACGTTCTTTCATAGTTCTGCGCTACTACTACAGGTAAATCCCCAACACTATTGTCTCGTTAATTGATGATTGATTTTTACTGTTTATTAGGCCTAGTATTTCCTGCTATTTAGCCCGCATGCCCTGCCATTTTGCCTGCCTGCCCTGCTAATACTGTCCGGTGTTTTCTGCTAATTTGCCCTAGTATTCCCTAGTTATTTTGCCTGCATTTCCTGCTGATTTCGCCTGGATTTTTTATTATTTAAGCCTGATTTTTCCTGTATTTTAGCCGGATCCCTAGTATAGTACGCCTGATTCCCCGTAGTATCCCAAGCGATGTCCCCCAGCATTTCTGCTAAAAATAAGCCCCATTTTTATAGCTAGAATTCATTTTTATAAATAAAAGCCACTATTATAAGCCTCTAAACATCTACAAATGACCCAATGATACATCCATAATTTAATGACGAATGCAAAATATAACCCAATAATAAAGAGAAGCAATTGCGAAATCAGCAGAAGCTAGTCCAATAGTAAAGAGGTATAGAGAGGTACAAAAAGACAGAATACGCAAAACGTATGGATGTGTGATTGAAAGTAAACCCAATCATGTTGCTAGAAGCTCTACGGGAGACCTCAAGTGAACCGTAACATCTCCCGTACTACGGGAGGGGCGACATCTCGGGCATTACGTGAGAGATTCGGGAGAGTTAACTCTCCCGTACCCCTCCCGTAGAATTTGGGCTACGGGAGATGTCCGCTGAGTTGTAGTGGGTCGCACTACAAAAAATCGGGTCGGGAAGGCCTGTGATTAGCCGGTCCGAACGTTCAATCAAAGGGGTAATCACAGAGGGTATTTTGGCAGTGATTTTTCAACTTTGTCAATATTGCTTCAAATGCTTTCAAACTTTACAGGAAGCAACCTCTTTATATCTATAACGTATTCATGTAAAAAAAGCCGGTACATTTACGCTAATAATTGATAGTTTTAAAGCCTTTTAATATTACACCTTAAAGTTACATGTTAGAAAAAAAATAGAAATCCTCTAAGTACTTTTAAATACCGAGAGCCATTATTTCAACTTATTTTTTGGACAAAAATCAGAAAAAGAGAAAAATTGAGACACTGCCTTCACTTGAATTTATATGTCGACGTCAGCAAAAGGCCTTCCTCACATCAAAGAGTATGGCCATATATGGAAATCACATATAAAGAAAATAAGATAATAGAGAAACGTTAAAAGTAGAAAGTAAAATAATTCAACAAACAACACAACTTATAGTGTCTCTTTTAGTATTCATCATATTAAGAAAAGTAAAAGAACCAAGTATTTTTGTACACAATAACACCATTCTGAAAGTTTACTGTTTAGCAGAAGATGCTTTATTGATATAAAGGAAGCAATAAAATATATTGGTATACGAGAAAGATTGTAGCGAAATGGTTCTAGAGGAATGAGAAAGGTCAACTTATCAGCATGTCCATTTTCTGCAAAAAACCTAAAGAATCGTTCACCAGATGACTTTTTTAAACTAAAAACAAGAAATAACAACTCATCTCGACGACTACAGAGTTAGAAGTTAGTACAGAATACAAGTTATTTATTCCTGAGTATACTTGCAATAAAAAAAAGTCGGGTATCTTGCACTGACTACAAATGGCGAAGTTGGTTGTAGTGATTAAGTGTTGTTTTTCAAAAAGTAAGCAAAAAAAAGTTTTTACCAAGCCTTTTCAAAAAGTGCGGTTCAGAAAAGGGAAATGCACCAAGATCGAACGCATTAGGAAATAACTTGTTCAAATGAGTTGAATGCAACACAAAGTTCTTTTTTTTGAAAAAAAGTAAAAATAGCTATACTCTCAAATAAATGCGATCTGAAAGTTATTGACCAATAAAAAATTTTGAAGTACAAATAAGTAAAAAAAGAGTTGCCTTTTTTTGTGTACCTCTTCAAAGGCATTCAGGAACGAATGGGAAAGCTCAACTTTAGAATAGTCCCAGTGAATAATTGCTTTATCTTGACAAGACTCTATCTGATTCGTCTCAATGAACTTGACAAATGAAATACGCTTAAACATCCTCTTGTATTATTAATAGAAAAGAAGCAAACATATAAAAGACTAATAAATTCTATGCAAGTTACTTTGTCATCCTATCTCTTTTTTATTATCAAATACATTCTTATCATGCCATCTAACCAAAAGCGCGCTTTTTACTGTCACTGCGACGAATGCAAGAACAAGACTGAACGTCCTTTTGTCTCCTTTTCAGTCTGCAGATATCATAAAAGGGCCAAGTTGTTTAGCGGCTCTACATACAAGAATTGGAAGGACACCTATGGTAAATATACCTATACCTATCGTATCTTCATCTCACTGACCTATTGTAATCTTGTCAATAGAAGGTAGAATCGCTATCAACGATGAACCTGCATTCATCCCTGGCGTTGACATCGTCAATGATAGTAAGTCTTTCAAACAATTGCCTCTGAATGATCAGTTGCCAACCCGTGCAAGTTATAGATCCTGATAACGAAGTAAATATTGCAGGTGTTCAAGATACTGTCGACAGTTACGATGTTGAAGACTTCGGTGGTTGCGACGATATTCACGATAACACTTCCATTGGTGAATCAACTGAACCTGTTACTGAGAATGATGCTGCTATTTCTACTGATCAATTTGTAGTCGATGAAGTATCTTCTCAAATCCCTGTTAGCCTTCCTGATTGTAAGTATAAGATAATCAGTTAGTCAGAAGTATCTATTGCTGATACAAATCTTTGTTCACTTAGCTAGTAAAATTCCTTGTTCCGCCTCTGCTCAAATCATGTCAATGATGATGACAAGCATCAACAACAGCAACATTACTGACGCACAAACCGAAGCCTTTATGGAATGCTTCAATCATCTTCTCGCCTTGGGCAATGACTCTTTTCGCTTTCCCAAAGTCTGTTGCAACGTTTAAGTGTAGAAGCAATTTGGATGCACTTTGTAATGATGGTATTAAGTACTTTGCTGTGTGTTCAAAATGTCATAAACTATTTCCATCGAAGCAATCACCAGCTGAAAACGAATTCATTTGCAACCAGCCTTTAACAAATGCATGCTATGTACCAACCAAGTCAGGCAAGTTCTGCGACGGTGTCGTTTACAAGATGTCTGAAGGATCGAACCCAAAGCCAATTGCGCAAAAGGAGTATCCTTACTGTTCTATTATCGCAACATTGAAAAAGTTCTTTCTTCGTCGTGGATTCGCTAACAAGATTACTGAATGGAAGTCCAGACATGTTGTAGAAGGCTTTCTCCTGGACTTTGTATGATGCCACCAACTTTTCCGAATTCAAATCATCACCCTAGTGATAATACTCCTTTCGTTTCGCAGTCGGACTACAACCTTCTATTGACTCTAAACATTGATTGGTTTAGCCCTTTCAACAACAACCACAGTGTTGGATGTATTTACCTTACCATTCAAAACATAACCAAGTCAAGTGGCCGAGACGATAAGGAAAATATGATTCTTGTTGGTGTGATCCCAGGGCCAAGTGAACCTCCTACCACGGCTATAAATCATTACTTGGAACCATTAGTTGATGACCTATTGATGCTTTTGGAAGGAGTCGAAATGAAGATGATTTTCAATGACGGGTCTATCAAGGCAGAAAAAGTCAAGGCATGCTTGAGAACTGTCAGTTCAGACTTACCTGCTACGAAAAAATTGGCCGTAGGCAAGTCCTTCAATAGTAGCTACGGCTGTCACCTTTGCAAGACTTTTTTTCCACGAATTGACTGTCCAGGAAATAAAAGGGATTATTGCCAATGGGACTGTGACAACTGGGTCAAGAGAACGACTGAAGAGACTAGGGCCGATTCTGAGGCATGGTTGAACGCTAAAACCATAAAAGAAAGGGAAGCTCTTGAGAACAAAAACGGTGTACGTTACTCTGTTCTCTTTCGCTTACCATACTTTTCGTACGACTTGATCGCAATAGAACCTATGCATGCTCTCTATCTTGGTGTCTCAAAAACTGTCTTGCGTAAAGTGGTACCAACAAATGGGTTCAAAGTCATTCAAGAGCACATGCAGCAGTATTTTGATTTCAACCCATACGCTCCTGGAGGCCCAATGTCTAAGAATCTGACCAAAGATGACTTAGGGTTATATCAAAGCCGTTGAATTGAAAGATTTCACTGACTACCATGGCAGCAAACCTTCTTCGTCCTCTTCTGGAAACTAGACACTATAAAGAAGTGATGCTCCTCATCAAAGCCTTGAGACTACTCGACGGACACGCAATTCAAAGTCAGTGATATTGACGAAATACACCAGAATCTTCTTGCTTTTGCCAAATCCTACCAAGCTCGCTATAAAAACCACTCTGTTCCTCCCAATTTTCATTTCATGCTGCATCTTCGGGAGTGTATTCGCAGATTTGGTCCAATCTCATGCTTTTGGGGCTTCAACTTTGAGAGAAACAATCTCTATATAAAAAATATTAACACTTAACCATAAGCAAGGCTTCGAAAAAACATATATGCGCCGAATGCAGTCCATTATTTTTGCTCACGATTCTGAAATCGTTCAACACTACACCAGCTCGTAAAGCGTTCATCTCTCTCTTTCTGCTCTTCTCGTTGTTACTTTTGCTTCGTCTGTTATACTTTTTCTCTCTTATCGCTAGTTGTTCTCTTTACATTCCAAATCAATAAAATAATATCATAGACATATTTCGTAAATCTGTTGTTTTTTTTAGTGAGGCTGTTTTCTATGACAGACTTTGCAACTGAATCTAATGCGGTCATATTCGTCTTTCGTCGTTGTTTGATGCTCTATACAAGCTGCTCGTTTTCCAAATAGTGTGTTCATTTAACCAGCAACAGGTATATATGTTGTAGGTTAAAAGTGTGAGAAAAGTAAAAGAAAAGGATTGGAAACAAAAAACCGTGTTACTGAAAAAATAAAAGATTTCGTCATCAGAATTATAAGATTCAATCAGAGTCGCATCTCTTTCATTTTTCTTTCTTTTACTTTTTTATAACTTTTTACAATGGACAAGCGCACTAGAGAACTCATCAAGAAAATCGCTCGTATGAACCACGGTTTTAAGGCCGAGAAGCATGACGAAAACGAAAGTGAAGACACCATGCACGAGAACGTACCTATTTTAATCAATGAACCATTTTCTCTATTGGACTTGATTAAGCTTTCAGAAATCAACGGTGACCCAAAGGGGTTTGAGCGGCTCTCTGCGAGTGGCTATGTTCATATTCCTTGGGCCAAGAGCGAGACTTTGCGCCTTGAAAGACAATGAGCTTGAATGCTTGAAGTTGTATTACGAGAGACAGTACGACACTCAGATTATTGTCAACAACAAGATCAAAAAGTTCAAGAAAATTCAAGTTTTGGGCTACATATACGAATCTCGTTTAGCAGGAAGACAGTCGGCAATCTACTTTAACGCTTACCGATGCAACGACGTAGATGTGGATGACTTGGAAGGTGTGGACATGATACATCATGACGAACATTTGCGAGCAGGTGCAATCAGTTTTTTCTTTCAGCATACTGCCGAATTCGAGGAAGACGGAGAGACATTTCGTCTTAATCACTACTTTGCTTTCGTTGAATGGTACAAAAATCCTCGTACTGGAATAGAAGACCTTCAATCCCACACTGGTGAAACTATGCGTCCTTTCAGAAAAGAATTTGAAAAGATGGGGTCTTATTCAGTTCTTCCAGTACAGAAACTATATACACCCATTCATATCGAACGTCTTCCAATTCAAGGGATCATAGTTACGGCTGACTTTCCAAGACGATACATATAATAAAAACAGTATATTTATTTACAAAAAAAGAGCAACAAGGGGAACCTAGACATCAGCAAAGTCAACACCCCAAGCAGGTAGTTTTTGCAAGTCTTGCATGTTGACCTTTGGGCGATGATGGTAAGTTCTATCGCTTACTCGGGGAGCTTCATAGCGTGGATTCAAGAGCTTGTTGTTT
>JAIWNI010000293.1:0-12374 GCA_025331435.1 Choanephora cucurbitarum
TTCATGGTACCTTCTTATCGTGGAAGGTACCTTCACTTTTTACTAGAAGACTCAGTTTGAATCAAGGAAAAACCGTTAACAGGTCATTATTATAAAAGAGTGAATCGATCCCGTATTAATCGCATCCTTCTCTCTTTTTTCTCTTTCTTGATCCACCTTCATATTTACCTCTGCTTTATTACTATGTCTGACAAATACGTTCGTTGTTATTGTTCCGAGTTTAAGGAAAACACTCAAAGCTGTAATGTTCTTACCAAGCGTACCTTTCAAGAACATGAACGAATTAAAAAAAGCAAGAAGATCAAGGAGACCTGTAAGTATTCAATTCTAAACATAAAGTTGAAAGCAAATAAAGTTGACTTTATTTTATTTTGTTTACGTAAAGTTGACACTACGGCTCAGATTCTGCCCTCTGGGGCAAAAAATTCTTACCGTGGGATGCAGAAAATTCTGTAAAAAAACCATAGGTTTCTGAAAAAAACTGGGAGAGGATTTGCATAATTTTACTCTGGGGGGCATAATCAAATGACCATTGTCCAATCACAATCAAGGATTTATTTTATATGGGCCATCCTGCTTTTACAAGTCTTGCTTGGTTTTTATATATGAGCAAATGGCTTTGAGAGAATTAGAGAGCTTTAAGTGAGTATGTTTCTTGAGAGAATGTCGTTCTTTCATTATTATATATGGCGTCATTAGAATAATAGGTATGCTTATTGGATGAATAGGGTCAAATTGAATTCTTTTATTATATACAAATGTAGATCCTCTTTTATGCTATATATGGGTTCTTCTTTAACCATATTTGGATCCCAGCCTTTATTTGACCATTTAGGCGGATGCCTTAAATTCTCCCGGTTCGAATGGTATGCTCAGTATCCATATAGGCCCATTGCTTGACCTTTGAGAGCCATTTCTGTCAAAAAGATAGCATATTTATCTTGATTTAGCTCTTTGGATGGATTATTCATGCTGCACTTGAAATGATTTAATGTGGACGCCAGCCGCAATTTCGATTTCTTTTTTCTTTTGTTCATTTCATTTATCTTGAAGCCTGAAGAGCAGATACCTTGCATGCAGTAGTAGATCCAGTCAACAGAAGAGTCAGCAGCAACCGAGAAAATTGGTTTGGAAATAGAGCAATAGATTGATAGACTATACACGAAAAAAAATAATGATTAGAGCCTGTTTGATACAAAACTATTGTTGATCATTGACGCGTCTTTTTACCAATGAGCTGTTCATTATTCTTGGAGTTGCAGGCTTGAGTACTGAATCAGCAACAGACGTGAAAGCAAGTATAGCAGAGCAAAATAGAAGAGTGGTTTGACAACGAGAACAGATACCTTGGCCTTCTAAAATATTCAAATCAGTTTGAGCAGCTAAATGAGTTGGCACAGTTACCGATCAGTATCAAAGAGTATTATGAACAGCAGTAGCAACAGCGATATCAATGCAAGTAACAGTAGTAACCAACCGAGTAATGTTGCGTTGGATTGAACAACAATAGGATAGGGGACACAGCAAGTCAGGTAAACAGGTACCAAAGAAGAATGGAAACAAGAAGTGATTCATCATTTGAAGAGAAAGTATACACCGAAAGAACAGTAAGTGATATGACATTGTGAGGTAGAAGACAGAAAGGCTGACTAGCAATCTTTGAACATAGGATACCCATCATTATTGTATAAGAGAGACATTATCGTCATGGAAAACTGTTGCTTGGAACAAAGAGGTTACAGGAAGAGCAAATCTATCATTGAGAAGACAAATCAGTCAGGTAATAATACAACGGACATGATATCAAATGAGGATTCTTGAGATATCAAAGTAGAAGAGACAGACATCGGCTTGCCAGTTGATCAGACTACATCTTAGGGAATAGGCAGATATACAACTTTGAATACTATGTGGAATAATATCCAGAGAAACATCAATCAGCTTCACATACCCAGAAGAGGCAGTGTGGATAACAACAGTTGAAGAGCTTGCAGCTTATAGTAGGTGACTTGTAATCCAAACTGGTTGGATTGAGCATGAATAAAAAGATCTTGAACTTAATAGAGATGTCAATTCAGCTATAGTCGTAAATGAGAAAGATTATGTGCTGCTACTGCGGAAAGAGTAAGCATAACTACAAAGGTGTGAGTATAGATAAGAAGCTATGCTTTTAGTCAACTACTAGCATAAAAAAATAATGAGTTGGTATATATGCGTCTTTTTTGATACAGGTTAGAGCTTACCTTTTACTGTGCATTGAATAAAAAAGAGAGAAAAAGAAAAAACAGGGGAAATGAGAAAAAATGGCCAGTATTTAGTATAATCTGAGCAGTGATGGGAAGAAAGACTGGTTATCCACCAATAAAAACCTGATAAAAGATGACGGAATAGGCGAATGTCTTGGATTTGCATAATATATTACTATAATAGTGTGTATCTTTATTCAAGATGAGTGAGGTATAAAGGTGAAAGATTTCAGTATCAATACCGTCAAGAGATTGATAGAAATTACATTATGCACTATATTGAAAGATGCATGAAAGAAATGACGAGTTGTACAAATAATTAACAGTTAAAATAGTATCAATATCGAAAGATATTCGGAAAGCATTGATATTGAGGATGCTTGTAATGAGCAAGCATTAAATTAAAACACAACACTGATAGCAACATATGTGAATATAAGTCTCGAAAAAGATTTGATAGGAAGAAGTAGAGAAACCTGATACATGAGATGTTCTATCCATCTTAATTTTACATATAAAGGAGAACTTTTGATTAATCTGGGCGGTTAGATTGATGCAAGAGCATAGGAATTCAGTACATCAAGCGAAGGCAAGATTGTCATGGTTGACCATAACACAAAAGAGAAAATAAACATGATGACAATGTCTTAACGGGGTTTTTCTAATTCAACACGACCTATCCGTAGAACCGTAACTAATCACCACGGCTCATTGGCTAGTTTACTGACCCCATAAAATAGGGTCAAACACCCGGATTTCTGAGGTTTTGGATTAATGAAAACCCAGAATGAATAGCTGTGATGACCCCAGATTTCTAGTTTCCTGACCCCATTCTGGGGTCAAGCACCCAGATTCTACAGTGTATCTGTCAATGAATTCATTTTGAAGACCAATAGTATTCAGCATACATTTTAGAGTTGAGCTATAGTGACAAGTAGCCTTTGAGTCTTATGCAGTACATGACTGACCATGTTTCGTGAAGCTTTTCTAGAACGATGGCGTGCTTCTTCTGTTTAATAGCCATATTGGGCTTCTTTAAATCGAGCGTCATTTTAAATTTAGGTATGCTTATGGGGTGTATTATGTCAAAAAGGGCTTCTTTATTATAATAAAATGTAGATCCTTATATATTCCATAAATGGGCACTTCTTTAGCGAACCGTCGGTTAGGGCCTTCGTTTTACTAGCTAAGATGATGCTCTAGGTTCTTCCGGATAGAACGGTACATTGGGAATGCAGATGCGCCTTTTGGTTGACCCTTGAGAGCAATTTCTAGATGGATGGTAGACCTTTTCATGATGGATTTAGCTTTTAGAAAGCCTTCTACCGCTTGACAGGTCTAACACTTGAATTAATTTTGCTTTGAAACCCAGGTGGGTTTTTTTTTCTTGGCTTGGCCAACATGTATTTTTTTTCTTGAAGCCTACAGACCAAACGATGCACATGAAGCAGTAGAACAACTCATCAGAATAGCAGACAGTCGACCCAAGAAGCGGTGTAGAAAAAGAAACAGTAGATAGATAGTCCATTTGAAAAAAAGAATAAAGATGAGACTTGAATCACTTTTAGAAAAAAAAAGTTGGAATCGTCCTCATTGACGCGTCTTTGTTACCAATCATGAGTGCATCCTGTTCTTGAAGCAAGTGATTCAACTTGAACTTGATTGAAAATACAACCGAAGAAAGAAATACGCAAAATGGAATCAAATCCACAGCTTCTAGGTCAGACTTGTCACCTTTCTCGTCAATGATCGGAAGATTCCTGAGCTTTACACCCGATTGAGTCATCACATGCGTTCATCAGTTTGCCAAAGTACCTTACAACCGAGCAGCAGAGTCAAGTTGCAATACAAATCTGTTACATGGATTAAATCAGACGACGCCAGTGTTGTGAAAGTCAATAGCAGGTAACAATGTAACATTGAAGCAGGTCATCTACTGATGAGTACCTCAGGGTAGGCAGCAGTACTATCTAGGCTTAGGGTTATAGAAGTATAGTTCCAGGTAGAAGGAAAAAGCAATCAAGAGTATCAGAGGTTTGAAGGATTGAAGCCAACCGAGTCATTTGGGCAATAGGCAACTTGAATTGCACAAAATAAGGCAGATAGGATATGAGAGACGATGTAAGTAAACAGAAAGCATAATGAGAAAGAAGAGTGACTAAAGAAGCGGATAGACTATCTATAAAAAAGAATGTATTAATTAACCGACAAAGCAAAAGATAAACAGAATGGTAATGATAGGAGCTCACGATGAGTCAAAGGATGAGAGAATTGAGTGAATAGATCAGATAGAATCAGGCCGAGATCAAAAGCAACTTTGACCGCATCACACCAGACGAGAGAAAAGTTATGAGCTTGTATAGACATAAGTATTAGCTACATGAAAGTGTTTACAAAGTGAATAAAGCGAAGGAATAAAGGGATCAAAAGTGTAAGTTATCAACTAGAATGTAAAGGGATTACCCATTGGATGATTTGAATCGTTTGAGGAGATCAAATGGGCAAAATAGTTGTTGATATTGTCGCTGATAAGGATATTTCGATCCTAAAACTATAAAAAGATGTTCTAAGAATGCTGTCCAAAGACGAAGAAACCTTATGAGTGCTGTTATTTAAGAGGTATTGTTAAAAGTGGGCAAAGTACCGACTGATATTTTGATAATAAATTTTACCTTTTGCTGTGCATTGCTTTAAAAAAAGAAAAGAAGAAAGAAAATGGGGGAATGGGAAAAAAAAAGCTAATATTTAGTATAATTCTAATAGTGATGGGAAGAATACTAGTAATCGCACCAATGATGAATTGATAAATATTGACGCAATAAGCAAATGTCTTGGATTTGCATGAAATCTCTTTATGGAAACCACTGATCATTATACACTGGAAGTAAAAAGCATAAAGAAAAGCTCACATTTACTTTGATAGATACAGTAGGGTATATGTGGATCGCTTATCTCAAAAGACAATATAAAAGTAGAGGTATCAAAGAGAAAAACTGAATGTGAATGAAATCGATGAAATCTTATAGGTAAAGAAGAGTTTTTATGAAAGAGCTGCAAAGAGTATTTACTTTACAGCTTTGGTAAAAATGATTATCCATGATTTTATTGTAGGTTACATTCAAAGAGTGTTAAAAGAAGGATGCCTGTTACCATAAGAGTTGATAGTGAGCATCTGGATAGGTAAACACTCCTATTTAGAATTGAATTATAAACGCATGAGCATTTTGACATAATGGCTGTCTGTTTTATTGATTAGCTCTTGCATGTAATATCGAAGACTGTTCGGTGTAGCTGATGTTGCCAACTTTTGTACTACATATTTATATGAAACAACAAAACAAGTTGGTCAATTTCTCGAGAAAGTTTAGTAGGATAGTTGAACTCTCTTAATCCCCAAAAATGTAAGTGTAGTTATCAATTCATCATCTATGATATAACAAGTACATGCTCAAACAAAAAGAGAAAGTAATAATGTGTTAAGAGATGGAAAGAGACGGAAAGAGGTGATTAAGATGAAGAAAAGGTGAAAAAAGGAGAGACCTCGTACAAAGATTTAGATCTATTGGGACTGCGTTTTTATCCAAATCGTAATGTATGATTTAAATGATGATATATCAATCGCGTTTCTTTTCTTTTTCTTTTTTTGCCAACCACCCTACCCTTTATTATATGAATATTATTTACAAGAAGAAACACGCTACATATCTCTTCGTTGACCTCGTGGAATACCGTCAAGTTTTTTATGATACATTGAGTCTGGCCAGATAAGTTTATATTTCAAATCGTTTTCGTTGTACCTGACCAGACCTACAATAGTGATTATATGTTCCACCTCACAAATCATCACCTTCTTTCTCGCATCATTTGCAAACAACTTCACTTTTGGCACACCAAACCGGTCCATCATACTCTCCTCTACGACTGAAATCAAAGCCAAGAAACGTTCAACCCCTTGATGTTCGTGGATCATGTAGGTGATCACCTCACCGACATACCAAGACGAGTAATTACTGCGAAAAGTAAGCTTATTAATATCAAGTTGCTGTTAAATTTTAAACAACCGAGTATACTTACTGTCCTGGTTCTACTGCCAAGAAAACAACGTAGTTGTTGGCCCTTTTGAGCTGCAATTGATATGTACGATAATATCTTGACTGATACACTAAATTGTTGTACGACATACGAGCGGCTGATTTGAAGATCACAACCTCATCATCAGCGACTAGTTGATGATTGCGATGATAGAATAACTGCAATGCCTTAAATACGTCTTCTGCTGACACACCAAACACGTCATCTGCTTCTTCAAGATTGGTTGTTTCGAACTTGGCCCAAAGTTGAGGCATTACACCATCATCATCACCTGGATAATTGAAGAAAGAATCCGGTCTATCATTTTGATTAGGGCGGATTCTTTCTTGTAGTTGCTGCATCAGAAACTCCTTGAAAAAGTTGAGTCGTTTTAATATGTTTTCCGAGTCTTGGTGGGGTCTGGACTTTGATTTACACAAGTTGCTATACTTTTGAATGGTGCGTTCTAAGGATCGGCAAGAGTAATACCGTAGAGGTCCTTCTTGTTCAATAAGTGTTGGCATGTGGTAAGTAGTAAAGTGATTATTCATGGTCCAGACCCGCACGTTCAATCTTCTATGACTAATTTCATCCTTTAGAAATCGTTCCCATACAACAAGAAACCTTTGTAATAGTGCTGCTTAGCTAAAAATCTACATTTTATGTTATAGTATGTATTACTTGCGCATATCTGCTATGTCTTGTGCACTGATTGATTTTTGTAGAGCTATGCAAACTGCATTCACAAGGTTCATCAAGGCAACACGTGCTTCCTCATGCTGCAAGTTGGGAATGACCATGGTAGGGACGATGTACAACAAAAATTGCTGCCAGTCAACAGCTCGATAATAGCCTGTGCGACTGTCAAATGAATAGTCAAAAGCAGCCGGACTTGTAGGCTTACTCTCGACTATCTAAGCGCCCAGTTGATCAATGAAACACCTTTGAATGAAAGGCGCAGAGACAGCAAACGAGTATCCGGTTGATTCATACGCTTCGAATTTTTCTATGTGTTTGTGATGCAGAAGGTTATACACCAAATGTCCCGTACCGTGGCCCAGAAAATGCCACCACGGCACATCTGAAATCTGAGATTGAATAAGGATGTGCATAATACACAGATTCCATGTCTAATACACATCCAGAAAATATAGAATGAGTTTGTTGCTGGTTAAATGATGCAAAACTGTTTTATTTTGGTTTGAGTATATCAGGGCAGTGAAAAGAGTCCACCTGAGAAGTTTGAAGTTGATCCGAGATGATCAGCATCTCCAACTTTTTTTCATGTCGAATTTTTGAATTGGAAAAAAAATAAAGTCGAAAATAATGAGCAGCTGAATCATTTTCAAACAGGGAAAAGAGAAAAAAAGAAGATGAAAAATATTAAGTCAATTTGAGCTCAATTTGAAATGATGAGAACAATCAGTCGTTTCCTAAAAGAGAATGTTTAAGAAATGAGTCTATAAGCGTGTTTCATCTTTAGCGAATAGTAAAGAAGAGAAATTGAAGCAGTAAGAGTAAGCAAGCAAGTGAATTTTTCTATCTCTTTTGTGCAACTCAAGTACAGTATATGTAGAGAAGGTAATGTCGAAGCTCAATAAGATTAAGGAAAGTGAAGGCAATATTAAAAAAAAGATTCGTTTGTGTTACCTAGTGAAGGAATAGAATCCTGAAAACCTCTGTAAAGAAACGTAAAGCGAAGATGTGAATGACATTTCGGACAAAGAAGCAAGTTTTTGTCTCTGTGAAACCACTAATTTGAACCAAGGTAAGGTTTGTAAGCCAACACACTTGAAGCATTTAATAACCCAATTGTATAATAATACCAGACTTCGACTCATTCTCAATCAAAGTATTTAATCCATAAACAGAAATCACATTTTTCATGAAAACTATCCTGAAGTCTGTACCTTTAATGTCTAATAATCTTTATATATCATATGGTAAGAAAGTTAAGAGTGTCCATGGTTGCTGTTAAGTGTTTCTGGTCGTTGTTTAGTCTATACTTGTCAACGATCTTAGTCGCATTGAGTTGCATCACTTCATCATGGTGCACTTAGATTTAAACTGTCGGTTAGATTCCATAAAAAATAACCGGTATATCTGTTATTCATTCTACAGCTTTCTTACTTTGTTAGCAATGATATGTACTATGTCTACTTGCATTGTCTTTGTTCAAGACATACCTTCTGAATTGATCTAAAATATACAGAATAAAACCCTTCGTTCATCTCAACTGTAGTAACTTTTTAAATACTGCATTTGACCTCTCTAAGTATTTCACCACGATGTTGAGACGTATGTTGATTGTACAACAAATAAATGGTTTTCACTTTATCAATAGACTTCATTTGAATATGTTGAGAATATTTCAAAAAAGCTTTATTCCGAGAGAATCATTCGATAGCTGAAGTTACGTTGTCAACTGGATACTGATCAAATAAAGCTTAGTGTGAGTGATTTGCAAGTAAGGCTCTATTGTCAACTTGATGCAATACTAGTGCATGCCTTTCGTTGGAAAGCTCTAAAAAAAGTAAAAGATGGAAAAAGCCT
The DNA here is from genome assembly GCA_025331435.1 of Choanephora cucurbitarum. Lineage (NCBI taxonomy): Eukaryota > Fungi > Mucoromycota > Mucoromycetes > Mucorales > Choanephoraceae > Choanephora > Choanephora cucurbitarum. The sequence goes on from JAIWNI010000293.1 coordinate 8,871, forward strand.
CAATACTCACCAAGTCTGACGTAGTCTAAAAAGAAGCTGTTACGATTGGCTAAAAGGAATCTAGATTATTCGTGAAACAGACTTCCGTCTCAAAAAACAACTCTCCAAATTAGGTAGGCTTACCATTTGAAGGTATTAAATTGGTTTTTAGGATTGGCACATATCTGTTGAAATGGAAAACGAAGTATTTTATTTCCAAAAAAAAAAGGAAATCATACTATCAATGGGGATACTCAATCCTTCTAATAGTTGATGCTTAATATAAATGAGAGAATTATTCTATAAGTCTTAGCACCTACTGTCTTTTGTTTGGAACTGCATTTAATTCATCAGAATCGGTTGTATCATCAGCTTCTGGATCATCAGCCTAAATATGCAACTGTTAGGACAAATAAAGCAATGGATTTGAATGCATTATATACCTTCATGTCAACACCTCTTTTGCGATTCCGATACATGTATTTCACAATGATATCGGATATCCATCGATTCTCACAACGGTTTACTGGTATACCTAGCTCTGTTGCCGTTGAATGATAGGTTTGGATCATTCGTTCCTATTGTTCCAAATCCAACTTGCTAAATGCTTTTGATTTCCAATTGATACCTTTTAGCTTCATTGCTAACAACTCCTTATTCAGGACAATTGATCCAATTTCCTGCAGATCTTTGTAATAGGTATACATGGCAGAATTCTTCTCGTTGATCTGTCCCAAATCGCCTGATTCTGCTACAACTTCATTGCCTTTCCATGCTCTTATAAAGTATTCAATCCTTTTGATGTACATATCGGATTTGTCACAATTCAACATTCTTCTGTCAGGTCTACGCAAGATAAGATCTCTAGGGATAAACTCCTGCGGCATAGATACTGATGATGGTTGCTCTGTTAATGCATGCTCTAAATCAAAATAATTGAGCTACGCTATTATTTGTTGAAAAGCTAAAGACTGGTTTTACCTGTACGAAGGCTCTCTAACATGCTACCTATTTGTTGAACTTCAAACGAAAGTGCTCTGATTTGAAGACTTATATTCGATGAATTGCTTTCTAATGCATTCATTCTTTCTTCTAATCTGTTACATGCTGTGCTGATGTAGTGCAGTAAGTTTTTGTTGGATTCCATTTTAGATTTCCAGTAAAAGTATAAATTTATGTGAAGAGAAAATTTAGATGGGATATCAAACCGTCTGACAATCACACTTGGTTATATATAACTTGAGCGGATAATTCTCATTGAATCAACATATGTTATTTGTATTTGATTGTATGAGTTCTCTTGTACACTTTTGTGGCATGAAAAGTTGATGCGAGTATTAACCGAGGTGATATTTATGCATGTTTGGGAATTGCTATGAAGCTGTTTGCAAATCAACTGCATCACTTTTTTCCATTTCTTCATAAATGTTGATTTACCAGAAACAAATTGAAAGGTGGTATAGTATGGTATAAACAAAGGCTATTGGACTTTATACTAATGCAAAAGGAAACTTGCTTTCGATATATCATCATTCGAGTGTTAGGTTGTACAGCTTGATTGTCTATTTCATCTCTCATAGGAACTTGTCTTTTCAACGATGGCGTAATTCTCACATAGTATCATCTGTCACAATGTAGCAAAAGCTTAGCAACACAAAGAGGATGACCATCGCATTTGATTTTAGAGTTTAGTGACGCTATGATATCATATGCATAACACATTCATTGTCATGCAAAATAAGGTTTCCTGTGCTCAAGCCAGGCATTAGATCATAAGTTGTTCAAAAACGTAGCGCACACTGATGAACCTCAGTAAGTATAAATAGTCGTCTTTATTTCAGCTTTGATTGATCCTCATTCGAAAGAATACCAACGGTTTTCTAACCCCTAAGCTCTCATCCACTTTCACTTACCACTCTACCACTTTAATCAATTACTATGCCTGCTTTCAAGTGTTCTGGTTGCCAAAGTCTTTTTGCTTCTCGTGCTCAACTCCGTATTCACCAACGTCAGACTGGGTGCTTTCGTACCGTCATTGAAAATGCTCTTGCTGCATCTACTGTTGTCCGAGATTCATCTGCCAGTCCAGTCCTTGATCAAATGGAAAGATCATCTAGACCAGTTATCGATCGTCATGAAGGAACAACTGAGGTTATTGTTGAACAAGATGATGTACCTGATTTTGAAGGTATTTCTCCTGTTGCTTCTGTCACATCCAACGATCCTATGGATATTGAAGAAGTTGACCAAGTCGTTGATGCTCAGGTAGAAGAAGAGCCTATTGATACCGAGGTATTTGAAGAAGAAGATTTAGGTGAGTGCAATGTATAAGAAACTATTTTATACAGAAATCTTACATGGAGGGTGTTGTAGCTGAAAGGGGACCTATTGTGCAGCAGTGGGTTGAGGATGCTCAATTAGACGAATGTGATGATTTGGCAATGAAATTGATGCGCGTATTTGATACGAACAAGATATCTAGACAAGGCCAAAGAAATATCTTCAAGTGTCTTAACGTGGAATTCATGACTAAAGTTGGATCAGATAGTAAGTTTGTTATACTCCATCGTATATAGATGCAACTAATAAGATACTTTGGCTATACTAGGTGTATTTACTGGCAAGCATTTTAAAACACCAGATACCTATAGACGTATCATCAGTAAGAACTCTGCAACAACTGTCTGGTACGATATCTGCCCCAATGGTTGTTACCTATACCCTGTTGGCGACAGTACTGAAGTAACATGCCCCAATGTGAGTTGTGGTGCAAACCGATACAAGAATGCAAATGCTGTCAACATTGAGGATAGAGATCCCACTATGCCTGTACCTGCTCTAGTACCTCAACAACAGATGGCCTACACCTCAATTTCGCAAGCACTGACTCAGCTGTACGTTGATGATGAACGAATTGAGATGCTTTTCTACCGCGATCACTTTTTCGATAATGCATCATTGAACCAAATATATCGTGATGTGTTTTCTGGTGACTCCTACACCAAGCTGTTGGAAAAAGATAACATGCGAGACAACACCATCTGCTTGGTAATCTTTGTGGATGGATATCAGCCCAAGAATGTCAGAAAGGCTCATCAAGTAATGATCAATTGCCTTATCATGAATATTCATCCCAAGTACAGGTAAGTTACCAAACGTTTAAATTTGATTCATATTCGACTTACAATTCTACACTGTCGTATAGAACAAAAGAAGAAAACATGATTCAAGTTGCCATTTGTCCAAGAAAGCCGCACGATCTCTCTTCTTTTCTTCGCCCTCTCATCGCTGAGGTAAATCAACTTTACAATAGAGGTCTTATCATCAAGAAGGGTGATGAGATAAGATATGACGGCAACGTAGCAATTTTGGGCTTTACTGGTGATATCCCCGGTATTGCTCAATTGATCAATTTTGTTGGACATACCGGTACACATGGTTGCAGAATCTGTTTAGTTGTTGCTGATGATCACACTGAACATGTACGACACGGCCAATATTTTTCCACTGAAGCAGCTGAAAGAA
>JAIWNI010000294.1:0-12371 GCA_025331435.1 Choanephora cucurbitarum
CGATTTCATTGTGCTTGATTTCATTGTGCTTGATTTCAGTATTCTCAACTTCATTATACTTACTTGCTCTATGATCACTTCCTCCTTACTCATTCTTACTGTCCTCATTATCAGTACGCTCATTGTCAGTACGCTCATTGTCAGTATACTCATTGTCAGTATACTCGTTTTCACTACACTCATTGCTGGCAAAAGTTTCATTAGTATGGCCATAGCTACTGAATGTGTTTGCATTGCTTATGGCCTAATCATACACTTCTTAACTGGACTTACTCTGTATTTAGTTACAGGATTAAGGAATCCTTTTCATTCAAATTTCTCATGACTACATGTTCATGAACGATGAAACTGCCTGAGAGTCTACCCTTTTTGTATAGTTTATGCTTTGTCTGTAGTCAAGCCTTTATGCCTTATTCAAATTAATCTTGCATTATCAAAGTCTCGTTAGATGTACTTGAAGATATGATCCCACCGATAAGCTCCGCTCTAATCAGAGTGCGCAAATATAGCCAGATGATGGATTTTTAAGATTGAACCCTCTCGAGGTTTGGTGTATTTGAGGGTGATTATGGATAGTTAGTCTAATATTGGGTATAGTGGATTACAAAGATGCTGAAGTTGCCGGTGATGCTGGCTATGATACTTTTAATGATTATGATAATACTGAAGATCATGACAACACTGATGACTATGATAATACTGACAGTAATACTTTTGATAATAGCAATATTGATGAGAGTGATAGTATTAGCGAGTGTGATGTTATTGATGAATGTGATGATACTGATGATACTGATGATACTGATGATACTGATGAGTGTGATAATATTGATGAGTGTGATAATACTGAAGGCGATGAGAATACTGACAGTAGTACGTTTTCATTTTGAGTGGGGGGGGGGTTTTTTCTTGCTGTTTATACTTGAGCAATTTGACATAGGTAGGGTGATGAATGGAATAGCCTTGAGTAAATAAGGGATTCTTTTTTTATTTTTATAATTCTTATCAGTGTATAGAGAGTCGAATAGAAGATGATGAGTGTATTGCATGTATAGAGATATAATCATTACTTTGCTTGTACGAGAGATTGATAAAGTTGATCACTAAGCTTGTACTTTTTGTGATGGAGAAGAGATATTTTTGGGGCGGGGATATGCTCCCAAATGATAAGGCAGATTATGCGGCAAGCTAGTATTTTTGACTCTATATTTTACAGCTATCAGGATAAGCTCACTGTTGATAAATTATAGAATCTTGTTGTCAAGAAGCTATAATTGTCAGATTACTAAGGCGAGATGACTGATTTTATCACAGCCTTAAATATGGGATGAGTACCTTAAGTTTTGAAGGGAACGATTTCAGCCTGTATATCAACATTGAATGCTGAGACTCGTATGCAAGATATTCAAAAGAGGTTTTTCGACTGCAAGTTCAGAAAGAAGAGAAAAAAAAAAGTTTGAGCCAAATGAGGCATTTGAGGCCAAAATTTGAAAAAAAAAATAATGATAGATTAATGATTGACAGCCTAAAATCGCTCATTCATAGGCTTAATTCCTCTTTTTTTTTTTCCCTTGGCGAGAAGTACAAACCTGGCATAAGAGTATTGTTATATGTTAAAGAGGGCATGAATGAGCCAGTTGAAGAGGTCACTCAGACTCTCTTGCCCTCTTCCTTGTATATGATCCAAGCTCAAATCGCTTCAAAAGAGGTCTTTCAAATTTAAAAAAAAAATAGTAGTATAAGATCGCGATTTTTTTCCTAAAAAGGGAATCTAGCAAAAGTCACGTAGGCAGGAAATTGATTACGTCGCTCTGATCCTGGCTGTATTCTATTTTTTTTTTCTTTTGCCCTTATATCTTGGTTACACTCAAGCTGCCGATCCTATCCAAGGTCATAGCAAATGATGCTATAGGTAACACACGCGATCCACTTGTACCACTTGACTTTCTTGACCTCAGTTATGCTAACTTTTCTCCTTATACTGCTTCTTTGCTAGGTTTGCTAGATCTCACTTTGGGGATCGCCATCAAGATGGCAACGTGTTGCTAGACTCTTGAGAGAGCCGCTCTTTTGAGTTCTAGTAATATCCGCGTCAAGTCCGTTAGGTGTCTACAGGTGGTAGATTACCTGTTTTTGCTTCAAGACTTCCTGTTTTTACCGTTTCATGATATTGATGCTCTGGTGTTTTGGTGTTACCGCTATATGACCGAAAGTATAGCGAAGGGTATAGTAGACATGCACGCACACACACACACACACGCGCACATATAGATACATATTCGGGTAAGCAAAGCAAGACCATCCAAGACTACCGCAAAGCTTTCCAAGACTACCGCAAGGCTATCCAAGACTACCGCAAGACAAGACAAGACCTCCATATGACTCTGTAAGTATCGTTCCTATCCACTTGAAGAGCTGTATCACTAACCTTACTTTTTGCCCTTCTTTTTATCATAGGTAATGGTGTACTCTCTCTCCTAGGCCTCTATCCCGATCGCGATCGTTGGTGTTCAAGACTGTCAAGACTCTCTTCCGCTTCTAACTTCGGCGATACCGTATGCTTTTGGTGTTCTATGCTTTTGGCGACTTATGCTTTTGGTGACTTATGCTTTTGGTGTTCCATGCTTTTGGTGACTTATGCTTTTGGTGACTTATGCTTTTGGTGACTTATGCTTTTGGTGACTTATGCTTCTGGTGTTCCATGCTTCTGGTGTTCCATGTTCTGGTGTTCTATGCTTTTGGTGTTTCATGTCTTGGTCTCTTTCTCTCCTATTTTGGTGTCCTATGATTCTGGTTTTCTCTATTATAGTCTCTTTGTTCCCTGGTTCTGGTGTTTCCTACTATGGTCTCTTTTTTCTCTCTCTCTCTCTCTCTCTTCTCTCTCTTAATCCGGTGCTCTATGGTTTGGTCTCTTTGTTCTGGTGCTTTGGTGTTTCTATGGTTTGGTCTCTTTGTTCTGGTGCTTTGGTGTTGCTATGGTTTGGTTTGTCTCTTTCCCCCTGGTGATGTACGCTTTTGGTGATGTATGCTTCTGAGGATGTATGTCCTGGTCCTCTTCTATCCCTCTCTCTCCAGCTCTGGTATTATATGCTTTGGTGTTTCTATGCTTTGGTGTTTCTATGCTTTGGTGTTTCTATGCTTAGGTGTTTCCATGCTTTGGTGTTTCGATGCTTTGGCGTTTCCATGCTTCGGTGCTTTGGTGTTTCCATGCTTTGGTGTTTCCATGCCTTGGGGCCTTTGTGTTTCCATGCTTTGGTGATGTATCTCTCTTGGATCTATGATCAACTAGGTAACTTATCACTTACATTTTGTGTACAACCTTACTAACTTTCATTCTCTCTCCTCTCTTTTTTTTTGTGCATATGTGTGTGTGTGCGTATATATGTATGTCTACTAACCTTTCCTTTTTTACCTTAGTTTTTATGCCGTGCGGGCTTACGCTACTAACCTCTCTCTTTTTTTTTGCGCGTGTGTATGTGTGTATATATATGTATGTCTACTGACCTTTCTTTTTTACCCTAGTTTTTATGCCGTGCGGGCTTACGCTACTAACCTCTCTCTCTTTTTTTTTGTGCGTGTGTATGTGTGTATATATATGTATGTCTACTAACCCTTTTCTTTTTATCATCAATAAACTTCATTCATTATTATATTACCTACTATAGTCCTTCACTTTTTTTTTGATAAGTTGGTATTTTTTTTACTTTCAATCCATGAAATAAAACTTGATTCAAATTAGTGCTTTCTACTAAATCATCTAAATCACATTCCAATCATGTCGTCTAAAACATACCGTTGCAGCAAAAAAAAAAAAAAGCTGGAAAGTACAGCATTAGCCAAAGTTAGCTGTACTTGACTTCATTATGCTCAGCTTGATTAAGCTTAACATCATTATGCTTTGAATTCATTAGGCTGGATATCATTAGACTCAATTTCGTTTTGCTCGATTTCAGTAGGCTGGATCTCATCAGGCTGGATTTCATTAGGCTGGATCTCATGGGGGCACAGTTTCATTGTGGTCAATTTCATTGTATTCACTTTCAGTGTCATCAAATTCGTTGTGCTTACTTTCTTAATGCTCAGTTTCATTTTGCTCGATTTCATTGTGCTTGATTTCATTGTGCTTGATTTCAGTATTCTCAACTTCATTATACTTACTTGCTCTATGATCACTTCCTCCTTACTCATTCTTACTGTCCTCATTATCAGTACGCTCATTGTCAGTACGCTCATTGTCAGTATACTCATTGTCAGTATACTCGTTTTCACTACACTCATTGCTGGCAAAAGTTTCATTAGTATGGCCATAGCTACTGAATGTGTTTGCATTGCTTATGGCCTAATCATACACTTCTTAACTGGACTTACTCTGTATTTAGTTACAGGATTAAGGAATCCTTTTCATTCAAATTTCTCATGACTACATGTTCATGAACGATGAAACTGCCTGAGAGTCTACCCTTTTTGTATAGTTTATGCTTTGTCTGTAGTCAAGCCTTTATGCCTTATTCAAATTAATCTTGCATTATCAAAGTCTCGTTAGATGTACTTGAAGATATGATCCCACCGATAAGCTCCGCTCTAATCAGAGTGCGCAAATATAGCCAGATGATGGATTTTTAAGATTGAACCCTCTCGAGGTTTGGTGTATTTGAGGGTGATTATGGATAGTTAGTCTAATATTGGGTATAGTGGATTACAAAGATGCTGAAGTTGCCGGTGATGCTGGCTATGATACTTTTAATGATTATGATAATACTGAAGATCATGACAACACTGATGACTATGATAATACTGACAGTAATACTTTTGATAATAGCAATATTGATGAGAGTGATAGTATTAGCGAGTGTGATGTTATTGATGAATGTGATGATACTGATGATACTGATGATACTGATGATACTGATGAGTGTGATAATATTGATGAGTGTGATAATACTGAAGGCGATGAGAATACTGACAGTAGTACGTTTTCATTTTGAGTGGGGGGGGGGGTTTTTTCTTGCTGTTTATACTTGAGCAATTTGACATAGGTAGGGTGATGAATGGAATAGCCTTGAGTAAATAAGGGATTCTTTTTTTATTTTTATAATTCTTATCAGTGTATAGAGAGTCGAATAGAAGATGATGAGTGTATTGCATGTATAGAGATATAATCATTACTTTGCTTGTACGAGAGATTGATAAAGTTGATCACTAAGCTTGTACTTTTTGTGATGGAGAAGAGATATTTTTGGGGCGGGGATATGCTCCCAAATGATAAGGCAGATTATGCGGCAAGCTAGTATTTTTGACTCTATATTTTACAGCTATCAGGATAAGCTCACTGTTGATAAATTATAGAATCTTGTTGTCAAGAAGCTATAATTGTCAGATTACTAAGGCGAGATGACTGATTTTATCACAGCCTTAAATATGGGATGAGTACCTTAAGTTTTGAAGGGAACGATTTCAGCCTGTATATCAACATTGAATGCTGAGACTCGTATGCAAGATATTCAAAAGAGGTTTTTCGACTGCAAGTTCAGAAAGAAGAGAAAAAAAAAAGTTTGAGCCAAATGAGGCATTTGAGGCCAAAATTTGAAAAAAAAAAATAATGATAGATTAATGATTGACAGCCTAAAATCGCTCATTCATAGGCTTAATTCCTCTTTTTTTTTTTCCCTTGGCGAGAAGTACAAACCTGGCATAAGAGTATTGTTATATGTTAAAGAGGGCATGAATGAGCCAGTTGAAGAGGTCACTCAGACTCTCTTGCCCTCTTCCTTGTATATGATCCAAGCTCAAATCGCTTCAAAAGAGGTCTTTCAAATTTAAAAAAAAAATAGTAGTATAAGATCGCGATTTTTTTCCTAAAAAGGGAATCTAGCAAAAGTCACGTAGGCAGGAAATTGATTACGTCGCTCTGATCCTGGCTGTATTCTATTTTTTTTTTCTTTTGCCCTTATATCTTGGTTACACTCAAGCTGCCGATCCTATCCAAGGTCATAGCAAATGATGCTATAGGTAACACACGCGATCCACTTGTACCACTTGACTTTCTTGACCTCAGTTATGCTAACTTTTCTCCTTATACTGCTTCTTTGCTAGGTTTGCTAGATCTCACTTTGGGGATCGCCATCAAGATGGCAACGTGTTGCTAGACTCTTGAGAGAGCCGCTCTTTTGAGTTCTAGTAATATCCGCGTCAAGTCCGTTAGGTGTCTACAGGTGGTAGATTACCTGTTTTTGCTTCAAGACTTCCTGTTTTTACCGTTTCATGATATTGATGCTCTGGTGTTTTGGTGTTACCGCTATATGACCGAAAGTATAGCGAAGGGTATAGTAGACATGCACGCACACACACACACACACGCGCACATATAGATACATATTCGGGTAAGCAAAGCAAGACCATCCAAGACTACCGCAAAGCTTTCCAAGACTACCGCAAGGCTATCCAAGACTACCGCAAGACAAGACAAGACCTCCATATGACTCTGTAAGTATCGTTCCTATCCACTTGAAGAGCTGTATCACTAACCTTACTTTTTGCCCTTCTTTTTATCATAGGTAATGGTGTACTCTCTCTCCTAGGCCTCTATCCCGATCGCGATCGTTGGTGTTCAAGACTGTCAAGACTCTCTTCCGCTTCTAACTTCGGCGATACCGTATGCTTTGGTGTTCTATGCTTTTGGCGACTTATGCTTTTGGTGACTTATGCTTTTGGTGTGTTCCATGCTTTTGGTGACTTTTGCTTTTGGTGACTTATGCTTTTGGTGACTTATGCTTTTGGTGACTTATGCTTCTGGTGTCCATGCTTCTGGTGTTCCATGTTCTGGTGTTCTATGCTTTTGGTGTTTCATGTCTTGGTCTCTTTCTCTCCTATTTTGGTGTCCTATGATTCTGGTTTTCTCTATATAGTCTCTTGTTCCCTGGTTCTGGTGTTTCCTACTATGGTCTCTCTTTTTCTCTCTTTCTCTCTCTCTCTCTCTCTCTCTCTTAATCCGGTGCTCTATGGTTGGTCTCTTTGTTCTGGTGCTTTGGTGTTTCTATGGTTTGGTCTCTTTGTTCTGGTGCTTTGGTGTTTCTTATGGTTTGGTCTCTTTGTTCTGGTGCTTTGGTGTTGCTATGGTTTGGTTTGTCTCCTTTCCCCCTGGTGATGTACGCTTTTGGTGATGTATGCTTCTGAGGATGTATGTCCTGGTCCTCTTCTATCCCTCTCTCTCCAGCTCTGGTATTATATGCTTTGGTGTTTCTATGCTTTGGTGTTTCTATGCTTTGGTGTTTCTATGCTTAGGTGTTTCCATGCTTTGGTGTTTCGATGCTTTGGCGTTTCCATGCTTCGGTGCTTTGGTGTTTCCATGCTTTGGTGTTTCCATGCCTTGGGGCCTTTGTGTTTCCATGCTTTGGTGATGTATCTCTCTTGGATCTATGATCAACTAGGTAACTTATCACTTACATTTTGTGTACAACCTTACTAACTTTCATTCTCTCTCCTCTCTTTTTTTTGTGCATATGTGTGTGTGTGCGTATATATGTATGTCTACTAACCTTTCCTTTTTTACCTTAGTTTTTATGCCGTGCGGGCTTACGCTACTAACCTCTCTCTTTTTTTTTGCGCGTGTGTATGTGTGTATATATATGTATGTCTACTGACCTTTCTTTTTTACCCTAGTTTTTATGCCGTGCGGGCTTACGCTACTAACCTCTCTCTCTTTTTTTTTGTGCGTGTGTATGTGTGTATATATATGTATGTCTACTAACCCTTTTCTTTTTATCATCAATAAACTTCATTCATTATTATATTACCTACTATAGTCCTTCACTTTTTTTTTTGATAAGTTGGTATTTTTTTTACTTTCAATCCATGAAATAAAACTTGATTCAAATTAGTGCTTTCTACTAAATCATCTAAATCACATTCCAATCATGTCGTCTAAAACATACCGTTGCAGCAAAAAAAAAAAAAAGCTGGAAAGTACAGCATTAGCCAAAGTTAGCTGTACTTGACTTCATTATGCTCAGCTTGATTAAGCTTAACATCATTATGCTTTGAATTCATTAGGCTGGATATCATTAGACTCAATTTCGTTTTGCTCGATTTCAGTAGGCTGGATCTCATCAGGCTGGATTTCATTAGGCTGGATCTCATGGGGGCACAGTTTCATTGTGGTCAATTTCATTGTATTCACTTTCAGTGTCATCAAATTCGTTGTGCTTACTTTCTTAATGCTCAGTTTCATTTTGCTCGATTTCATTGTGCTTGATTTCATTGTGCTTGATTTCAGTATTCTCAACTTCATTATACTTACTTGCTCTATGATCACTTCCTCCTTACTCATTCTTACTGTCCTCATTATCAGTACGCTCATTGTCAGTACGCTCATTGTCAGTATACTCATTGTCAGTATACTCGTTTTCACTACACTCATTGCTGGCAAAAGTTTCATTAGTATGGCCATAGCTACTGAATGTGTTTGCATTGCTTATGGCCTAATCATACACTTCTTAACTGGACTTACTCTGTATTTAGTTACAGGATTAAGGAATCCTTTTCATTCAAATTTCTCATGACTACATGTTCATGAACGATGAAACTGCCTGAGAGTCTACCCTTTTTGTATAGTTTATGCTTTGTCTGTAGTCAAGCCTTTATGCCTTATTCAAATTAATCTTGCATTATCAAAGTCTCGTTAGATGTACTTGAAGATATGATCCCACCGATAAGCTCCGCTCTAATCAGAGTGCGCAAATATAGCCAGATGATGGATTTTTAAGATTGAACCCTCTCGAGGTTTGGTGTATTTGAGGGTGATTATGGATAGTTAGTCTAATATTGGGTATAGTGGATTACAAAGATGCTGAAGTTGCCGGTGATGCTGGCTATGATACTTTTAATGATTATGATAATACTGAAGATCATGACAACACTGATGACTATGATAATACTGACAGTAATACTTTTGATAATAGCAATATTGATGAGAGTGATAGTATTAGCGAGTGTGATGTTATTGATGAATGTGATGATACTGATGATACTGATGATACTGATGATACTGATGAGTGTGATAATATTGATGAGTGTGATAATACTGAAGGCGATGAGAATACTGACAGTAGTACGTTTTCATTTTGAGTGGGGGGGGGGGTTTTTTCTTGCTGTTTATACTTGAGCAATTTGACATAGGTAGGGTGATGAATGGAATAGCCTTGAGTAAATAAGGGATTCTTTTTTTATTTTTATAATTCTTATCAGTGTATAGAGAGTCGAATAGAAGATGATGAGTGTATTGCATGTATAGAGATATAATCATTACTTTGCTTGTACGAGAGATTGATAAAGTTGATCACTAAGCTTGTACTTTTTGTGATGGAGAAGAGATATTTTTGGGGCGGGGATATGCTCCCAAATGATAAGGCAGATTATGCGGCAAGCTAGTATTTTTGACTCTATATTTTACAGCTATCAGGATAAGCTCACTGTTGATAAATTATAGAATCTTGTTGTCAAGAAGCTATAATTGTCAGATTACTAAGGCGAGATGACTGATTTTATCACAGCCTTAAATATGGGATGAGTACCTTAAGTTTTGAAGGGAACGATTTCAGCCTGTATATCAACATTGAATGCTGAGACTCGTATGCAAGATATTCAAAAGAGGTTTTTCGACTGCAAGTTCAGAAAGAAGAGAAAAAAAAAAGTTTGAGCCAAATGAGGCATTTGAGGCCAAAATTTGAAAAAAAAAAATAATGATAGATTAATGATTGACAGCCTAAAATCGCTCATTCATAGGCTTAATTCCTCTTTTTTTTTTTCCCTTGGCGAGAAGTACAAACCTGGCATAAGAGTATTGTTATATGTTAAAGAGGGCATGAATGAGCCAGTTGAAGAGGTCACTCAGACTCTCTTGCCCTCTTCCTTGTATATGATCCAAGCTCAAATCGCTTCAAAAGAGGTCTTTCAAATTTAAAAAAAAAATAGTAGTATAAGATCGCGATTTTTTTCCTAAAAAGGGAATCTAGCAAAAGTCACGTAGGCAGGAAATTGATTACGTCGCTCTGATCCTGGCTGTATTCTATTTTTTTTTTCTTTTGCCCTTATATCTTGGTTACACTCAAGCTGCCGATCCTATCCAAGGTCATAGCAAATGATGCTATAGGTAACACACGCGATCCACTTGTACCACTTGACTTTCTTGACCTCAGTTATGCTAACTTTTCTCCTTATACTGCTTCTTTGCTAGGTTTGCTAGATCTCACTTTGGGGATCGCCATCAAGATGGCAACGTGTTGCTAGACTCTTGAGAGAGCCGCTCTTTTGAGTTCTAGTAATATCCGCGTCAAGTCCGTTAGGTGTCTACAGGTGGTAGATTACCTGTTTTTGCTTCAAGACTTCCTGTTTTTACCGTTTCATGATATTGATGCTCTGGTGTTTTGGTGTTACCGCTATATGACCGAAAGTATAGCGAAGGGTATAGTAGACATGCACGCACACACACACACACACGCGCACATATAGATACATATTCGGGTAAGCAAAGCAAGACCATCCAAGACTACCGCAAAGCTTTCCAAGACTACCGCAAGGCTATCCAAGACTACCGCAAGACAAGACAAGACCTCCATATGACTCTGTAAGTATCGTTCCTATCCACTTGAAGAGCTGTATCACTAACCTTACTTTTTGCCCTTCTTTTTATCATAGGTAATGGTGTACTCTCTCTCCTAGGCCTCTATCCCGATCGCGATCGTTGGTGTTCAAGACTGTCAAGACTCTCTTCCGCTTCTAACTTCGGCGATACCGTATGCTTTTGGTGTTCTATGCTTTTGGCGACTTATGCTTTTGGTGACTTATGCTTTTGGTGTTCCATGCTTTTGGTGACTTATGCTTTTGGTGACTTATGCTTTTGGTGACTTATGCTTTTGGTGACTTATGCTTCTGGTGTTCCATGCTTCTGGTGTTCCATGTTCTGGTGTTCTATGCTTTTGGTGTTTCATGTCTTGGTCTCTTTCTCTCCTATTTTGGTGTCCTATGATTCTGGTTTTCTCTATTATAGTCTCTTTGTTCCCTGGTTCTGGTGTTTCCTACTATGGTCTCTCTTTTTCTCTCTTTCTCTCTCTCTCTCTCTCTCTCTCTTAATCCGGTGCTCTATGGTTTGGTCTCTTGTTCTGGTGCTTTGGTGTTTCTATGGTTTGGTCTCTTTGTTCTGGTGCTTTGGTGTTTCTATGGTTTGGTCTCTTTGTTCTGGTGCTTTGGTGTTGCTATGGTTTGGTTTGTCTCTTTCCCCCTGGTGATGTACGCTTTTGGTGATGTATGCTTCTGAGGATGTATGTCCTGGTCCTCTTCTATCCCTCTCTCTCCAGCTCTGGTATTATATGCTTTGGTGTTTCTATGCTTTGGTGTTTCTATGCTTTGGTGTTTCTATGCTTAGGTGTTTCCATGCTTTGGTGTTTCGATGCTTTGGCGTTTCCATGCTTCGGTGCTTTGGTGTTTCCATGCTTTGGTGTTTCCATGCCTTGGGGCCTTTGTGTTTCCATGCTTTGGTGATGTATCTCTCTTGGATCTATGATCAACTAGGTAACTTATCACTTACATTTTGTGTACAACCTTACTAACTTTCATTCTCTCTCCTCTCTTTTTTTTTGTGCATATGTGTGTGTGTGCGTATATATGTATGTCTACTAACCTTTCCTTTTTTACCTTAGTTTTTATGCCGTGCGGGCTTACGCTACTAACCTCTCTCTTTTTTTTTGCGCGTGTGTATGTGTGTATATATATGTATGTCTACTGACCTTTCTTTTTACCCTAGTTTTTATGCCGTGCGGGCTTACGCTACTAACCTCTCTCTCTTTTTTTTTGTGCGTGTGTATGTGTGTATATATATGTATGTCTACTAACCCTTTTCTTTTTATCATCAATAAACTTCATTCATTATTATATTACCTACTATAGTCCTTCACTTTTTTTTTTGATAAGTTGGTATTTTTTTTACTTTCAATCCATGAAATAAAACTTGATTCAAATTAGTGCTTTCTACTAAATCATCTAAATCACATTCCAATCATGTCGTCTAAAACATACCGTTGCAGCAAAAAAAAAAAAAAGCTGGAAAGTACAGCATTAGCCAAAGTTAGCTGTACTTGACTTCATTATGCTCAGCTTGATTAAGCTTAACATCATTATGCTTTGAATTCATTAGGCTGGATATCATTAGACTCAATTTCGTTTTGCTCGATTTCAGTAGGCTGGATCTCATCAGGCTGGATTTCATTAGGCTGGATCTCATGGGGGCACAGTTTCATTGTGGTCAATTTCATTGTATTCACTTTCAGTGTCATCAAATTCGTTGTGCTTACTTTCTTAATGCTCAGTTTCATTTTGCT
>JAIWNI010000295.1:0-12304 GCA_025331435.1 Choanephora cucurbitarum
TGTCCGTTCAGATTGAGCAGGATAAGTTCAAACCAAAGAAGATGATTATCGAGTTGGTCAGGGTAGACGGAAATGTTAGGGATGGAAGAACCGTCTTCATAAAAGTCGGGTTGACCCGATCGTATGCCTTCTCCTAGTTTAAGAGTAGACCAATATCAGTCGATGTATGTAGAGCGAGACAAGAAGCATTTTTTATTAGAATCGTTATAAGCATGCAATGATCAGCAATAAAACCGCCCTGCTTAAAGCCGAATTGATGACGGTTGATAAGTGAGTCAGCAACGAGCAAGATACGTGCATTCAAATCTGAGTGAAGATCTTGCTATCCTTATTGACCAACTGTATGGGGCAGTAGTTGGCAGTTTGTGTAAGGTAGTCTTTTTTTGGAAGCAAGCTCACAATAGATATCATCCCAGAGGCTGGGAACTTAGCGTTTGTGTGATGTTTTGGTAGTAATATAAGAGAGAAGATTATAGAGACAGAAAGAGAGTACAGTGAGACTGTTTTAAACTGTTTATTCCTTCAAAAAGAGGTTACAGAACTAATGTCTTCTAACAACAACTTTTTATATGTTTTCAATAAAGGATCTGATGCAATCACAGATTACGGAGTTTGTACTAATTTAGTGTACTATTGTTACTTGTAAATTTAATAGTCACCATCATTCCTTATCCCGAGGATTTATGTTACCGAACGATGTGATGCTATCTCTTGAGTCTAGTTCGTTGTGTTGAACCTTATTGACTTCAGTTGGATTCTTTTATTTCGTAAGGACTTAGATCTTTTACTTTGTTTCTGATGTTATATCTTTTATGACTTATTTGGTCTTTCATGCAACCTTATTGTCATTGTTGAGACTAAATGTGCTCAGATCACCACAGTTTGACTATGCACCGTTACGCAGACGAAGGATCAAAGGGCACAAGACAGGCAACCGAAATAGAATGCCGAGGTATTTGTTAGGTAGACCATCTAATTCTGGACTGCTATTACGAAGAGAGAGTCGACTTGCCTGAGAGATTTCATCCCAGGCAATGGGAGTGATGAGGATAACAGCTTGGGCAGGGGACAAAGCAGTACCTTTCAGGTTCAAAATCAAAGATTGAGATGCGGATGTCTCAAGCTCGGTAGGAGTAGAAAGGCTTGTATAAAATTAGGACATGGCAGCAGTTTGGGTAGCAGTGGATTTTCCCAGGCTATCGGTAGAGGGGTCCTAAAGGGACAAAATGTCTTGCTGCGCAGTGTGAGAGCACGCCAAACGTTTGAGAAGTCCGGGTGATTTTTTTCCCTTTTCTTTCCTGGATCCTCCAGCTTGTAAAGCTGCGATCTCAGCAATTTCGGCCTGCAGAGAAAATATTAGAGTTCAAACCGAAGGAATAAGGGTAGACCAAACGATTGAGTTGTGATATTGGCCGAAGGTTCGGTTGCGCTTCAACTGGAGCTTCTTCAAGATTTTGTTCGCCATGAGTTGCAATCCAGTTGAAAGGATTCAACGTTATCCCGGAACTCAGTTTTCAAAGAATTACAAATTGCCTGGTCAGATAGGCTACAGTTGAGATGAAGACATTGATGTTTCTCAATCACCCGCAGAATTTGATCAAACATGTTAGAACGGAAAGAAGGAAGCTTTGCAAGCATAGGGTTAGCTTTCTAAGAACCGGGGCTGCGGCTGGATGTGGAGATACGAAAGGAG
The DNA here is from genome assembly GCA_025331435.1 of Choanephora cucurbitarum. Lineage (NCBI taxonomy): Eukaryota > Fungi > Mucoromycota > Mucoromycetes > Mucorales > Choanephoraceae > Choanephora > Choanephora cucurbitarum. Next base: position 1,694 of record JAIWNI010000295.1, read on the forward strand.
ATAGACAGGAGGTTATGATCGGTCCAGGCATATTTGACAAATTTCCGACAAGAGAGCGAAATTGTAAAATGTGTGGGACGCTGCAAAAAATATAATCGAGCAAGTAATGAACGCCACGTGTACTAGCGAAAGTGGGTAGAAACACATGCATGAAACATTTGTCAAAGTTGTTGCGTAAGAGGGTCAGTTAATCAGGTGCAACGGAGCCGGGTTGGCGTAAGCCAAAGTTGAAGTCCCTCATAATGAAATTAGGGAAGGCGGTCGAACAAAGAAATGACATAAGATTGGCGTCCTGGGTCAGAACGCTGAAAAAGTGTAATTGAGGTCCAGGGTCAGCTGGAGCATAGATATTAAGAATGTAAAATATGGAATTGGCAGGACATATTTTGGAGGAGACTGAAGCAAGAAGGAAGCGACCACTATGACGAGAAATATCGAGGTGGGGAGAAAGTATAACATTGAAGTTCAGTAAAACAACCCCGCAGAGAGGCATCAAAATACTGGACTCGATATCAAAGGATATGTTTAGAGATTGTTTGATGTTGTCAGAATGAGCGTGAGTTCCCTAAAAGAAAAAAATCTCGAAGTTGAGTGAACGTACATAGCGGGAAAAGAAATAGCATATGGCTGGATTACCAATTCTTAATAGGCCACGTTTATTGAGAGTGGCAGCATAAACGAGGTTCAAGCACATTATTGGCTAGGTGGAGAAGAGGCTAAAAGGGGACTAACCGAATCCTGACTATTATGAGCCCTATTCTCGGAACCGGTGAGATTTCTGAAGCTTATGGATCTCCATTCGCTGTTCCTGATAAAGAACCATTGTGTGCGGGAAATTTTTAAAGGAACGGAATTGGTCAGTTATAGCTTATTGTGCCGCCGCCAAGGCGTCGTAAATAGCTGATAAGTCATCCTGCACGGTTGTGCTGGATGATTGGGTGGAAGACGAAAGTCCTTCTCCTTCGCTCTGTCGATCCAGCTGGATTGGATCGAAGCGAGTGCTATTAGCTGCAACAGCTTCCGAAGCCGGTGTTGGGACTATCTCAATATTTTCTCTAGCCCAAAAGTTGCTACAACTCCCCTATTTTTGGCTTTGGGTTCCCTCTGCTTAAGCGTATGATATACTGCAACTAGTCTGTTAGGGGTAGCAATGCCGTGGTCACGGCGTGGGCAGTCACTGCTAATATGTCCACATTCATTACAATGAAAACACAGAATACTGGCAAAGGTGCCAGGGCAATCCGCACGACAATGACCCTTCTTTTGGTACTCACGGCAAAAGAGTGGCATTCTTCCAGAGGAGAGTAATACATGTGCTTCGTCATCATACCAGGAAACCTCACGACGTAGGTCCTCAGGCTCCGTAGCATGACGTTTCCTTAAGTTGAGAATACCCCAACGGCACCCCTCAAATACACTATGCTGGGTCTGTAGACAGATGTGCAAGACTTCTCCAAAATGAGAAAAGCGTCGGAGCATTTGCTCTCGCGACAAGGCAAGATGAACCGAAGGCAACCGTTCATTTTAAGTCTCGTAACATTGGCGTCAGCTAGAAGGCTTTCATGACCTTAATTATCCTCCCATGCGGTAGAGTGAGTCCATCTCCCAAATTAAATCGCATTCGTCCCAAGTGTCATCCCAAGTTGTTTAATAGAAGCGACGTCGCAAATATCTGCGTTCAACTTTTACTACATCCAAAAACTTAAACCCCTTGTTAGTGTTCAGAGATGCAAAGAAGGACTTCAAAAAGGAGATCAGAAATTTTGGCAGTCTCAGTCAAGATACGGTTTTTTGCTGGCCATGGTATGAAAGGGCGAATGGTGTCGTGGGACACATCTTCTTCTTGTGGGGCGAAGTTGGAAGCTAATGAGCCCACGATGGGCTGTGAAGAAGTGACAGGTTAAGACTTGTTTGATGTAAAACAGGATTTAATTGAGCAAGCTGCCGCTACCTGAGACTGGGACCGCGATTTAACGTTAGTGCCTCGACGACTGGAGGTGGTTCCGGATGTCGATGTATGTGTCGAATTTTTAGGTCAAAGAGACACGAGGATAAAATTTTGACCTTCGCTGCGCTATGGTAATTTTTTCGACGTACATTGAGGTTTGACCTGAAACAGGTCTGCTACTTTTGCAAACAGAAAAATGCCGTACTGCCAACCAAACACCAAATAGAAAGATGTACCTCTTCATTGATCAAATACTTTTATTTCAGAAAAAAAAATTTCCGCCGAATGTAACTTCACCAAAATAAGGACTTTTTGTTATTTTAAATTTTTTATATAATTTATTTTACATAAATAACTGATTTTGTTGTTTTAGAAATTGCTAGATATTTCGAATTAAATCATAAAGAAACTAAATTAAGTTGCCATAATTTCTAAAATTCTCAAAATTTGTTTTAAAAAATTTATTTGAAAAATTTTGAACGACTTTGTTGCTTAAAGTATTTTGAAACTTCTTCCAGCGCATGTTAATTTACTATTAATTAAATTAAAATAAAACCGGCAATTTTTATAAAGTTTGTGTATAAAAATTTGGCGCAATTTATTTTCTTGATTATATCTCTATTTTTACGTTTGATTTCAGATTTTATACTTGATTACAAAAATTTGTTTATAGATATTTCTATCTTTTTGTGTCAATTTATTAATTGGTCTATGGCAATATTTATCAAATTTTGAGAAAAATAATTTTAATTAATAAATATTTTTTTTTTTAAAAGGATGTCGCAAATTGCACAACCATTTCAGTAATTTATGAACACCTCTGCCGTGTTGAAATTTTGCTTCTAGATCTTCACTATGGTACGGTATTTTACGCTTTGGCAAATCCTTGTGCTGCTGCAGGTCGACCGATGTCATGACAAGGTTATATGGGCCTAACCCGTATCTAAAATTTTAAAATTTTTAAAACGCTTAAAATGTCACCACCCGCTTGAAATGAGGAGCTAAAAATCAGTCACTTCCTGTAGAAAATTTTACATGAGTTCCTGATCTATGTATTCAGTTTCCAAGAATAAAAAAGAACTTTCTTTCCCCTTCTCTTATCCTATACTTTGTAAGTGAAAAAATTCAGCACTTGCCTTCTTATCTGGGACTTCAACTAATACAAATAACAGAAAAATGAGTAACGTCTCTATTATTTTCTGTGCTGCATGTAACGAATCAGGTCATTCGCGCAGAACATGACGTCTTTGTCGCTTGAACCCTCGCAACTAAGCTAATGAGGATATTCAAAATGATGAGCAAGTGAATGACTCTGTTGTTCATTGTTTTTGCCACAAACCCCGTCGCTTACGACGATTATATGCTGGATGTAGATTGAATCCCCGCTTTTTGGCTGGCTGGCCAATCGACCAATTAATAAGACATATCGCAATGGATCCAAGTACTGTTCCTTCATCTCGGGACGATCGCGGTGTGATGAATTGTGTTTGCACCCATTGTGGTGCTTTGATGTGAATTTATGAGAGAACTTCAACCACCAGCAGACGTTGTCCTGAGTTCAGTTTTGTTGTTGTAGAGGGAAAGCTGTATCACCTTCTCTACAATCAACACCTTTAAAAATTGCAGATCATCTTAAGTCAAACGATGTTTTTTTAGGAATCTCGAAAACATATTCGCTTATACAATAGTTGATTGTGCTTTACTTCACTTGATGTTATTTCATATTTAAATTTGGCCAAAAATAGATCTGGATCATAAATATTTCGGATTCAAGGCAGTCCGTATCACTTGGTTGCGTCTGCTGTGCCTACTGAAGGTCCAATCCTAAGTTTGCTCAGTTGTACATTTATGATGCTGAACATGAGCTTCAAAATCGCCATGCTATTGCACTCAGTGTCAATATTGAAACTTAAGAAAATTCACAAGAAATGATGCATCGATTTGTTCCCTTTGTCATCTTTATCTAATATTTTAAATGATACGATTCTGCTAGAAAACAGTCACTCGCTGCTTAAAATGAGGAGTTAAAAAACAGTCACTTGGCTTTAAATGATTAATGAAGCATGCAATTATTGATTTTTCCAAATGTTTTAATTTTACTTAACTATTAACTTTCTATACTCTATCGACTTTTTACACACTCGAAAAAAATGTACACCAGCAACCCAACTATTTCCTGTGCTTCTTGCAACGAGCCCGGCCACTCCCGTAGAACATCCCGTCTCTGTAGAATGAACCCCTTAACTTGACACCTTCTGAGGCTGATGACATTCAGACTTTTGATCTTACCCCTACCAGCAGCATTTCCACTGGTAGAAGAAACCGTTCTGTCAATTCACAATCGAGGTTGAACATTGCAAAGGACTTAGCATCACTATCTACAGTCTGAGATGATCGTGGCTCAATAAACTTTGTCTGTTCTCAATGTGGTCCTCTCATGTGGATTGAAGAGAGAGTTTCAAAAAGTAGTAGAATTCGTCCTGAGTTTCAGCTTTGTTGTTGCAGGGGAAAGGCTATTTTGCCTCCTCTACAAGCTACTCCCTCTGAAATTTCCAATTACTTCAGATCAATGATGCCACTTCGAAGGATTTAGAAAGAATATTCGTCTTTACAATAGTTCTTTCAGTTTCACTTCATTTGGTGTAAAATTGAATCTGAAGCTTCGCAAACAGTTTTGTTGGTTCTTATACAATTCGAATCAAGAAAGTCCCTATCACTTAAGTTGGTTCTGTTAAGCCTTCAAGCAATGCCAACCCCAAGATCACTTATATTTATACTTAGAATGCTGATCAAGAACTTGCTAATCGTCGGGCTTTTTCCCCCAGTGTCATTGTCACCACCTAAAACCATTGCAATAACTCATGCACCGATTGAATTTTTTTGTGTCTATTTTCAAGATCATGACTCCAATTACTAATGATTAACGCAATAGTTCTAAAGCTCAAGCCAATGGGATTAAACTCTTGAAAAATATCATGTGGTCTTCCGAGCTAAAGGTGTTCTCGATTGTAGACGCCACAATCGTCCAACTCACGGATCTCAAGTAGCCGCTATAATAGTTGGTGACGAAAACGATGATGAAACTGTTAACTCAAGAGACATTGTTGTCCGATACCAAGATAATTCACTCATTAGAGTCAATGAGTCCAATCAATTTTACAACCCATAACGCTATCTTTTTTGTTTCCTTCGGGTAAACCTAGATGAAGTATGAACCCCGACTGTATCTCTGGCAACCATAAGATAACCGTCATGGAGTTTTACAGCTTTTGATTGATATATAGACCAAATGACAACCATCTTTTGCGTTCCTTTAGCAATATTTTTCAACAATACATGGATGATAGTCATGCTGAATTGTAATGTCATACCTTCTTTTGAATAAAAAAAATAAAGATTTCAGTGTTGATGTCTACTCTGCGGGCTTCTGGATCTTCGGATGACCCGGTTGCTGTTCTTCTTGATGCGGAGAAGGCATACGACCGTGTTCATCCTGACTATCTTCGTCAAGTGCTTCAGCGGTTTGGTTTCCCCCCGGTACTAGTACGCTGTCTATCTACACTCTTCTTTCAGACAAAGATCCGGATATCTATCAACGGTTAAATGAGCTCTCCGGTATTACAACGCCGGGGCCTTCGACAAGGTGATCCTCTTTCACCTCTACTTTTTAATTTGGCATACGAACCATTGTTGAGATTTATCTTAGCCAGCCCTCATTTTCGCGGCATGTCTGTCCCTGTGGCCAGTCCAACTCGTTGCTTACTTGCCTCTCCGCTGGATGCTTCACGCCGTACAACACCGGTTGCCCCTTTGAAGCTGTTAGCTTACGCTGATGATCTCGAGATTTTTTTGTCTTCCCCAGACGAATGGCCTTCTCTTTTGGATGCTCTGCACCTGTACTCTCGGGCTTCCAACGCTAGGACTAACATAGGCAAGACTACTATCGTATCGTTAAGTGGTGCTAGCTCGTCAGCTTGGATGGACATATGTGACTCGATGGGCATTGCTTGGCATGATGCTGCGTTTCCTTCTGCAGTGACTCTCCTCGGCTACCCACTCTATTCTAGCACGCTTCAACTGGATGATTTTTTGGACAAACTGCGTATAAAGCTGTCGGCAATCTCGGAGCATATCCGATCTCGTCGTCTTTCTGTGAGGGGGCTTTCAGTTGTGATCAATAGTCTTGTTTTGAGCCGTCTTTGGCATCTCATGCGGGTGATCACTTTGCCCGAACCTTGGCTGTCTCAGATCCGTACTATGGTTCGTGCTCTTGCGCTTCCTTTTTGGCCCAAACCGGGTTGGCAAGCTATATGTCGGCCTCGTTGCGAAGGCGGATTAGGTGTCATCGACTTTAAGGATCAGGCTCTGGCTCTTCACCTGGTCTATCTCAAACGTCTGATTCAAGACCCTCTCCGGACTGACTTCCTCACACTTTGGCTTCTCAATTATTTCAAAGTAAATACTGGACATGTCTCCTTTTTACCTATTTTGCTGTCACCCAGCTTGTTCCGGCCATTCTTTCGTAAGGTGTCACCGGTCCTTCATCTTTTACGCCTGGTTGAACGCTTACCATCCTTGACCATTTCGTCCTCGTGGCCACTACACTGGATGCTGGATAACCCTTTATTACTACTTCTACGGCCTGGCAAGAATTCTACGCTCCCATTACCAAGAACTCCATCCCATTACCTCCTCAAAGACCTGCTCTGCTACAACTCTGTCACTCAGACGTTGGATGCTAGTCGAGCTTACGTTCGCGCCTCTCGTCCGCTGTTGATTCGACTCTTTGACACTCTTTTTCTGTCCGACACAAATGCTCCTTTCTCCTGCGTTCTCCTTCCGACAATCCAGGGTTACTGTCGCTTTATTGAGCCTAGCCACGAGGTACCTGTAGCTTCTCCTCTGCCTGCGTTCTCCACGTACTTGCCGTCTGTGGAAGAGTGGACAGTCGTAAATGGCCGTTGGGGTCCGTCAGTGGTGTTACAGGCCTCGTTACGTGCTATACGTGAGTTTTGGCAGACCAATCGGACTGTGCTACCTTCCTCAGTTCCCCATTTGGTGCCACCGCCTCTCCGGCTGTCAACGTCTCGATGGAAATGTTTTTGGTCGCTTCGCTTACCGCAGAAGGCCTTCAATCCTTGGTGGCGCCTATTACATGGGAGCATTGGCACAGCTGAGAAGTTGCATGCTTGGGGAGTTCATTCCATCTCTTCTCCTCTTTGTCGCTTTTGCGGGGTTGAGGTCGAATCCTTGTACCATTTCTGGGTGGACTGCCCCATCAAGTGGGAGTTTTGGCAAACGATACTGGGGTATACTGGCCTCACTGCAGCCTTTCCGTCCCCTTTGACTCTGTGGACAGCGTTGATTTCGCTATCAGACATTGAGTTTCATCTCTGGCAACCCCAGAAACTTTTAGTCCTGGGAGTCGGGCTGAGTGCGCTCTGGTGGTATCACTACCGGTGTATATTTGAACAGGAGGATTGGCGACAGCCAATAGCTTTCGAGTTTTTCTTGGTGGACCTTCCACTTGTACATAGTTAAATCTAATTCTTCAATTTTCGCTGTTTAAATAAAGTCTACACTTAATACAAAAAAAAAAAAATAAAGATTTCAGGCCTATCAATGTTTGCAGGATGCTGATCAGGTCAGTGATTACATCAACTCGGCTGAGCCACAAAGTCTGACAAACATTAGCAAAAAAGTCATATTGTCTTCTTCGTTTATTGGTGATTCACGCTACAGGGCTCAATTTCATCCGGATGCCCTTGATATCGCTAAAAGATTCGGTGAATTTGACTGATTAATTACTTCCACATGTAAACCTAAGTGGCCCACAATCCAACGAGAGTTGTTATGTCATCAAAAAGCTTCAAATCGACCCGATTTTTGCTTTAAAGTTTTCAAACTTAAGCTTCGAAAACTTTTAAATGATTTGACCAAAAAATTTGTTTCAGGAACAGCCATTGCGTTTATTTATACTTATAGGTTCAAAAAGCGAGGCTTACCTCATGCACACATTCTCCTTATCGTTGATCCTTTTGACAAACCGCACACCATCGAGGAGTATGATAAGATTGCATTTGCTGAGATTCCTTCCCTCATGCTTATACCTCGACATATGAAACAGTTACCAAACCTATGGATCATGGTCCATGTGGAATCCCGAATTCTAACGCCATTAGTATGTATGCAGAGAAAGGATGTAGAAAGGATACCTCAAGAAATTCTGTGAAGAAACAACTGTCAATCCCAATGGGGACTATTCTATCTATAGAACATGCAGCAATGGATCACCAACCTCCTAAATCATCAACGGACATACCTATAATATAGATGAACGCTGGTTGCACCACAAAACCTCATTACTTTGTTCAAAGTATGATGCACACAACAATGGCGAGCTATGCTCTTCTATCAATAGTGTCAAGTACGTTTACAAATATGTGTTTGAAGGCCTTAATCGCGCATCTGTGTTTGTTGAACAAAACGATGAGATTCGATCTTTTGTGGATGCTAGATATGTCTTTGCACCTGAGGCATGCTGGAAACTGTTCTCTTTTTCAATGCATATGGAATTCCTATCTCATCATAAACTTGCTATTTACCCAAAAGGCGAAAAGCCTGTCTTTTACAACGAGGGTGTTGATATTGTTAATGTGCTTCACCGCGCATGCATCCAAGAGACCACTCTTACAAGTTAGTTTAAACCAAATGCAAATGATTCTAATGCAAGATCAATCTTTATCCCAACTTTCTGGAAAAGTTTGTCTGGCATAATGAAAAGGAACCAATAAAATAGGATAAACGTGTTCGTGGCTTTGGTGTAACAATTGGTAGAATCTATCACTACGTCGTAAATGATCACTAAAAATCTCGGTTTCAAGTGTGTGCATATATGAAACATGTGTGTGCACATCACATTTTTCTTTAGAAAACAGTTATAGTGAAATGAATGGAAAAAGGTGCTAATTTTTTGGTTTATTGACAATGAGAATGGGTTAAAGAATTTATATGTCAAGTTTCAGGTAGATTGAAAAAGATGAGATCTCACAATTTTTTTTCATGTCAAATTTTTGGAGATGAAAAAATATAAAGATAAAAAGCTCACTAGCGAAAAATGTCTTCATTAAAAATGAGAGGGTATTTTTGCTTTTCTTTTTAAAAAAAGGTGAATTTAATTCCCGAAAAAAGTGAATAAATTGGTGGGTTGTTACACTCGAGACATAAGTAGCGAATAATAAAGAAGTGGAAGTGAATTTTATTTTTGAGAAGAAATTCGAGAGAAAGAGGACAGTAGTAAACCAAAAATAGACTTGTTATAGCTCCGCTATATGGAGGTAAAGCAGAAATGGGGGACTGATGTGCAAAAGATGGTAGAAGAATTATCTACATATGGAAAGGGGAATGTAAATTAAAAAGGATCGAAAATACATAGTGAATGAAAAAGATGATAACAGTCTTCAAAACTTTGCAATTTTATGGTTGACAACAGTGTAAGTTTATTAATGAAGGTATGAGCATCCTTTCTGACATGATGCTTCTGTGCAATTTAGTGCATTGTGTAAGCTTTTATTATGTAGCGTACAGTGCAGGGCTTTAAACGCTTTCTGTAGAAATGAAATGGATATTTGTCTTTTTACAGCTTGGCGTCTCTTCTTAAAGTACGCTGAAACTATACTAATAGATCTTGCAATTCCAAGACATTTGCTTATTCCGTCATTTTCGTTGCTTCTCTATTAGTGAATAACCAATCTTTCTTCCCATCACTGCTTGGATTATATTAATACTGGCCATTTTTACTTATTTCTCCGTTTTTCTTTTCTTCTCTTTTGTATCCAATGCACGGTGAAAGGTAAGGGTCATCTTAAATTAAGAATGATGCACATGTACCAACACTTTATTTCTTTTCATGCTAGCAATGGACTGAAAGCATAGCTGCTCATTTCTATTCGTAACCCTGTGAATATACCTCTTGTTTCCGCAGTAGCTGCTTATCATAATCGTTATCTGTAGCTATACCTGTAAATGACATCTTTAACATATCAAGGATCTCTCCCTTTATAACTGGATCCAAACTCTTGGATTTCCAACCACCTACCTATAGCTACAGGATCTTTGGCTAATATCATGTATACTCTATATGATCAGCTGGTTAATACCTCTCTCGATTGAATTCCATACATCGTCCAAAACTATTTACGTCAATTATTTTAAAGCCAGTGATGTCTATCTTACAAACCAATATCTGCTCTCGTACTACGGTTCCAACACAGTCCCACTTAACACTTTGATAGTTTCATAATCACTTGACTGACAGATCTTCTCTCATTCATAGTCATTCTCTCTCATGTCTACTCTTTTTTCACGAACACGTATGCTATATGTTCAAGATGTCGCTCTTATGCAAGATTGTTTGATGGCTCTTTCACACAAAATTAATTTTGGGCACTCGGGTGGCTTGAATCCACCATCCGATGCCTTCAAATCACCTCACAACAGCAGGAACTAACCAACCAACACCTCATCTGACAGATCTTGGTCCACGGTTGCAGCCAAGAGAGTTCGCGAAGTGAGACAGTCGCTCATTACATCCTCATCTGATGAGTCCACTACGGCTCACAGGATGAAAATCTCAGACATAATTTTTGCAACCAGCGAGTAGA
>JAIWNI010000296.1:0-12283 GCA_025331435.1 Choanephora cucurbitarum
CTGACAATGAGTGTACTGACAATGAGTGTACTGACAATGAGTGTACTGACAATGAGTGTACTGACAATGAGTGTACTGATACTAGGTATAGTGACAATGAATATACTGATGATGAGCGTACTGATAAAGAGGTTAGTAAGAATGAGTAAGGATGAAGCGATCATAAAGCAATGGAGTATGATGAAGTTGGGAATACTGAAATTGAGGATAATGAAATCAAGCACAACAAAAGTGGGTACAATCAAATTGAGTATAACAAAACTGACCATAAAGAAATTAAGTAGGATGAATTCGAACATAATGAAATCGAGCACTATGAAGTTGAATACAATGAAATCAAGCACAATGAAATCGAGCACAATGAAATCGAGCACTATGAAATTGAGCACTATGAAATTGAATACAATGAAATCAAGCACAATGAAATCAAGCGCAATCAAAATTATATACAATGAAACCGAGCATAAAGAAATCAAGCCTAATGAATTTGAGCACAATAAAAGTGGGTATAATAAAATGAAGCATTAAGAATTTGATGTAATTGAAAATGAATATAATGAAATTGAGCCTAATGAGATCCAGCCTAATGAGATCGAGCATTATAAATTTGATGACACTGAAAGTAGGTATGATGAAATCAAGCCTATTGAAACTATGCCTCATAAGATTAAGCCTAATGAAATTAACCAGATCGAAATCAAACAATAATGATATTGAGCCGGTTAAAGACGAGTACATCCCCGGATTTTTCAAATTTTGGGTAGGGTACTTTAAATTTGGATATTAGATATTCAGTGGTTTGGAGATTAGTTCATTACAACTAAAAATCGATTAGATCAATTATTCGCGAAGAAACGGAGATTTGAAAAATTTTTCAAAATTTGGTCTAATGGCTATAAAATACCGCTGTTAAATACTGAGGTATTTTAAGTTATAGTTCAGTGGTATAACATTGGCCTGTCAATCGAAAGGTTTTAGGTTCGACTCCTGCTGAGAACATTTTTGTGGCGCAATTTTTTTTTAATTTTTTTTCAAATTTAAAATTGAATGAAAACTTTTTCACTTTATAGTTCTTTTTGTTTCTTACAAAATATTATATATTTTTATTTAGTATGCCTCCAATCCGTAGATCTACTCGTAATTCTACCACATCTGAGGCGAATGTCAACAGATCTTCGTTGACGATCACTTCATCAGTACCTGACATAACTGTTTCGGCTGTTGAAGACCAAACTGATGACGTAGAAGCCGTTTACGACCTAACAGTTCCTCCTGAAGTGAATGAAAATGCAACTTTGGAAGATGGCAGTGACGATGTCGCTCATTGGAGTCGAGTAAAAGAGATTCCTCTCATGAATGGGGGTGTTTTCTTTGAAACATTTGGGACAGTCGATAAGTGCCAAAGGTACGTTTGCTGAAAACTGGTTCAGTTCATGTTCTAACTTTTATAAGATTCTTAATCAATAATGGCATTTATTACTCTACAAATTCGGTCATCTTGTGTGGTGGAGACAGTGGCAGCCGCATGTATTTCGATGACGGTAGATATCCTCGGTGGCGATGCAATGGCCGTATCATTGACCGTGTTACTCGTGAAAAGTGCTGTAATGGTAAAGAAATGACAGCCAAAAAGAATTCGTTTTTCGAGGGTAGAAAATTAAATGAAGCTGAAGTCATGAGATTTTTATATGGTTGGGCCCTAAAGATGCGAAATGACATGCTTTGTACTTTTGTGGGTACCTCGCCTGATACCATTCGTGATCTTCTTCGCGATTGGTATCAAATGATTCAGGAGGATATCCGTGACGAAGATGTTAAAATTGGTGGTCCAGGTATTATTGTGGAATTGGATGAGTCGAAATTCGGCACCAGGAAGTTCAATCGTGGACGAAGAGTGGATGGTGTCTGGGTTTTTGGTGGTACTGAAAGAACCGATCAAAGAAAATGTTTTTTGATCACTGTGCCAGACAGATCAGCTAGAACACTTCTGGATGTTATTGAGAAGCATGTTTTACCTGGATCAATCATCCATACTGATTGCTGGAAAGCATACGAGCGAATTGAAGAATTGGGTAGAAACTACTCACATTTTACTGTCAATCACAGCGTCGAGTATGTTACAGAGGATGGTGTTCATACAAACACAATAGAAGGTAATAGGTTCTCTTGTTCCATTTATTTAGCTAACAATCCAATAGGTACATGGCATGGGATCAAAATCAACGCAACCCCTAGGCAAAGAAACAGAAACTCTATGCCTTGGATGTTATTGCGATTCATTTGGATGCGTAAACATTACGGTGACATCTGGGGTGGCATAGAACGAGTTTTAAAAGAAGTTCAGTTCTCTCGTGCACAAATCAATCCTCCTGTGTTTACAGAATTTACTGCTGATGAATAAAATTCTATTCGTCACTAGATGTTACTATTATTGACATTTTCTCTATTAAAAAAATAATTTAAAAAGAAATATATGTTATTTTTAAATTGCACACTAGTGAATGTCTTTAAGTTGCATATATTGTCGCAAATAAACATATATCATTTGCAACTTTGCATCTCAAAAGAGCGTTATTTGCCTCTAAACCAACAATTTAATCTAAATTTCTTACTTCAAACCAAAATAGAAATATTCAATTTTTAAAGTAAGTATACGTAAGTAAATGCGTAAATCAATTATGGCTTAAAGTCAAAAAGATAAACTAATTATCCTTTAATGCAAGAGCTATCTACATTATTATACTTAATAACTCAATCATTTCAAACAAATAAACTGATTTTATTATTTGTCGGCTGAAAATAAGATTTATCTACATTTTTTGTATTAGGTTTAAAAAAAACACTGCAATCGATGGTCAATTAGAGATAACTCATGAAATGTTTTCAAATACGATTATATTTGACGGATCTATGAAACTAAAAGTAAAGCAAAATAAACAATAAATTATATGCAACCAAATAGAAATAAAATATAGGAAATTGGCAACTATTTCGAAAACAAACTAATCTTTTTTAATTTTTGACTGTATGTATCACTCAGATAGTTTTGTTACTTTACGAGCTTCTACTCTTTTGCGAATTGTTGTAATAGTAGATACGTTGTTGATTTTATGATAAACAGAAAGTTATCTGGTAAATGCTTCCTTATGACTAGAATATTTGTTTTTAAAGCCAAGAAAGAAAAACATTCAAACTTTGATGTTTATACTTTATTTTGATAAAAGCAAGACAATATCAAAGCGATATGTTCGATATTTAAATCATTCGCTAAACCAAAAAGGCAAAGGAGTGATTTTGCATTAAATGCTAATAAATAGTGGTAAATATTTGATGAAAGTCATCTTTCACTTTTACTTACATTCATGCTTAATAATTTACAAAAACCAATAAATTAGGTTTAATTGAGTGCATAGAACAAGCTGATTTACCAACAAGAACGACATTATACCGTAATATCAGTTAGATCGGGCGTGATCAATAATTAAAATAAAAGTCGAAAACTAGATAATAAAACCATCTTAGGGAGCTATCGCATATTGCCATGTACATTATTAGACTAGCGACCTAAATAAGTGCTCATAATAACAAACCACAAGTTTACTAAACATTGCATAAAAAGTAAAAATAAAAATAAAAAAGATGTAGCAAACTTGAACCCCGGCCGTCTCAATCAAAAGTAAAAACGACACCGATATGCCAGAACCTAAGTTATAAAAATAATTTTATAAAATGTTTGTGACAGCTTGTTTTAAATTTAATTTTTTAAATTTTCTCGTGATACATGACCCTAAGTATGTAAATATTAATTGCATTATGTTTCCTACACTTTTATTGAGCCTTGTTTCAATTTGAAGCACTATATCTCATTTTTAAAAAATCCGGGGATATATTCGTATAGTTCCGAAAATACTCCATATCCGTTATCATTTGCCTCAAGATCATTGACAATCCATGAACAAAAATACTCTATACAAGAACTGGAAGCTCTAGCTGTCATTTTTGGTATCAAGAAAATCATAGAAGCAACAGGATATACTGCAGGAAACGAACCGTTTCAGAGAGTTGCTATCGATTTCTGGGGCCCACTCACAGAAGACATGAATGGTGCAAAATACATCTTGGTTTGTATTGATACTTTTACCAAATTTGTGGAATTGTACCCGGTAACCAGCACAAGCCAAGACGAATCAGCAGAAACGTTTTTCAACAAATTTGTCCTGAGGCATGGTGTGCCGAAAGAAATTCTATCAGATAATGGTCCACCATTTGGAAGCTTATTCTATACACAAATAACAAAGATGCTAGGTGCTGAAAACCTTTTTACTCCAGCCTATCATCCACAGTCAAACGGCATAGTGGAAAGATTCATGATCACTTTGAGAAGAATGATTCTAGCATACTCAAATCAACAAGCGGTCACTAGCCAATGGTCAAGTTCATTGAGACTGATTCAATTTGTTTACAACACCACAACACACGCTACAACCAAGCAAACTCCTTTCTTTCTGGTGCATGGAAGACACCCAAGAACTCCTTTGGTACTTATTGAAAACAATCAGCTTTATGATCATTACCAATCACCTAGTCAAGAATTTGTGTTAAATCTACAAGAAAGATTGAATATTGCATTTGATTTGGTTGACTCAATGAATCAGAGTCAAAGAAAAGAAGCACACAACCAGTTCAAAATAGATGATCAAGTCTTGTTATTTGATCAATCACTATCTACAAAGTCAAAACCAAGAAAGCTCAAATTCGACTGGTTGGGTCCTCTTGTGGTAGAACAAATCAAGTCTAAAACTACGGTTGACCTGAAGAACCCAAGCAATGGAAAACAAGTCATCAATGTCCATATAACAAGAATCAAACCATTTCACACCAAATAATCATGACGCACAATACTCAAGCTTTTTCCCAAAGTGGTTTTGAAGCGAGTCTAAATACTCTATTTCTTTTAATCTCTTTATTACTAGTATATTGTCATCTATTGAATTCCTTTATATATATACTTTATCACAGCAGTGGGATGTTGAATATAAAAGCATCGGAATCTCAATATGAATAAAATCATCTTTTTTATCTCCTCTTAAAACGTTACACTCACCCATCTTTGCAAATCGCAACGTCGGCATTTAAATCTCGTCCGAATTTAAGCTACGCTCTAATCAGAGTGCGCAAGTAATGCAAGATGATGCATTTTTAACATTGATGCCTCTTGAGGTTTGATGTATTTGAGGGTGTTTATGTGTAGTTAGTCTATGATTGTATAGGATTGATTACAAAGATGCTAAAGATAACGGTGATGCCGGCTATGAAGATGTTGATGACTATGATGACACTGAAGATCATGATAACACTGATGACTATGATAACACTGAAGATCATGATAACACTGATGACTATGATAACACTGATGACTATGATAATACTAATGACTATGCTAATACGAATGACTATGATAATACTAATGACTATGCTAATACGAATGACTATGATAATACTGATAACAATACTTTTGATAACAACGACACTGATAAGTATGATAATAGTGATGAGTATGATATTACTGATAGTAGTGCTAATTCAAAAGTGGTACGTTTTAAATTGGAAATTTTTTTTTCCCTTGATGTCTATATTTGAGCAATTCGATATTTGTAGGTTAATGCTGGCAGTTAGTAACTTAAGCTTTATGCTTTCCAGCTATCATGATGAGCTCAGTATTGATAAATTATAAAACCATGTTGTCAAAAAGCTGTGGTGGTCAGATTGCTTGAGTGAGATGACTGATTCTATCACAGTGGTAAATGTGGGATAAGCATGATAAATCTCGAATAAGCTCATTTTGGCCTGTGCATCAGCCTTAACTCTCAGCTTGAGTAACAACATTTTAATGTTTGATATCAATATAAAAATACTCATTCCAGTCATAGAGAGCGAAATAGATTAATATTGAGACGATGCATTTCATAAGTAAAGATCGAAAAAAGATAAAAGAAAAATTGCTGATGAATGCTCTCAAATTATTCCGACTTTTAAGCCTTTTTTTTTTTCTGTGAGAGAGGTATAAGCCTAACATACGAGTATTACTATGTGTTAAAGAGACTATAAATCAGCCAGCTGAAGAGGTCACTCAGTCTCTCTTGCCCTCATTCTTGTCTTTGATCCAAGGCTAAAATGCTTTAAAAGAGGTCCCTCAGGAAAAAAAAATAAGCAGTCAAAAATCACTCCTTTTGCCCAAAAAAGGAATCTAGTCAAAGTCGCGTAGGCTGGAAAATGATTACGTCGCTCTGATCCTGGCTATATTCTATTATTATTATTTTTTTCTTTTGCCCTTATATCTTGGTTACACTCAAGCTGCCGATCCTATCCAAGGTCATAGCATGTAGTGTTATAGGTAACACAAGCGATTCACTTGTACCACTTGACTCTCTTGACCTCAGTTATGCTAACTTTTCTCTCTATACTGCTTCTTTCGTAGGTTTGCTAGATCTCACTTTGGGGATCGCCATCAAGATGGCATCGTGTTGCTAGACTCTTGAGAGAGCCGCTCTTTTGAGTTCTAGTCATATCCGCTTCAAGTCCGTTAGGTGTCTACAGGTGGTAGATTGCCTGTTTTTGCTTCAAGGCTGACCGTTATTACCGCTTTATGATATTGATGCTCTGGTGTTCTGGTGTTGCCGCTATATGACCGAAAGTATAGCGAAGGGTATAGTAGACATGCACGCACACACACACACGCGCACATATAGATACATATTCGGGTAGGAAAAGCAAGGGTATCCAAGACTACCGCAAGACTACCGCAAGACTACCGCAAGACTACCGCAAGACTACCGCAAGACAAGACAAGACTTTCATATGCCTTTGTAAGTATCGTTCCTATCCACTTCATGAGCTATATCACTAACCTTTTTTTTTACCCTTCTTTTTTACGTAGGTAATGGTGTGCTTTCTCTTCTAGGCCTCTATCCCGACCGCGATCGTTGGTGCTCAAGACTGTCAAGCCTCTCTTCCGCTTATGACCTCCGTGATACCGTATGCTTTTGGCGTTCCATGCTTTTGGCGTTCCATGCTTTTGGTGACTTATGCTTTTGGTGACTTATGCTTTTGGTGTTCCATGCTTTTGGTGATCTATGCTTTTGGTGACTTTTGCCTCTGGTGACTTATGCTTTTGGTGTTCTATGCTTTTGGTGTTCTCTGCTATGATTTCTTTGTTCTCTGGTGACTTATGCTTTTGGTGTTCTATGCTTTTGGTGTTCTCTGCTATGATTTCTTTGTTCTCTGGTGACTTATGCTTTTGGTGTTCTATGCTTTTGGTGTTCTCTGCTATGATTTCTTTGTTCTCTGATTCTGGTGTTTCCTTGTATGGTCTCTCTATCCCTCTCTCCCTCTCTCTCTCTTCTTAATCTGGTGTTCTATGTTTTGGGTCTCTTTGTTCTGCTTCTTTGGTGTTGCTCTGATTTGGTCTCATTGTTCTGATGCTTTGGTGTTGCTTCGATTTGGTCTCATTGTTCTGATGCTTTGGTGTTGCTTCGATTTGGTCTCATTGTTCCGGTGCTTTGGTGTTGCTATGCTCTGATCTCTCTATTCTGGTGCTTTGGTGTTGCTATGCTCTGATCTCTCTATTCTGGTGCTTTGGTGTTGCTCTGATTTGGTGTCCTTGTTCTGCTTCTTTGGAGTTGCTCTGATATGGTTTCCTTCTCTTACCCTGGTGACGCATGCTTTGGTTTCTATCCCTTACCTTAGTGATCCATACTTTTGGTGATGTATATCTTGGTCCCTTTCTACCAATCTCTCAAGCTCTAGTATTCTATGCTTTGGTGTTATTATGCTTAGGTGTTTCTATGCTTTGGTGTTTTGGTGCTATGTCTCTCTTGGATTTATGACCAACTAGGTAACTTATCATTCACAGTTCATGTACAACCTTACTAACTTTTATTCTCTTTCTCCTCTTTTTTTTTGTGGATATGTATGTGTGTGTGTGTTTATATATGTATGTCTACTAACCCTTTTTTTTTCAATCCTAGTTTTTATGCTGTGCGAGCTTACGCTACTAACCTTTCTCTCTTTTTTTTTTGTGCGTGTGTATGTGTGTATATATGTATGTCTACTAACCCTTTTTTTTTACCATTAATAAACTTTATTCATTTCCATATTACCTACTATAGTCTATCATTTTTTTTTTGAAATTAGTACTCTTTTACTCTAAATTCATAAATAAAACTTGATTTAATTTAGTGCCTCCTACTAAATCACCTAAATCACATTCCAATCAGGTCGCCTAAAACATACTGTTGCAGCAAAGAAGTTGGGAAGTACAGCATCAGTTAAAGAAAGCTAAGCTTGAGTTAATTATGCTTAACTTTATTAGGCTCAATATCATTATTGTTTGATTTCGATCTGGTCAATTTCATTAGGCTTAATCTTATGAGGCATAGTTTCAATAGGCTCGATCTCATCATAACTACTTTCAGTGTCATCAAATTTATAATGCTCAATCTCATTAGGCTGGATCTCATTAGGCTGGATCTCATTAGGCTGGATCTCATTAGGCTGGATTACATTAGGCTCAATTTCATCATATTCATTTTCAATTACATCAAATTCTTAATGCTTCATTTTATTATACCCACTTTTATTGTGCTCAAATTCATTAGGCTTGATTTCTTTATGCTCGGTTTCATTGTATATAATTTTGATTGTGCTTGATTTCATTGTGCTTGATTTCATTGTGCTTGATTTCATTGTGCTTGATTTCATTGTATTCAACTTCATAGTGCTCGATTTCGTTATGTTCGAATTCATCCTACTTAATTTCTTTATGGTCAGTTTTGTTATACTCAATTTGATTGTACCCACTTTTGTTGTGCTTGATTTCATTATCTTCAATTTCAGTATTCCCAACTTCATCATACTCCATTGCTTTATGATCGCTTCATCCTTACTCATTCTTACTAACCTCTTTATCAGTACGCTCATCATCAGTATATTCATTGTCACTATACCTAGTATCAGTACACTCATTGTCAGTACATTCATTGTCAGTACATTCATTGTCAGTACATTCATTGTCAGTACACTCATTGTCAGTACACTCATTGTAAGTACACTCATTGTAAGTACACTCATTGTCAGTACACTCATTGTAAGTACACTCATTGTCAGTACACTCATTGTTGGTATAAGTTTCATTGGTATGGTTATAGCTACTGAATGTGTTTGACTGCTGATAGCCTAATTATACACTTGTTAACTGGACTTACTCTGTATTTAGTTATGAGATGAAGGGTTCCTTTCCATCCAAATTGATCATGACTACAAGTTCATGGACGACGAAACTGCCTGAGAGTCTACCCTTTTTGAGTAGTTTATGCTTTGTCTTTAGCCAGGCCTTAATGCCTTATTCTAACTAATCTTACGGTATCAACATCTCTTTGCATGTACTTGGAGAAAGGATCCAACGGATAAGCTCCGCTCTAATCAGAGTGCGCAAGTAATGCAAGATGATGCATTTTTAACATTGATGCCTCTTGAGGTTTGATGTATTTGAGGGTGTTTATGTGTAGTTAGTCTATGATTGTATAGGATTGATTACAAAGATGCTAAAGATAACGGTGATGCCGGCTATGAAGATGTTGATGACTATGATGACACTGAAGATCATGATAACACTGATGACTATGATAACACTGAAGATCATGATAACACTGATGACTATGATAACACTGATGACTATGATAATACTAATGACTATGCTAATACGAATGACTATGATAATACTAATGACTATGCTAATACGAATGACTATGATAATACTGATAACAATACTTTTGATAACAACGACACTGATAAGTATGATAATAGTGATGAGTATGATATTACTGATAGTAGTGCTAATTCAAAAGTGGTACGTTTTAAATTGGAAATTTTTTTTTCCCTTGATGTCTATATTTGAGCAATTCGATATTTGTAGGTTAATGCTGGCAGTTAGTAACTTAAGCTTTATGCTTTCCAGCTATCATGATGAGCTCAGTATTGATAAATTATAAAACCATGTTGTCAAAAAGCTGTGGTGGTCAGATTGCTTGAGTGAGATGACTGATTCTATCACAGTGGTAAATGTGGGATAAGCATGATAAATCTCGAATAAGCTCATTTTGGCCTGTGCATCAGCCTTAACTCTCAGCTTGAGTAACAACATTTTAATGTTTGATATCAATATAAAAATACTCATTCCAGTCATAGAGAGCGAAATAGATTAATATTGAGACGATGCATTTCATAAGTAAAGATCGAAAAAAGATAAAAGAAAAATTGCTGATGAATGCTCTCAAATTATTCCGACTTTTAAGCCTTTTTTTTTTTCTGTGAGAGAGGTATAAGTCTAACATACGAGTATTACTATGTGTTAAAGAGACTATAAATCAGCCAGCTGAAGAGGTCACTCAGTCTCTCTTGCCCTCATTCTTGTCTTTGATCCAAGGCTAAAATGCTTTAAAAGAGGTCCCTCAGGAAAAAAAAATAAGCAGTCAAAAATCACTCCTTTTGCCCAAAAAAGGAATCTAGTCAAAGTCGCGTAGGCTGGAAAATGATTACGTCGCTCTGATCCTGGCTATATTCTATTATTATTATTTTTTTCTTTTGCCCTTATATCTTGGTTACACTCAAGCTGCCGATCCTATCCAAGGTCATAGCATGTAGTGTTATAGGTAACACAAGCGATTCACTTGTACCACTTGACTCTCTTGACCTCAGTTATGCTAACTTTTCTCTCTATACTGCTTCTTTCGTAGGTTTGCTAGATCTCACTTTGGGGATCGCCATCAAGATGGCATCGTGTTGCTAGACTCTTGAGAGAGCCGCTCTTTTGAGTTCTAGTCATATCCGCTTCAAGTCCGTTAGGTGTCTACAGGTGGTAGATTGCCTGTTTTTGCTTCAAGGCTGACCGTTATTACCGCTTTATGATATTGATGCTCTGGTGTTCTGGTGTTGCCGCTATATGACCGAAAGTATAGCGAAGGGTATAGTAGACATGCACGCACACACACACACACGCGCACATATAGATACATATTCGGGTAGGAAAAGCAAGGGTATCCAAGACTACCGCAAGACTACCGCAAGACTACCGCAAGACTACCGCAAGACTACCGCAAGACAAGACAAGACTTTCATATGCCTTTGTAAGTATCGTTCCTATCCACTTCATGAGCTATATCACTAACCTTTTTTTTACCCTTCTTTTTTACGTAGGTAATGGTGTGCTTTCTCTTCTAGGCCTCTATCCCGACCGCGATCGTTGGTGCTCAAGACTGTCAAGCCTCTCTTCCGCTTATGACCTCCGTGATACCGTATGCTTTTGGCGTTCCATGCTTTGGCGTTCCATGCTTTGGTGACTTATGCTTTTGGTGACTTATGCTTTTGGTGTTCCATGCTTTTGGTGATCTATGCTTTTGGTGACTTTTGCCTCTGGTGACTTATGCTTTTGGTGTTCTATGCTTTTGGTGTTCTCTGCTATGATTTCTTTGTTCTCTGGTGACTTATGCTTTTGGTGTTCTATGCTTTTGGTGTTCTCTGCTATGATTTCTTTGTTCTCTGGTGACTTATGCTTTTGGTGTTCTATGCTTTTGGTGTTCTCTGCTATGATTTCTTTGTTCTCTGATTCTGGTGTTTCCTTGTATGGTCTCTCTATCCCTCTCTCCCTCTCTCTCTCTTCTTAATCTGGTGTTCTATGTTTTGGGTCTCTTTGTTCTGCTTCTTTGGTGTTGCTCTGATTTGGTCTCATTGTTCTGATGCTTTGGTGTTGCTTCGATTTGGTCTCATTGTTCTGATGCTTTGGTGTTGCTTCGATTTGGTCTCATTGTTCCGGTGCTTTGGTGTTGCTATGCTCTGATCTCTCTATTCTGGTGCTTTGGTGTTGCTATGCTCTGATCTCTCTATTCTGGTGCTTTGGTGTTGCTCTGATTTGGTGTCCTTGTTCTGCTTCTTTGGAGTTGCTCTGATATGGTTTCCTTCTCTTACCCTGGTGACGCATGCTTTGGTTTCTATCCCTTACCTTAGTGATCCATACTTTTGGTGATGTATATCTTGGTCCCTTTCTACCAATCTCTCAAGCTCTAGTATTCTATGCTTTGGTGTTATTATGCTTAGGTGTTTCTATGCTTTGGTGTTTTGGTGCTATGTCTCTCTTGGATTTATGACCAACTAGGTAACTTATCATTCACAGTTCATGTACAACCTTACTAACTTTTATTCTCTTTCTCCTCTTTTTTTTTGTGGATAT
>JAIWNI010000297.1:0-12274 GCA_025331435.1 Choanephora cucurbitarum
TATTTAAAATAAGATGTAACAAGGAAGACAAAAGCAAATGCTTGACATTGATTATATAGTTTTATTTGGTTAGACAAAGTATTAGGGAAAAGATTAGAGAGAAAAAAGATGAAGAAGTGTTCTATCTACTCTGACTTTTACAAGTGTATGTATAGTACAGGATGCCATGATGGTTTCATCTTTGATTGCAATTCAAGCAAACTATTGTTGATAGCCATTGCCGCTATATGCAGTTGATTGTTATTGGGGTGATCATAAATTATACAGATGGTGTATTTGTAGTTGTAATTTGATTTAGCTTTGCTCTATTCATAGCTGTATTGACAGCTAGATTGACATTTGGATTGGCAGCTAGATTGACAGTTGGATTGATACTTGTTGTATAGTTGTACTTATATTTTTTGTGTTATCACTTACGATGAGACATGTTATGATCGAAATCTTGGCACTATCACGATTGATGAATATGCCAGATAGAGTAGCTTATATGAGAAGGTAAGGACAAGAGTGCTATCAAAATTAGATCACCAAAGACACAAAGACGGTCTTGTTGCGTTTATTAGCAATAAAATCAAGATTTGCTTGACTAGAGAAACCACGATTGCAAATTGGGTGAAGGAAACAGTAAGTCATCCTATTATAAACCAACTGCATCTCTGGCCTTGAACCCAACATTAGTTAGTTCAGTTTTTTGGGCAGAAAGTCTAATCACATTGAAAGCTGAAGCGAAGGTAATTAAGATTATTTTGGGCGCGGCAAACAATCAAAATATTGTCAAAGCGAAGGCAGGAAAACTCATTAAAAAATCTGTTTTGGATTTGTTCCACCTCTAAAAAATTGGATACTACTTTGATTGCTTTCAAGATATGAGAAGGAAGTGGAGTTACATTTTTAAATATATCTATTCAGAAACAAAGTGCGGTAATGTTGAAGCTGTAAATCAAGATGAACTCCCTCATAAAAATCCTGATTGCTTATTCATATCTCTGTTTTGAAAATTTAGACAAAAGAAAACGCAGCACCTATTTGGGAAGGACTTGTACCGACTCTTAGTTTTGATGAACTTTAGTTGCAGCCATTTGCTAACGATATGCTTCTATTGATAGGTTGCAGAGGTATAAATCGCAAGTGACGCAGACCGCATGTAGCGCAGTGTGTTCAGTTGGAAGAAGAAGGTGCTGTTCCGAAGCTTTGGCGCGAGAGACATCGAGATTGGAAGAATGAGTATAAGAGCCCACGACATGCAGCAAACACTGAACTCAAATATGTTTAGCGGAAAATCTTAATGTTGGTATCAGTGAGACGATGAAAATAAGAAGCAACACTGTTGCATGAATACAGCAGCAGCAGCCAATTTATTAGACCTGTTGCCTGTATGTATCCTTGAGTGAGTTAAAACTAGCTACTCATGTATCATTTATCTTCTTGACCATGATAGCAATGGCAATCAGTCATGTATGGCAGTCATGTTTATCAAAAATAGCAAAAATAAACAATGAAATTGCTCTAATGCCTTCTACTAAAAAATAAATCAATAAATAAAAGTAATGCCTCTTACTATAAACACACCTGTAAAGATCAGAATCAATAGAATCTTCCATCTTTTTTTCTTTCTCTAATCTTTTCCCTAATACTTTGACTTGACCAAATAAAATTGTAGAACCAGTCTCAAGCATTTACTTCTGTCTCTCTTATCGCATCTTTCTTTCACCATAACAAAAAGTCGCAAGAAGAATAACAGGAAGAATGTCCTAATCTTCACATCCTACTAAAGAAGCTTTTATTGATGAGTAACTCTTGGCATCCATGGAATATGTTCTCTTGGCTGACAGATATTTAGCCTTAGCGAGGCTTTCAGGTACTATCCCTTTAAGCAACTCCGAGACCAGCAAAAACAATAATATCAACAGAGGTCATAGACTCAAGTCTGGCTTTTCAGCTATCGTATCATTCAGAGGAAGAGCAGTTGGACTTGTGGCTATTGAAATGAAGCTGTCTAATTCTGAGCCTTCGCGCTCGTTAAGTAATGGATCGAAACTTTCATTGGAGTGTAAGAAGATGGTAGGTGAACAGACACTTAAAAGCTCAATGAGTTCAAGATCGTTTGGTGTTGTTGTTCAAGACTATAAATACCAGGCGTCTATCGGTTATTTGAAGGAGAATGGTGTTTGTGTTTTTGCTGAAGAAGAATCTTTTTGTTGGCCAAGACAATAAACGATTTCGGCTGAATTTGGACAATGGTGGAACAGAGCATGACAGGCTTAGCCAAAAAGTGGGAGATGAGAAGGTCTTCTTCCCACGTGTCTTTGACATAATTAATCAAACCAACAGCTGCTTTGCCCCTAAACGCTGCCCGGTGCTTGGCACTCAATAAATTCCTTCTTTCTCCCTCTGTAATAATAAATAGTGTCTGTGAGCCAGTATTTATTTAGCATGCTTTGTAGCAATCTAGTCAGCCTTTTGAATACTTTTTTATGCGCTAGAAAGTTGATGGATTGACTGAATTAGATTAGATGAAAACTTGCGTATTGTTATATTGTTCTTACTATGTATCTCATGTCTTCTTTCGAAAACAATAAGTCACACCCTTATTGACCTTACTCTGGATTACTCGATCAGAAAAAAAGCAGATGTCTTATCAAGCGAGCACTAACAGCTTGTTTATTCATCATTGCTAATCACAAACAGTTTTCTTTGTTAAAAAGTATTGCTTTTAGTTGGATATGTTGCTCTTACAGATTGCATGTCCTTTGAGGAAATCCAGTTTGAAGCTAACACCAATTACCACACTTTTGTGATCAAATCAACTAGCACTAATGCTTATTTTGGACGTTTAGTCAAAGAGAGCTGAGCCTGTCTTAACAACAAAAAAGCAGAAAAAAAAAGGTCAAGAAGGAGAGAAAGAACAGATCTAATAATTTGTATTACAATAAAAGAAACATAATCAATCCCAATGACCATGGCTACTAGTCAACAGCACAAATATTTTACTGGTAATGTATTTGTTCAATCTTGCTTTACCTGTCATGCATGCCTTTTGGGGTTTGTCCTGAGATGTCATGTTTATCCTCAATCCTAATCCAGAAAGCAGCGGAAATGGTTGTGGCAGGCTTATATATATATATGAAGATGAGTTTGCTTGTCACCATAGGAACAGAGAAAGCAAGTAAGGTTGTTAACTATTGCCAGTAAAAAAAAAAGAGAGAAAATCTCACTTTCATATCCCCCAAAATAAGAGAAAGATGATTCAATTTGACTATATTTGAAAGAGAAAGAGAAAGAGAAGAGAAAGAGAAAGAGAAAGAGAAGAGAGAGAGAAAGAGAAAGAGAGAGAGAGAAGAGAGAGAGAGAGAGAGGAGAGAGAGAGAGAGAGAGAGAGAGAGAGAGAGAGAGAGAGAGAGAGAGAGAGAGAGAGAGAGAGAGAGAGAGAGAGAGAACTCAGACCAAACCCAAGATCCTTACCAAACAAGCTTTTGCTATTTCTAAAAAAAGAAAAAAAAAGTATTTCGAGGATTCAACACATGACATTCATCACATCATTCACACTCATTCACACTCATTCACACTCATTCACACTCATTCACACTCATTCACACTCATTCACACTCATTCACACTCATTCACACTCATTCACACTCATTCACATTGAGCACTTGAATTTCAGTTACGATGACATCAGTTCATACCGACAGATCACAATTTGAAAGCCAATCTTCTCTTGAATAACAATGGCACAGTGCTCATAGAAATGGATTGCCTTTAGTTTCAATCCCCTCAGATTAGATTTTAGCGTGAATGAACAAATCGTTTCATCCTAAGCTTCCTTTTCATTTTAGAGAGAAGAGAGGTTTATAATCACAAATCTAACTTTATGAAGTTGTGTTCTCCTTTACAGCGTTGAGGACCATAGCTGACATAAGTGTCCAATGTTAGGCGCAAAGTCAAAGAATTTTATGTAGAACAGCAAGTCATGGTTTACGTGACTTATATTGGCATTAGATCACAAAGGGTCCACGTTTCAGATGCTATCGTTGATGCTTAATGTTAACTAAACAATCTTGTCCTTGTTTTTTTTGGGGTAGCTTATTACTATTATTATTACTATTGCAATTAACATGAAGTCCACATCAGCTGAATCAAGATCTTACTGTGATAAATAAACTTTTAAACGATAAAAACAACAATGCAATATACGTTTCATAGAAGTGGTTTGTTCTCTGCAGACCATCTACACAATAGATGGCAGACATAGAGATAGATTGGCTAACTACTGACAATTGCTAATAGTGTCACAAACGTTAAAAAGCCCTCTTAGAGATGCATGTGCTATTATGATTAGGGTTAAAACAAAAAAAAAGGAAAATAATAGCTCCTTAGAATCGAAATACTTTTATTGATTTAATAACGATCTAACAAATTGTGTTCTATTGGCCATCATTGATTCAGAAACTAAGGTACTTCTTACAATACTGAAATACATCGTGTCGTTGTTTGTAGCTCTATGCGCAGGCACAGCAAGCCTTCGTGAAACTAAAGATTCAGAATAAAGAATGAATACACTGAAATCACTGTATGGCTGAGGTTAGCTGGCTTGGGTCGATTGATGCTTGCGTAGAGTCTTTAATAGAGGAAATTACAGAATGACTAATTATATAAAATGCCTTCTCAATAAAACCACCATGATGCTATGACAAAAAAAAAACTTGTAGGATATATTACCGGAAGATCAGTTGAAGGGTTTATTCTATCTGAAAGAATAACATTAGCTTCTTGTTTTTTTTTTGCCTTGTTTCGAAAGCTCAAAATTTCAATACATTTAGCTAAATAGCTTTGAATGAGAGATTGATCCCTAATTCTGCCTTCATTTATCATGCTCAATGTACGCAGCAACTATTTATTGTTCATACACAGACGGTGACTGATCAAATACTCTTCCTGATTCAACTGCCATATGAGAGGAACCACTGCTGAATTTAGGTCGAGTAGAATGAGAAGAGGAAGAAGAATTAGATCGGTTGGTTTGATTGGATGTACCTTTTACTGATTTCAATGTCAACGTATCGCTTTCTTTACTCTATTGATCACTTATACGATGAATATCATTCGACATATTCCTGCTGGCCCTTTTCATCTTCATTTGCTTTCTGTCCAGTACTCAGCCAAGGTCTGGTTACTTTTTTAAATATACCATTTGACAAAAAAAGCTTCGACTATTTCTCATCAGACGAAACAAGCCAAAGATTAGTCTCGCCCAATGATCCTGACAAAAGACTTGTAATAGAAGCATCGCTGAAACAACTACCGCCTCTTCTTTGATGTGGTCTCTTGACTGAATGGTGACAAGAAGATCCAATCATTGCTTTATTTTCTTATTCTATGGTGTGACCGGAATTAAATGAACAATAAGAACAGCCTTCTTCATTGTCACCTACATGATTTCCTGAATCCTCAGGCTCAACCAACCTGTTCGCATCTCCAACATTTGAAGCATTTGATCTGTTATACCACTGTCTAAAATAAATGCTACTACATCTCTTAAACTTGCCCAAAGGAGCATCATCTGATGGTCTCGGGGCTTATATTCCAAATCATCTTGTGTAAGTAGATTGACTCTCAGATAGACAAAGATAAGATTATCAGAAAGTCGAAAGATAATCGGACACATGGATTTAGTAGCACGCTTACTCTTGAGAGAGAGACTATCATAAGCACAATGTTTCAAGGTAATATCAGTAAACAACAGAATGACAATGCCTGACATTCACGCAGCATTTGAAAAGAAACAACTGCTGTAAGCAAGCAAGAACACAGGGCGTAGTTCAATGCTTGGAATGTAATGATTGTCCTAATCATCTGAAGCTATTTATGTACATGATCCAAGTAGTTTTGTTTATCGCTTGACAAGCTATTATCCTGGATCCAGATAAGATAGAACAAGATGAAAACTATTGGAATGCGTTGCTGCTAAACACTCTATCTATCATGCAGAACAACAAGAGTAGGCTTGTAGAAAACAACAAGTTATATGTTGATCAATATACATCATAACTTTTAGTAATACTTTTCTTCTCTCTGAGCACAAGTACCAACAAGTCTCCAACTGCCATGATCAAGCAACTTGTTCGTATCCCATTCCACATCTGGTCTCTGTTCAATTCAGTGTGTTCCGTTTTCATATATCTCTTTTATACTTCTGCCTCTTGAGTTTCTATTCGTATCGTCTGGTTTACATTTCATCCACACTCGACGCAGAATTCCTTCATGTCTAGTCATCATGTGTTTTCCAATATCTTATCTTTAATGTCCATAATTTGTCATTCGACACTCGACACTCGACATTCGACACTCGACATTCGACACTCGACATTCGACATTCGACACTCGACACTCGACATTCGACACTCGACATTCGACATTCGACACTCGACACTCGACATTCGACACTCGACACTCGACACTCGACACTCGACACTCGACACTCGACACTCGACCTTTTGTATTCAACTTGTCAGCGCAACCTGCCTTTCCTCCCATCTACCCGATATTTGCCACAAAAGCATCTTCAACTTGTCCAGGAGCCAATCGCTTGCTTATCTGACTCTTTCCTTTTGTCCCATATAGTCTTCACTTCTGCACTAACACAATATGCTGAGGTCATCTTCATCTTCTTCTTTGTCGACCGGCTATACGATCAGTAGACTTTCAACTCCAACTCATAGAGCAAGGACAGAAGAGCATCTTCTACTCTAGCTTTTTCCTCTTCTAATTGGTCGGATTTTGCATGTTGTTGAAAAGAAGAGAAGAGAAGAGATAGATGTTGTTGTTAATACGAAGCAGAAAGTGGAACAACAATAGCATTATTATCATCAAAAATAGAAACCATGCATACTGAACTGGAACTTAAAAAAGAAAGAAAAATACTCGTTTAAAGAAATGCAATTCAATGCCTTTAAAAAGGGATGCCATCTACTATGGTAGTTTGTGCACTTTTTTTATGGTAGCTCAATGTCAAATAAGCAACAGTAGACAGGAAGATGGTTCATTTGGTCTGAACAAAGTATGATCACATACCAGTGCTTTTCGTAGTCATTTTAGATGCAGATAGCAAGCTTGTTCTTTAATATGTCCATTATTCTTGCTCTCGCTTGTGGATATTGATCTCATCTTTGTTATTTTTTATTGTATCTTGCAAGTAGACTAGTGTGAAACATAAAAAAAGAAAAGAAAAACTACTACATCAGTGGGATAACTAGGTACTACTGAATGCATTGCAAAGATAGGTACAAGATAATGAACAATTGTTTTTTTGGGAATGCGATAACATGATTAAGGATGAAAGCGTGTTTAGCGATCTGATTGGTCGTCTTGAGTAACTAAATGATTATCATTTCCAGACTTAATAGCTATATGAAGCAGTTAGTATATCATGCATACAGCGCATAGTAACAATGACTTACTCTTGTCACTGCCAAGAATATTGTTTGGACTGACAACATTGAGATCCGTAATGTCAACCTTGCGGAGGAGGGCAGCGTCACCAGGAACAGCAGCAACAAAAGCGGTCATGGCGAAAATAGCAGAGATGAAGAGAGTGGTGCGAACCATTTTAATGACTGACTAAGAGAGGTTGATAGAGAATAAAGAGAAAGAGATTGTAGCAACAAAAGGCTTTATATACCTTATTTTATTATTATGGTTATTATTGTTGCATTATCTTGACTAAATGGTTGTTGGTTTGGGTTCTCTATCCTTACAACAAATTCAAGAAGAAGAAAAAACGAGTGGCTCAACCTTCATATTTAATGTAGGCCCTCATTCCTTTTATTAATTTACTGCTTTTGCCCTCTACTTTAACTATCCAAACAAACACATTTCCGTTTTTATTAAATTACAATATACTTGCCTATAGTTTGCATTATGGTACTTGTCTTTCATAAGCCAAAGAACTGTTTCTAGACACACACACGCAAACATACTCACATATTTCTCCTCTCTCTCTCTCTCTCTTTTTGTTTTTTTTACGGATTGTAAGACTAGTATAGTATGTACGTCAATGTACAAGTTGCTAAGTAACTGGTATACTATTCAAATCTGATTGGGAATAAAAACTATTGAGTACATCTTGAGGCTATTATTAGTTTTACTGAGGCCTCAAGAAATGAAGAAGAAGGGATTATAGCACACATCTATCTGCTACAAGATTATTTGCTCATCAATGGTTGTATCAAAAGATAGGTACCACATTGGATGTGCACATCATGAGAGGGTTGAAAGGATTTGACTGAACAAGAAATCGAGTGATTTGTCTGTTGAGTTAAGAGAATTAGGCAAAACTAAAGAGAGAACTTTCTTCAATGCAGGGATTGAATGTCAACACAAATCGAGTATAGTGTCACAGAATATGGTCTGCTTCTTACTTCAAATATGATGGAGATTGTATGATGTATATGATTTACGATACAACTAGAAAATAAGTAATTCTTGTCAATTTTATAGCATTTCTAAGTAGCTACTTATTTTATGGTTAAAATCCAAGCAGTTTTTTAAGCCATAAGAGATCACCAAAACTGCCTATTCTATAAGTCGGTTGCGAGTAGAGTATAAGTAATAGCGCGTTCTACAGGTAGTATCTACAGGGTTTCTAAGCCATAAATAGCTTCTTAGATCAACTTTAATATAGATCATTTTCAAGGTATTTCTACGCTACGACCTTTTCTTGACCTATGTTTATGAGATATCCATGTTGCTACTTTGTTCATATGCTATATCAAAGTAACTCATAAGTTACTGTCATAAGTATCCAATCATAATCATATTGACATAACAAAAGAAAAAAGCTTTATTGTCGAAAAAAAAAAGAGTAAACGGAAAAAAGAGCAAAGCTAAACCGAGTACCATCGATAATAATTTGAGGAAAGCGAACAGTATTAGCATAACCATTTCGCATATTCGAATACACTGTTTCAGCCTTTGTAGCTCTATTCTGGTTTCCGGGCATGCAAGACGGGAATGGTAATATCATTTGCTTCCTCCAAATCCTCATCAATGGTGTTTGACCTTGTTTGACCAATACAAGCCAACTGCACGCTCTGTAAGCCAAAGATCTTGATACCGACAAAGGTATACAGAATTTGTGCTCTTTTTCGTCAAGTTAGTGACGACAAGAATAGCCGTACTGTAAACTGTTTGTATCTCGATAGTGACAAAATGCTCTTTGACAATGATGATAAGTTTACAACTATCTCTATTGCTCAAATCAAGTCGTTAGCAACTTTTATCTCGATCACGACAAAGAATACTTCATCCTCAATACCTCAACCTTCAAAAAGAAAATTCTCAATAAATTCAGCCGGCTTTACACTGTCTAGTTTCTACTTTTCGCTTACAAAGCATGTAATCCTTATATCTCTTAAAGTTAAATACATACATACAGCATACATACATATAAATATGTCATATGATCTTTTTCCTTAAGTACTTAAAACGTAGTCGCCAGGCTTTTGTACTTTTGAGCAACTTTTTAAACTTGAAAAAGAAAGTCGTTTCTTCAAGAATTTGACTCAATACTACTTATTGGCTAAGGGCACTGCCTAGAAACTACTTAGATCCGACCTATTTCTGAAGTAGCGCCTGCAATCTGGTGGATTCCTTAAAAGGGGCTTTGGGCTCAGAGTTCCAGGTAGAGTTTGACTAGATATTTATCTTGTAACAATGCGCTTGACTTTCAGTGATGGCAGATTGTAGATGGCTCGATGCATAGGATAGTATGTGTATATGTAAAGGAAAGTGTTGTTTTAACTCTTACCTCTTCTAGTTCTGGTAATGTAATGTCTTTGCTAATGAGCCGAAGAGAGCAAAAAAAAAAAAAAAAAAAAGAATTGCAATACAACAATTGTTTTATTTGAGAGTGTGCATATTCTGGAAAAATACACTCTTATGGTATTTTAGCGTTTGAATCTATCTCCAAGTTAAATGGTTGCACTCTTATATTAAGCTTGTTGTATCAAACATAAGACACAATAAAATCAAATTTAAGATAGACGGGAAGAGCACAACCAAGATCTATATAATCCTGAAAGAAATAAAAAAGAGAGACAGTTCTTTATTATCAAACGCATGCGTTTAAGTAATAGGAGAAGGGCTGGATGGATTACAACGAGTTTGCTATGCTGACTATGATCCGTCATAATCTAATGACAGGCTGTAAAATAGATCAAGAGTCTCAAGAGCAACAAGAGTTGTATGAATAAATCGATTTCATATCAAGCCAACTCAACAAACTATAAGTCAAGTACTGAGCTACACCTAGGCTTAAGTGCACTTTCTGCCTGAACAAAGCTATCGCACGTGTCATATGCTAAAATATCGACATAACAATGAAGATTGAAGCTACGCATGATTTATCTGAAGTCATTTATAGATGCTGCCTAAGTACCGACTGTCAAGTTGTAAGAAATATGGCTATAAGCAGTATGTGTTGGATCAGGGTTCTCTAGTTGCACGCTTTAATAGACAAGTGAATACAACAAAAAACTCTTAAACCAAACACACTTAAATCGAGCGACTACTGTGTAAGATTGGCTTTTTATAACAAATTGAAAAAGAAAAAGAATACGGGTAGGTAACCGATACTTTCCTATCCCAAAAACCAAGAAAAACTATAACTACTTCTACTTACTTAAGTCTGGCTGAATATTATGAAAGAAAATCTCCAGTGAAAAAAAAAAGGAGTAAAAAAGGGCCATAAAACGAGAAATGGGAGAGAGGATTATCCGTACGGATAATTTTTGGATTCACAGCAAGACACAAAAGGCAAGCGAAATGATCTTCAGGCTTTAGAGGTACGAAAGTAGAAAAAAAGAAAAAAATACAAAATACAAAATACAAAATAGAACTCAGATCC
Source organism: Choanephora cucurbitarum (assembly GCA_025331435.1). Taxonomy (NCBI): domain Eukaryota; kingdom Fungi; phylum Mucoromycota; class Mucoromycetes; order Mucorales; family Choanephoraceae; genus Choanephora; species Choanephora cucurbitarum. Next base: position 10,904 of record JAIWNI010000297.1, read on the forward strand.
ATTTTTTGATTTTCTAGAACTACGTAACATAAATTCCGGCCAATTACGTCGACGCGAAATTTTCACCAGCCTCAGTCGTGGTTACACCAGGGTGTTCTATCCAATTTTTTTTTTGGGTTCTTTTCTTCCATATTCTCCTTTTCAACAAAAGCTTGCAACTACTGGAAGCCTGGGAAACTTCTGGTAGATTATGAAACAAATATATAGAAGCCTAGTCAACTTCTAAAAAAAAAAAAAAAAAAAAGCTTGCGACTGTTAGAAGCGTGGTGAACTTCTGGCAGATACATAGGAGCGTGGTTAACTTCTATGAAAACACAAAAGGGTTTAGTTTAGCTCTTGATCTCAAGGGGCCTGAGGTCTTGAAGCTACATCACGAAGATCCTTGAAGCGTCATGAACTTCTTGGGTTGGACGATGAGGATTTCTGAAGAGTCGTCAACTTCATTAATTCCTACAGAAAAGGAGATAACCACTAAAAGCGTAGCGAACTTTAGTCGCCATAGGGTCTTGGCCATCGGCAGGTCTTGATTCCAAGGGAACATCTGAAAGCGTGGCAAACTTTTAGAAGCTATATGGTCTTGACTATCGGTTAGTCTTGATTCAGAGGGAACGTCTGAAAGCGTGGCGAACTTTTAGAAGCTACTAGCTTTTGAAGGAGGAGAAAGAGTTGTATGCTTGTATGTCTCTGTGTCAGCGTGTGTGTGCGTGTGTGTAAGAGACTATATGTGTATGGCTTCTATCTTTCTTTGAATAGTTTTTTTTTTCTTCTGGTGAACTGTTTTATCCCCCCTCATCTTCATCATTTACTTCTGTACTTGTATGGAGTGTTTGTGGTCGAAAGAGGGTATCTACTTTTCTATCATATCATGTATCAGTTATAGGAGTTTTTTGGGCTCTTTTTTTACCTACTCTACTCTGCTTTTGTTCTTTTAGGGCATCTGAAGAGAGGGAGAAAAAAAAAAAGGTCAAGTCGTTGTCACTGATTAGGTCAATCTTGTCTTAGGATGTGTTTAATGGCGAAATACGATTTGAATGCTTTGTATTGGCTGTGCTACTTTGCAAGTAAGAAAGGAAGGTTTTGTATATGTGTGTATGTGTTCTTTTACGCGTATGTATGTAATTATTACTAACTGAAGATGACAGAGTAGGTTACCGACTGCTACCATCTGTCCAGTCTAGGCACTAAACACTTTCGGTTGGGAGTTATGTCTGTCCAAGGCATCGCGAGCATTTGTATTGACCGTGCAACTTTGCAAGTGCTTTTTTTTTCTGGACACCAACAGGGATGGGGTAGAAAGCTGATCGCTGCTTCCGTCTTGTCCGCGCACAACAACTCAGGATCGAAGTTGTGTCTGTCTAAGGCATCGCGAGC
>JAIWNI010000298.1:0-12271 GCA_025331435.1 Choanephora cucurbitarum
TACTCTGTATTGTTTAGGTTGCCTTACTTCTCTTACAACTTAATCGCAGTTGAGCCTATGCATGCGTTGTACTTGGGTGTCGTCAAGAAGGCTCTACTCGACATGGTTTCGGACAAAGGTTTTGAGAAAATCCAACTCCAGCTGCAGAACAAGTTCGTCTATAACCATCATGCATCCGGTAAACCTATTGCTGGTAAGATCGCTAACACTGGATTTGCAAACATCAAGGCAGTCGAGCTAAAGGACTTTATGTCTACTATGGCACCCAATGTTCTCCGTCCTTTGTTTGCCGCTAATGATGTAACAAACGGCCCAGGTAAGTATAAAACCATGAAGCACCTTATTGCCGCTCTTCGTCTTTTGGATGGTCATGCTATGAAGATCAGTGATATCGAAGTGGCCCATAATCATCTACTTGAATTCGCTAAACGCTTTGAACGTCATTATGGAAAGCATTCAGTTGTACCAAACTTCCATTTCATGCTCCATCTTCGTGATTCCATCTACAAGTTTGGTCCTATCTCTTGCTTCTGGGGCTTCAATTTTGAACGCAACAACCTATATGTAAAAAAGATCAATACTAATCACAAACAAGGCATCGAAAAGACTTACATGCGCCAAATGCAGTCGAATATCTTTGCATATGATGCTGCTTCGGTTGCTCTTTACTATGAATCCTAAATCCGTTTTTATGTCACTTCTATCTCGTTTTCGTCTCTCCTTCTGTCTCTCTTTTTGTCTCTCCTTATGCCTCTTTTCATGCCTCTTCTTATGCCTCCTCTTATGCCTCCTCTTATGCCTCCTCTTATGCCATTCCTTCTTTGCCTCTTGCCTTTCCTTTTGTCTTTCCTTTTGTCTATCTTATGCCTTTTCTTCTCTGTCTTCGTCTCTCCTTCTTTGTCTCTTTTCTCTCCATTCGTTATTCTCTTATGCACTCTCTTTCAAGTATACTGTATAATATGTAAACACTTGCTTGTTGCAATAAAACTGATTAGTTGAAAGTAAAGCTCGCAGACGCGTTCGTTTTTATTTTTTAAGTATTGTTTCTTTCTTTCTTTCTAAATCAATTTATCTTTGTTTCCGACAAATTGTGAAAATACTGTTGTGCAGTTGAAGTGGCTGCTTCGTGTTGTCGAGGGTGAGATGCTTTTAGAGTTGAACGTAGAGGCGATGATAATAAAGTGTAAAAGAAAAAAAAAGTTTTTTTGAACTTAGGGAATTTGAATTTATTTTGTGACCCACATCTGTGTTACTTATAATATAAAGGCGTCTGAATTATTTCTCCTGTTTTCTCCCCTTTTCTTTTTTTTTCTCTTTCTCTACTTTTTTTTATCTTCAAAAGCCACACTTCTCATTTAAAATGGATCAGTTGGCAAGAAACTTCTTAGACAACGTTGCACGTCTTGTTAGAGACGGCGAAACCGAAAACACAAGCGAGATTGCAGAGACAGTTGTTGCAAGTAGCGAGTCTGTTGCCATAGATATTACAGAACCTTTCTCACTAAATGCGCTGATTGACTTTTCAGAAATCAACGGTAATCCTAAAGGTTTTGAACGACTCTCTGAATCCGGTTATGTGGATATTCACTGGGCAAAAAGAGAAAGCAAAACGATGAGTAACGACGATCTGCAGTGTCTGAAAGCGTACTATGAAAGACAATATGCAGTACCTATCACTGTGCAGAACCACATAGAAAAGTTCAAGGAAATCAAAGTGCTCGGTTATGTGTACAAGTCCAAGTTACATGGTGAAAAAACAGCTGCTGCCTTCAACGCATATAGATGCAATGATGTCGAGACTGACGACTTGGAAGGTGTTGAAATGGATCACTGCCAAGAGCATCTTCGAGCAGGTTCAGTCAAATACTTTTTCAAACACACGGCTGAATTTGTTTCAGATTATAACATACATGAAGAATTAGACCATTACTTTGCTTTTGTCGAGTGGTTCAAAAACCCTCGCAAAGGTAAAGAGACACACGACATGCTCACCGATGATTTTATGCGACCCTTTAGAGATGAAGTAGAAAAGAAGGGATCGTATTCAATTATGCCTGTTCAGAAGTTCTACACGCCTATTCATATACAAAAGACATCTTTTACGAATATCATTGTCACTGCCGATTTCCCAAGACGCATTATATAATAAAAAAAACGACCTTTATTGTCAAAAAAAATTACATTTGTTCAGCTTCTAAACACCAAGAAGGCATCGACTCGAAAACCTTGGCATCGACACCAAGACGTTCAACGTATCTTCTTGGGCCGACATTGGTGGGGATGTACTGCGGGTTTTTAGGCCTTGTTTTCGGCAGTTCTCAAATCATCGATCTCATCGAAGAAGGCCTCACACTATTGTAAGTATTAGTCATTTTTTCTCAAACATTCTTTCATGATAACTTACGGTTCTGCTTCTATACGTAGGTACGCATCTGAGCCTGGATACGGCGTTGGTCTCATCAACCTCTTCTTCTTGATCAGACATCATGTCCGAGACCAGAACAGACAGACACTCGGCCCTTGTACCGTAGGCAGGACGGGACCCATCAAACCGAAGCAAGTCGCTGGTAAAGACTGCTTCATTTCTCGAAAAAGTTTCAAGTCTTTTGGCTAAGATCTAGATGTTGAAGTTGACAGTGTTAGTAGCCAAGGTATACTATCGCAATGTAGAATATTCTCACCTTGCTTTTACGGTTGTTGATTCGCTTACGAATCCTGATAGCCCTTTGTACATGTTCTGGTCTTGCTGCGTTTTTAGTACGATCCTTGGCGTTCTTGTATCGGTTGCGAAGTACAGACTTGACAAACTTGACGATACTGGCGTTCATCCACTGGTACTTCTTTAAGATCAACAACAGATCGGAATGACCAAGAAAGTCGCGGATGATGAGCTTGACTGTCTCTTTATTGGTTGAGCCAAGCATCAATGTTTCGTCGAGGTTCCAACCAGTCTCGCCTAGCCTTTCCATCTCACATTCAACGACAGTTTTCTATTGAAGAGCGGTAAGTAAATGGTTTTACATTGTTTCTTTCTAGTTACTTACTTTCAATCCTTGTAATTCAGCATCTGAACCAGGAAAACCAAAGCGATCAGAGTCCTCGGGCATGCTTTTGAACTTGGCCTTGAGCTCTTGGTTTTCCCTGATTAACTGCTCAATCAGCTTGTCGCTTTTTTGTTGAGCAACTTCCAACTTCTTGATTGCAACTTCCATTTGCTTGAAGTTGCGCTGATCAGAAGAAGTATTTGACTGACGGTACTCAGGAACTGAACGACGAGGAGCGCTTCTGCTAGTGGCAACGGTAGGTATACCTCTGTTTACAGGTGTGTTGTCAGCATTGGTGTTAGTGGTGTGGAACATTTTACGGATAGTTTTGAGGGAAAATAAGAATAATATGATATGGGAAACGAATTGTCAATGACATTTGCAGTTTTTATATGTCTTCCAAATTTAGTTGATAGATGATTCAGATTTGTAAATATTTAAGGTACGTGAGCTGGGTATAGAATAACAGAGGCTGAAATACCAATAAAATTTTTACTTTGATCTTTTTTAAATTTTTTTTCCTTTTTCTCTACTTTTTTCACTTTCTACTGGTTCATGGTAATGTACTTTATATTAAAGAGGCCCTTTAACTAAAGAAAATGCTCTGGAGTTTCTTTTAAATAGGAAATAACTGAATGCTTCTGCTATCATTGGTGTTTAGGTGAAAGGTAAGTTATTTGTACTTTGATAAAAATGACCTTATTAATCTATTCTTATTTTAGGCGTCATCTAATCTATGATTTGGGCTGACTCTTTGCCTCTACTGATAGGTGAAAGGCCTCTTATAATCTTGGGTAAGTAAGTCTATCAAATAGCTTTGTATTTTGATGCTAACAATGCTTTTTAGAGACGCAAATACTATGTTTGTTCCTTGCAAACATAGCCCGTAGCTCGCGTATTCATAAAGGTAATGTCTTTTTAGCTCATTCATAATAAGTACAAGTTACTAATCTTTCTTTTTATTAATATACGTCTCTGGCTTCCTTTATTTGGCTCTTTGCTAGTGCGAACTAGAAGACTTCTAATGGCTGAAAGCGCTTATTCTACAGGGACAAGCAGGAATCTCCTCACAGGTGCTCTCTTTCAAGCCATGCCTCTGATGACGATGGTGAGCGCAATAGCAAGAACGCCTTTTTTGGCACCCTCAAGACAGGCTTTGATCGTGTGGCTGAAGGCGCGGCGAACAAGGTAAGGAAGGGAGGGGGATCCTGGTAATATCTAGCAACGTATTGCGGCAATGAATCGATAGATCGTGGTAGCATATGGATTATATATAGTAATTTTTTATTGAAATAAACCAATAATATAAACGAATAACCCAATATTTAATCGCGTCATTTAAGCTATTTTTAACCATTCATGTTCTAAAGGGCGATGTCCCAAGAAGGAAAGGGAAATGATCCAAATAAAGCATACATCTTTAAACTAAGGACGAATTGTAAAGAAGTGTATTTCAATAATTGTGTAATAATGTAACGCTAATTACCCTATGAGATGTATCAGCGAAAGACCGAAGGAAACACAAAAAGTCTAAAAAGGCAAAAGAAATGAAGAAAATCGAGGAAATTCAACGAATAGTATTAAAGAAAGGCATAGATACTGACAGTAAAGAAGTGTCATATACTTGTCAGGAACCCCCAGATTCTGACAGCCTTTTTTCATGTCAGATGACAGGTAAGATCCCCCTGAATCTGACAATTATCGTCTGCATGAAAATTGTCAGAACAATGTCAGATGGGGGCGGAGGTCTGACATTGTCATTTTCTATCGCAAAGTTGTACATATTTTCACAATGTCAGACACATGTCAGATACCCCCAGATTCTGACAGGATCCTGCCAAAAATTTTTTTGACGTGTTTTGTCCGGTAAAGTTCCGGTAGCTGTGCGATTCGGACCGACATCTGCGTCACCTTATCCCAAAAACTGGCTCCCTAAAGACCTGCCTAGACCCTTTTATTCTTTTTGTTCTCTTGGTTCTGATCTGTACTACCCTTTTGAGTTCACTTACATTCCAGATAGTTACTTTTCTCTTTTGTTGTCTACTTCCGCTCCGCTGGCTCATTTAAGCTTTTACTTTTGTTTTGATTCACTCCTCATTACTACCTTAGATTTAATTCCCTTTATTTATCATTACTTCCAGAATTGCCATTGATATTTCATCCACTCTGCTTATTTTAGACCAAATTATCGTTGAATCCGTATCATGCAATTCTTTAGAACAATTCTTCATTCCATTTCTGACCTTTCCTAGACCGAATCATTTTGGACCATCATTACTTAGAAGAATAGAAATTCTTTATCAATAGTATAAATAGTAGATATTTGTTATAATAAAATCGAGGTCGTTTTTCTTTATCTTAAACTTAAAGTGATAATTTGATTACTTGGGAGAAATTATCTTCAGAGATATTACGAATTCTGTTTTCTGTTACCAGGTATGACTATACTAGGAAGAGAAGGATTGGTAGAGGTTATTAACACTGTTCTTTTCTCCACCTTATGTCTAGGCTTTGTTATATATTCTTGTCAAATCCTTTTACCCCTCAATTCCGCTACCTTATATCAAACTGATAAACACCCTCACAAGCCTATCTCAGACTTTTCAAATTTTGTCGTCTTGTTATTATTGTATGTGTTATAGCGGCAGTCACGTGACTTTGGAAGGTTCTTTAGCCAATCAGATCACTGGAAAGAGTTTCTAGAAGACAGTGACGTAGACTGTGTATTATATTGTAAGTCTTTGATTTATTTATTTCTTTTTAAACTTTACCTGTTTATTATATTGTAAGTCTTTGATAAAGAACTTGCAAATATAATTAGCACAGGTATTTATACTTTTTCTAATCTAATCTAAAGATGTATACTAAGTTGAATAAAGAAGGAAGCAATTAACTATCGTTCTCCGATTGATCCTGTCTTGCTGATTCTAAAAGGTGTCTTGAGCTCAGTTACAGGAACTTGCCTTATTCGCAACAGATTCAATCTCATCTTCTTCTTTCTTTTATTCAGAATCTGAGGCTTGAATCGTCGTTTGTTCGGTTTATACTGTTGAGGTAGATTGTACTCAACTTCAATAGGTTGTCTACGCTTGAGATTGCTAACGTCTGCGACAGTTTGACGTGTGTCTATTTTTGTCGTGTTGCTTTTTGGCACTCTTTGGTGGTATTGAAGTCTATAACTTTGGGTATGTTTATGTGCATTGAGGTTGTTCTTTGTTCTGTTTGTTGTCTTGGAAGTGGTGGTCTTTGGTACAAGTCTGGTTTGTATTACTCGGTTCCTGAAGTGGAAATAGCTGGCAACAGTTGTAGCCAATGAAATTGCTTCCTTGAATTGCTGTCAAATCCTCAAGATGTTTACTATCCAAGTTGGTACCTGCATTGACCAAAGTGCAAGAGTATGTTGACCCTCATTTAGTCTCATTATGTTTTTGTTGTTTCCTGTTTCCCTTCACCTGATTGTAACTCTACTGTTATTATTATTTTCTTTTGTCGTGCTTTCTATTTTATTTTTATTCTATTTTATTCTTTTCTATTCTATTTTGTTCTATTCAATTTTGTCCTTTTTTTTTGTATTCCACTCTATTTTTTTTATATTCTGTATTACCATCTTGATTGCTTCCTTTTAACTTCCTTATTTAGCTCAGCAAGCCATCGAAGATCGTTCATTTCTCGATTATTCTGCTTATTTTATTGAAATCTGTATCCAGCTGTTGTATTGCTAAGCAAGTATATGCAAGTCAATCTGATTAACAATCTCTACCCGTATTACAAGATTCTGCAGTGCCATGTTGACAAGTTTCGTCAATATCGGTAGAAAGCCGATTTGTTTGTTGTACCTGAATGTCCTGATTTAGAAAATGCTCTTGAAGATATCTAAACCATATCTTACAGAATCGCTGTTATACTTTGGTATTACTGTGATCGTACTCAATTACCTATATCTTTTTTTTTGTTTCTTATATATATATACTCGTAGTCATTTTTTATATTGATTAGGCAATTATTAATCTTTTCTTTTGAAATTATATCTTAACCGATTTTTCTCTCTGTTAAAGAATTATCTCTATTACTGTTACATATTACCTTTAAATTCTGTCTTTAAAGCGTACAAGTGCTTATTCTCTATATTATTTCTTCCCCTATTATAATTGATAGTCTTTTACAGTCTTCTATCTCCCTTTGTAATTGTTGCTTCCATTTGTTCGAAACAAAGGTAAAATACGGGTTGATAATAAAGTTGTCATGTTTGATACATGTTGTATTTTGTTTTGTGTCGCCTTTCGTTCGGTGTAGGCACGTCGGAAAATTGCACATGCGGGCCGTATTCTGACATATGAAGTTGTCAGAATATAAGCAGACACCGGGGGTCATTTACCAGCCAAATTTCAACTCTTTCAATTCTGCTTCAAATGCTCCCAAACTTTGCATGGACTTTCTTTCATATATCAACATTACATTTCTCTAAAAAAACCGGTATCTTTACTGCCAAAACTCATTGTTATAAGTGATACCATTTTACACTGTAATTTTGTATGCTAGGAAAATCTTTGAAAAAAAATCACAAGTACTTTCGAAACCCGATAGGCATACAGGTTGGGGTGCACCTAAGAAATTGAGTGTGCCAAGTGAGTGCCTAAAGGAGACTACACACACTTTCTCAGTGCTAAATGTGAACATGTAACGTATTTGCCCTCTATCAATGTGGATGTATACCCATAAAGTGTTTGCATTTGAAGTGGTATCTTAAATACGGAAAAGATAATACTCAAATTTAGCAGTAAATGAAAATTAGTCATATTAATATCTGTATATCTTTTAAAAGTAGTATTATCTCTTACATTTACCTCAAAACACTGTAAAGTAAACATAAAGAAGTTCAATTATGCTTCTAACTTTCATAGTGAACTAAAGGTACTTTTATTTTCTTAGCGAGAAAAACTAACGCTAAAGCCTGTGCGTAAAGAAAAAAAAATAACTGTCCGATGTGCTAGAAAGACGAATAACTAGTGTTCATGTTGAAGCTGTGAAGTAGATTACTTGAGAAACTGAACGTACAAGTGGTGTACGCAAACGAGATTACTAATAAAAAGTACACCTATTGCTACATCGTTGACCTAAAAGCAAGTTTAAAAAAATTCAAATGCACAGAATGAAAAAAGAAGGTGATTGAGCGAAAATATAAAGCAGTTTATTGCAAAGTATTAAAAAATAAAGAGTTTGCAGTGAAGTTCAAAGCAGTAGAAAATGACAAGGTGAAATGGCTGAATTTATTGCTTCTAAAGTATAGCATTTTGAAATAAAGTAAAAAGGAAAAAATTTTAAAAGCACACTGAGTTGTATCAAAAAGGAAAAGAATACAAGAAGCTGTAAATTGAGAAAATTACTGGTGTTAAGCCGCTGGCAGGCGTTGACTGAAAAAAAATACAATCTCAAGACGGGTTATGAAAGTATTCTACTTCATTAGGCTGATTGCACTACAGACATACTTTCAAGAAAGTAAAAATAGCAACGCGATCGTAAAGTGCATTGTAATAAAAGTCAAACCACCAATAAAAACGTGTTATTTTTGGAAACTTAAAAAAGTATTTCCTTTTTGGTGCCCTTCTTTGAAAAGTACCAAGGAACAAGTCCAGAAGCCCTAATTCGAAAGACCTATTCTATATTTACACTTCTCTTGACATCGGACTCCTCAGATTTGTCTCATTGATTAGAACAAATGAAATCCTCGTATTTTACTTCTTGCATAAATAAAATAAAAAAGACAATGTCATATAAAAGGCATTGGAAATCAAGCAAGTTTTTTTTTCGTCATATCGATTTTATTATCTCCACAACCCTACTACTATGTCCTCTACTTCTTCTACAAAGCTTTACGAATGTCACTGTGACGAATGTGCTGTCTCCTATCAAGCGCAAGTACGTCGCTTATTCCAAGATGCGTTACCACCGAAGCCGCAAGCTCTTCAATGGAATGAAATTCGATGAATGGAAGAAAACTTCAGGTATGATCCACCTTCATCCCTCTCTTTTCCTTTTAGCTCTAATACTAATTTTCAATCAACCATCAAACAGAAGGATACGCTGTCCTCAAGAAAGCTCGTACCATTTGCCCTGACGAAGAAGACTCTAACAAAGGTAGTCAGCAATGATATATCACGTTCTATAAACAATCTTACCTAAACCACTCCAAAACAAATCATATAGATGCCGTTGTTACTGCTGTTGAACAAGAGCAGTTCTCTATTGTTGACGAACAAGAACCTCTCTCGCCTACTGATGCTATCAATGACTATGAAGTAGACTGTGGTGTTGATGATCATGATGCTTGCGACTTGGCCGACCAACTCTCATCTGAAACACTGGTTAACAATAGCCACTCTGATGCATTGGTTGAATCTAGTGCTTCGCAACAATTGACTTCTTTCTGTAAGTAAAAAAAAAGAAACTGTAAACTATTAATAAGTGCTATTTATCTAATTCAAATACTTTGTTACTTAGCTGATAAAACCACTCGTTCCCTTTCTCCTTCTGCCGAAATCCTCTCGATGATGATCACCTATCTCAACAACAGAAACATCGCCAGAAAAGAAAACGAAGTGATCATGGAGTGTCTTAACTATGTCTTGAAGTTGAACAACGACTCCTTCCAGTTCCCTAAAAGCATGGCCACCTTCCTGAAGCGCAACGATTTGACAACTTACAGTCATGAAGGCATCCGCTACTATGCTGTCTGCTCGGATTGTCATAAGCTTTTGCCCGTAAAGGAAAACCCAAGCGAAGAAGATATGATGTGTCATGCCGATTTGACCAATGCCGCCTTTGTTCCCCAGAGACAAAGTCCTTTCTGTGAAGGGAAGATGTACGAATATCAACACAATGCAACAGAAAGCAAGCTCGTCCCTCAGAAGGAGTATGCCTATTGTTCCCTAATCATCATCTTGAAGAAATTTTTCTTGAGACAAGGCTTCGCTGAAAGAACAAAGCATGGAAAGAAAGAAACGTTGTCCAAGGATACTTGACAGACTTCTACGATGCTACCAACTTTACCTCGTTCAAAGCATTACCAACAGACGCTCTGCCTTTCGTTTTCGGGTCCGATTACAACTTACTGCTCACCTTGAACATCGACTGGTTTGGCCCCTAAAAGACCACATACAGTGTTGGTTGTGTGTACCTTACCATCCAAAATCTAGGCAAGACTGATGGTCGTGATCAAAAGGAGAATATGCTGTTCGTAGGCGCTATTCCTGGTCCCAAAGAGCCCCGCACAACTGCCATCAATCATTACTTAGAACCTTTGGTAGATGAGCTACTAGAATTGATGAAGGGTGTTGACATGAAGATGGTGATGAAAGACGGCTCTGTTCAAGTCAACAAGGTGAAGGCTTGTCTTGGCACGATCAGCTCTGATCTTCCTGCCACCAAGAAGCTAGCATGTGCCATGTCGTACAATAGTAAGGCTGGTTGCCACTTATGCAAGACCAGATTCGAATCATTGCCTGGTCCCAAGGCTCGTCTGGACTACTGCCATTGGGATTGCGATAGTTGGGTGAAGCGAAGTGATGAAGAAACCAGAGCAAGCTCTCGCGCTTGGAAAAAGGCTAAGACGGCAAAGGCAAGAGAAGACTTGGAGAAAGAAACCGGCGTTCGTTACTCTATATTGTTTAGGTTGCCTTACTTCTCTTACAACTTAATCGCAGTTGAGCCTATGCATGCGTTGTACTTGGGTGTCGTCAAGAAGGCTCTACTCGACATGGTTTCGGACAAAGGTTTTGAGAAAATCCAACTCCAGCTGCAGAACAAGTTCGTCTATAACCATCATGCATCCGGTAAACCTATTGCTGGTAAGATCGCTAACACTGGATTTGCAAACATCAAGGCAGTCGAGCTAAAGGACTTTATGTCTACTATGGCACCCAATGTTCTCCGTCCTTTGTTTGCCGCTAATGATGTAACAAACGGCCCAGGTAAGTATAAAACCATGAAGCACCTTATTGCCGCTCTTCGTCTTTTGGATGGTCATGCTATGAAGATCAGTGATATCGAAGTGGCCCATAATCATCTACTTGAATTCGCTAAACGCTTTGAACGTCATTATGGAAAGCATTCAGTTGTACCAAACTTCCATTTCATGCTCCATCTTCGTGATTCCATCTACAAGTTTGGTCCTATCTCTTGCTTCTGGGGCTTCAATTTTGAACGCAACAACCTATATGTAAAAAAGATCAATACTAATCACAAACAAGGCATCGAAAAGACTTACATGCGCCAAATGCAGTCGAATATCTTTGCATATGATGCTGCTTCGGTTGCTCTTTACTATGAATCCTAAATCCGTTTTTATGTCACTTCTATCTCGTTTTCGTCTCTCCTTCTGTCTCTCTTTTTGTCTCTCCTTATGCCTCTTTTCATGCCTCTTCTTATGCCTCCTTCTTATGCCTCCTCTTATGCCTCCTCTTATGCCATTCCTTCTTTGCCTCTTGCCTTTCCTTTTGTCTTTCCTTTTGTCTATCTTATGCCTTTTCTTCTCTGTCTTCGTCTCTCCTTCTTTGTCTCTTTTCTCTCCATTCGTTATTCTCTTATGCACTCTCTTTCAAGTATACTGTATAATATGTAAACACTTGCTTGTTGTAATAAAACTGATTAGTTGAAAGTAAAGCTCGCAGACGCGTTCGTTTTTATTTTTAAGTATTGTTTCTTTCTTTCTTTCTAAATCAATTTATCTTTGTTTCCGACAAATTGTGAAAATACTGTTGTGCAGTTGAAGTGGCTGCTTCGTGTTGTCGAGGGTGAGATGCTTTTAGAGTTGAACGTAGAGGCGATGATAATAAAGTGTAAAAGAAAAAAAAGTTTTTTTGAACTTAGGGAATTTGAATTTATTTTGTGACCCACATCTGTGTTACTTATAATATAAAGGCGTCTGAATTATTCTCCTGTTTTCTCCCCTTTTCTTTTTTTTCTCTTTCTCTACTTTTTTTTTATCTTCAAAAGCCACACTTCTCATTTAAAATGGATCAGTTGGCAAGAAACTTCTTAGACAACGTTGCACGTCTTGTTAGAGACGGCGAAACCGAAAACACAAGCGAGATTGCAGAGACAGTTGTTGCAAGTAGCGAGTCTGTTGCCATAGATATTACAGAACCTTTCTCACTAAATGCGCTGATTGACTTTTCAGAAATCAACGGTAATCCTAAAGGTTTTGAACGACTCTCTGAATCCGGTTATGT
>JAIWNI010000299.1:0-12263 GCA_025331435.1 Choanephora cucurbitarum
ATAGGAGCAGATGCAAATGGGGAAGTCCTCTCTTTTGGTATTCAATGGTTCTGACTAAACCCCTATAAGATCCAAAAGTCTTTTTTGATTTAAGATCGTGAAGTAGCTCTTTCACCTTCATATCAAAAACCCTTGCAACTAAGTCAGGTCTATCAGAAGCAGATTGCCCGGGCGGGAGCTCATCCTGAATCTCAATTCATCTTGGGTTGGCAGTGAAAGTGATGAAAAGAGATGGCTTGCCAAAATATCTCACAATAGCCATTGAATCTTGATACAGCTTAGCCATAAAGCGAGGACCTCCGGTGTAACTACTGGGCAAGATAAACCGTCTTCCCAAAGAGTCAGCATTAACATCGTCATTAATGAGAGCATCTTGGAGACCATTATAAAGGTCAGCACGGATGTCAGATTGGTGGTTTGTGATCCAATCCAACTTGTTCTGATCACAGATTGCCCATGCATCATCCAAGTACTGTTGGAATAACCTCTTGGCCAAAAACAAAGTAGGATATTCATTTGCCCTATGATGAAGTCTGTATCGATAGTACAATCTTTGTGTCAATCGAGTAGAGCCATCGCTCAATCTCAGACCCCAGTGCCAGCCTAAATCACCCATGGGAAACAGAAGCGTATAATGCGGTGGCATATACAAAGCATGGTTTTGTGAAATAGCTTTATATGATCGAGATCCCTCATTATCACGGAGATAGATACGAATATCTCTAAAACTTTCAGAAGTGCTTTAGTTCGGTATAATACCAGCAACTTCATCAGAGGTAAGAAGATTTTCAGTACGATTATCTGAACCAGCTACTAACTCAATTGTCATTGAAGGATAAATCCGAACAAATGGTGTTTCGCTTTCACTAATCTCAGTATTAATAAGAAGCTCTTGTGCATTCTTATACAGTCTGGCATAAGGATTTTTTCATGAAGCATTGATGTCAAACTACTTATGATTTCCCTATCCAAATCGCTGTTATTGCCTGCTCTAAGTGAAGCTGCAAACTGAGGATCAAAGATATACAACTGAGCATATTTTGCATTGTTGTTATCTTCAGATAAAATAGGACCCTGAGTGTGATATACCTGACCATGGATTTGGAAAGGCATGTTGGAGATATTGCTATTGCTTATTTCAGAACCCAAAGAAGTAAAAGCAAAAGCAGCATTATATCTTCTGATGTTGTCTCTAAAGTGCCAGCCTCTGGTGCTTAATTCCTCAAACAAAGTTTTTAGAACTGAAGGTGGTTCTTGCAGGACTTCAAGTTTTGCTCCACCTGCCTTACAGCAACTCATCCAAAACTTGTTGCGGGATGTGCATTAAAATGGTAACTCAATCTTCCAGTGTTTAGCTCCACAATCAGCACAGATTTCGTTCAATGATCCCAGATAGGATGGTTGGAGGCGGCCAATCTCAGAAATATAAGCTGCTGGTTGTCGTACAGCTCTGGTTCCGCGTCTACCAGTTGACTCGTTTTGTTGTCTGCGGGCGTACCTATTATTTCTTTGTGCCTGATAAAAAAAAATAAGATACAGGTTTGAATAAACAAAAGCTAATACATACACGACACAATTCACAGATTGCATAGTTAGACTCAAAATGTTCTCTTCTACAGGTGGAACCAATTCTAGGGGCTATAGTACGCTGGTTGCTCATAATTGTTGTTAAGTGGATAAAGCAAGAGAAGTAAGAGTGAAAAAAAATATTAATCAGCAAAAGATACATTGGAACTCAGCAAATCACGTGATCTGACAATTTAAATTTTCATTTTTCAGTATATATATAGACTAGCCAACCTACTCGTTACGCTCGCTTACGGCTGTCGTCGCCTGCGGTTTCGATCCTGGCAAACCACCCCCAACCACCCACACACCCCACACCCACACCCACAATACACCCACACACCACCCACACCCACACACCACCCCCACCGCCTCATTAATCAATAATGTTTCTCCTAAATTTAAGTCATCAAGAGTATTGAAATATATAATGAGATTGTTTATTTGAGTTATGTGCAAATTAATAATTAGATGAGAAGTTCTGGATCACTACAAAAAATTCTAGGTTAAAATCTAGGTGAAATCTGAGTTAAAAAAACCCAAACTCTATGGAAAAAGTGTAAGCTCGAGGTTAGAATATGGGTTATAATCTAGAAATAGGTTACATCTGGGTTTTTGGTGGGTGAATTTAACCTAGAATCTATGGAATTTTTGTAATTTCTAGGTAGTGTTTAGGTTGTAACTTGTTCTAGGTTATGGTAATTTTGAGTCTGGGTTTTTTGTTTCACTAGTTTCTAGGTTAATCGCAGCTTGCCTCAGGGTTATAACCTTTAATTAACCTAGATCTATGGAGGGCCAAGGTTATAACTTAAAGAGCAAATTAAATCATGGTTATCGATAGGTTATAGCGATATTTGACGATTCATCATATGGGAGGTTTGCTTTACATACACCGTTTATTCAATAATAATGAGGAATACAATAATAAACTGTTAAAGCTGGTAGGTGAAATAGATGCATGCTTATTCTTCAGCTTTGCTTTCTAGATAATATAATCAGTTAGTTTGATTGATTGAGGACGCTCTCTCTTGAAACTCTATAAAACATCATCTAATAATTGCTGATATTTACCTCTTCTTGTTGATGGCCTTCGATTTGTTTGACCAGCACTGCGAGATCAAAAACTCTACAGGACCACAAACCCTCACATTCCAGAAGAAACTGGAACTCTTCATCTTTCTCTGTCAACTTGTCCACAACCGAACTAGCCAAGCTGATTCTATCCATGGGCGAGACGTTCTTGTAAAACTTACCATGATTTTCCTCCTTTTCGGCATAGAAGTCGCATACCAGTTTAACTTTTTTGCCGATTTTCTTGTACATGATGTCCAAGTCATCCTGATCCTTCTCAGCAAAGACCTGTCCAAGCAGAGCCATAATCTTTTGCTTTTCCTTACCTTTGTTGGGCTTGGCGTACGTAAAGCGAGAAACTACAGGAGCAAGCGCAGAGAATCCTGGCTGGGCTGGTCGAGGTTGTTGTAGTTGCTCTAAAACCAACCTGTCGCGATCGGACAAAGCCTCCAATTGTCTTGCAAAATTGGCTTGTTGGTCATCTAAAGCTGCTCTGTGCGCCATCATTTCCTCTCTCATTTCTTGTCTGAACTCTGTTGTGAATTGTTGAATAGAGGCAACCAACTCAGTTAATTGCTGTTGAGCTGAAGCGTTTCTGGGAGCCATTTGATATCTGTAATCTTTCGTTAAGAAAGTGGATTATCAAATCGAGATTAATAATAGAAACAAAAGGCATCAAATAATAATTGAACTTACAGTTTGTAAAGAGGGAGAAATAAAGAGTACTACAATAAAAAGAAAGGTTAAAAATGCATTAAATCGAATAAGTTACAGCCATAGTGATTTTGAATTACCTTAAAAGTGTCGAGGGGACAAAAGGAAAAGGAAAACTGTTTCTAGTTAGCCGACTTAAATGGACTTACCTATCTTGGCGAACCAATAATGATTTAGAATGAAACAACCGCAGTACTTCAATAAAGTAATTGGCATCTAAAGAAAACGATCTAAATAAGGTAATTTGACAGGAACAGATCGCTATTGGTCAAGTATCGCTGAATGATAGTAGAGTGGATAACTCGAAAATCCGTAGACTTGACCGCAGTGAGCATATATAAAGGACCCATCAAATGTATTATCATCATTCCATCTATTTCTATTTAACCATGCCTTACTGTTACATTTGCAAGAAGAACTTTAACCAAAGAGAGTTCGACAAAGACCAGAACGCACACGAAAAGCAAGAAATCGAACAAAAATTCTTGCAATTCACCACTGCAAGCTCCAAGACAGTTCATCCCTCTGAGTCCGTTGATGAGGATGCTGTTATGGTTGATGTTGCTCAAGAAGTAGGTGAAGCTATTGTTCAAAACCAGCAAGTAGAAGATGAAGAGGATGACGAAATGCCATTAAATGAAGTTCAAGAGGTCAATGCATACCTTGAAAAGCATTTGGAAACAGTCAACTGCCCTCTGGTGGCCGATCTCGACCTAAACGGTGCATCCTTGGATCACTTTGAAAGAATCAACATTGATCTGAAGATGTTGATGAGAGAAATCAAAGTCAACAACAGTGGTCAAGAAAGACTGATCAAGAAGTTTAACGAGATCTTGAAGAGTCCCGGTTACGTTATGTACTTACCTATTTTGTATGTTCTTTTGGATACTAAACAGATCCTTATCCACTGTAGCTGGTCCACCTTTGCTGACTCCTTACAAGACTACCAAGCTTGTTCAGAAGCACTATGGCGTCCAGAAGGAAACATATGATGTCCTGTGAGAACAGATCTCATATGTTTTATGATGACAAGCAAACAGGTTGCAGCTGTCCCAACAGCAGCAGATACAAAGAAGACGGTGTTACTCCTGTGGCTACCATAACCCAGCTTCCTTTATATAAACAGCTTGCCACCTTTTTTAACACTTCCGACAGCCGTCAGCAATTGTTGTATCGTGCCAATTGGAAGACCTCAAGAAGCAACCAGTCTTATAGAGACATCTTCGACGGCAGAAACTACCAAAAGAACAAGCATTTGTTCATGAACGACTTTGATTTGGCTTTAGCCCTCTACATTGACGGATTTTCTCCACAAAAGAGAGGCTCAGTCACCATGATTACATTCATGGCCGTCATCTTAAATCTTCCTCCTGATGTTCGGTAAGTACAACATAACGTAAGAACTTTCTCCTATCTTAATAACATGACTTTAGTTACAAGAAGGAAAACATGTTGCAAGTTTTTATCACGTTTGGTGATAAAAAGCCAAAGAACATCTTTAGCTATCTTGCGCCTACCTTCAAAGACCTTTTAACATTGCAAACTAAGGGTATGAGGGTCAAGACGTACGATGGACAAGAGTTCTTTTTCAAGGCTTTTGTTTTAGCTGTGGTTGGTGACTTTCCTGCCATGTCCGAACTCTTGGCCCACAAAACACATGCATCAATGTTTGGATGCAGAATTTGTTTGATCAAGGGAGTCAAGCATCCAGGCCGAAATGGGTTCTGCTTTGTTGGTGACAAGGAAAACGATGAAATAAGACAAAAGAAGAATTTTGATGTTGAAGAAGTAAGTGTTTGAGAATATATAAATTTATGTTTCGCTTTCTTTTACTTACTCTGTTGTGTAGGAGACAGAGGGTATCAAGCACAGCACGCCTTTGAAATACTTTGCTTGTTTTTCAGATTCGTCCTTTGTTGCCTTGATGAGTTGCATCTGTGGGGCCATCATGCTGCCAAGCAGCTGTGGTACCTAATCACCACCAAAGATGCCCTATCTTTAGATGATTCAAGAAACGTACTTGCTTTGAAGCCACAATTTAGAAAGCTTGTTGCAGAAGCTATGGTTGAAGCAGAAAAGCAATCACCAAGTGGGGCTTTTGATGGAAAGTTTATAGGTAATTACAAGCACTTTTTGATACAGCAACAGAGCATTAATTGTAGAGGAAATTTCGTTCTTTTGTAGATCTTGAAGCCAAGTCTGGTCATGCTAGAGGTGTAGATTGGATCAGTTTTTTACTGTATATTGTTCCAAATATTCTTCCAGATGCTTACCTTGAACAAAATTACAAGTCAAGCCAAGTAAACAGACGCCTAACACAGGTCGAACTTGACGACATCTTTTGCGCTCTTCGTAGTCTTTCTGAAGCTTGCTCAATTTCGCTCCAATATGAAATAACTCGAGTAGACGTAGCAAAGATTGAAAACAATATTGCTGATTGGCATCGTTTCCTAAAAAAATACTTCAAACCATATGTTTTCAACGCTAATCAGCATGCTCTTCAACATATTGGATTTATCATTAAGCAACAAGGCCCTTTAAGATGCATTAGTGCTCGACCCTTGGAACGCTTGATAGGTATGACCAAGTCAACTATCCGTTCAAACCGTAACCCGGGACAAAATGCTATAAACGAGATGAACACTACGTTTGTGTTAAATTATCACAATCGTACTATCATTGAGCATCCTTCTTACCTGTTTCCCTCCACTGATAACACTTTTACTCTTGAAAGTACCCAACCAAGAAAGCTACTTGTAAATTCTGTAGAAGCCAGAAGAGTCCACCTTGAGAGTGCTCTACAAAGCTATTTTGTGCGAACAAGGATAGAAAACAAAGAAGACATGTCAAGTGTCTCTGTTTTTGGCAAATTAACTTTGCTCAAAAATAGATGTACCATAAAGACTGCCAATACTGTTCTTGTAGAACTTCAGGTGAACACCGGAGAAACGCAAGACAGGATTTTTCATCACTTCATTGCAACTGTAACATTAATCTTTAGATTGAATTCAAACACGCCTCTACTTCTAGTACGCATTCATAAGCGAATTCAAGTCCAGGAAGCATCCAACAGATTCAAGTATCCCTTTTTAAGCGCTCAACAAGAACTGAACGACGATGATGACAAGTTTTCTGTTATATCTATCGAACAAGTCAAGTCTTTAGTTTCTTCCGTTTCTACAAGCAGTGCCAAATACTTTATCTGGGATTCTTCAACCGTTAAAAAAAAGAAGTTTGGAATCTTCAATCAGCTTTATATTGCTTAGTTTGTTTCTCATCAGTTTTCACTTAGAATAAAAAAAAAAGTTTCAAGAAGTTCGAAAAAAAGTTTTTCACAAGTGCTTATTGCACAGTCACTCCCTTTGTTTAGTGTTTTGTAAAATATCTTAACCTTGAAATTAACCTAGATTTGATCTGGAAGTAGGTTATGCATTTTTTTAAAATAAAAAATCGGTGTTCCAATCTTCTCGAATATTTCAACTAGAAATTAACTCAGAAGTGGGTAATGCCCAAGTTATAACCTAGATCTAACTTTACTCTGGGTAATTTTATAGGTTCTAACCTAGAATTTTTTATAGTGTTATGTCCACAAATTAGTATTACATCCCAACTGGATCTATAAGATAACTCCTCGGTATGTTAATCGTCAGTAATGACGTGATAGTAATCTGAACACCTATGTCCTATAATTATAAGCATTGAGATATTAAAAGCTTTTTCTTTATTAATTTCATTTCAGTAAATGCTTTTCGAAAACAGTAGTCTTTCAAATACAGAGTTGGTGATCATAATGTAATTTTAAATCTCTACTCAAAGGATATAGATATGCATGCTATTTTAGGCCGATAATAGTGTTTTCGATATTTTGATCCAAATACGTTAGTAGGTGGAAAAACACAAAGACAAGGTTTTACTTACAAATATATATTCCATTTGAATCTTTTTTCTTCACAAAATTACTTTGTTTGATAAATGCTAAATTATTTGGATTTGTTGACAAACATTTCTAAAAAGGCAAATGTAGAGACTAAAATAATGGATAGAAGCATTTGATATGGAAAGATCATACTTGGATACGAAAGTTTAAAAGATTGCACACGAAATGATGATAGTTACGCAAACATAATCCAAATACATGTTAACTCATAACGTTTCTTTTTTTGGTAGTGAAGACGCTTGGGCCATATGGCCAACATTGTATGTAGAAAAAGCTAGATCCTGATTACAAATCGAAAATTGAATTCAATCTATTCTTGACAACATCTGTAATCATTGATGCATTTCACAACACTTAATCCACATAATACACCACCAAATTGTCGAAGTTATGAGGTACAAAAAACTTTAATTGATACCATAACAGGACATTTTATTCTACGAGTAATGTTATGATTGCAAACCTTAAAAGATTCTCTACACTGATATTTCCTTAATATATACTTAGAATCAACAGACAAATACCTTTTTTGTATAAAGTCATTGTTGTATATAAGGTGACTAAATCCAACGACAAAGTTATCCCTACTTCTTTTCCGCTATATTTCTCAATTTACCTGTCTCATTATTACACAATGTATCCTTGTATTTCTTGCTCTGCTGTCTTCAACTCGGAAGAAGAGAGATTATATCATCTAAGATATGATCGCTGTGTATCTGTTGCTGGTCAAGCTGCTCTTTCTGCTCGCAGAAATCAACAGCAGACCATTACTGACGATGCTTTGGCTGCTGTAATGGCTGCAACAGAAATGCCCATCAACATGGAAATAGATGAAGATAGCCCAGTTACATCTGAAAACGAAGTCGCTGTAGATGACGCTGTTGTCAATGAAAATGTTGATAGTGAAATGCCTGAGGCTGATAATGCCGGCTTCAGCGAAGGACATGATCAATGTAAGTGGCATATAAAAGTAACTTGTGAAAGCAAACTAATCATTACCTTAGTTTCTAACCCCATCATTTTGAACTGGTTGCCGCCTCGTTCAATGAATTCGTTTGATGAGATGGCTTTAGAGTTTATGTGCCTTTTGGATGAGGCTAAAACTGCTCGTCTATATCAGCGCAGGATCGTCAAGCTGGTTAACAAAATGTTGGGTGAATCTGCTAATCCTGATGGTGAGCTTACATGTCTTCTATATAAAGGCTTAACAAAACTGATGAGTGATCAAATCTTTATATTAGTTGTACGTCACATACCCTCACCCGATGTCTTCCGTAGAACTATTAAGAGGGATACCAAAAGCATTGTTAAGCATGACATTTGCGTCAGTGGATGCTTCATGTATCCTGTTAATGAACCCGGCATGAAGACTTGTCCCAATGAAGAATGTGGCCAGGCAAGATACTGCAATGAAGCTGAGGTGCAGGCTGCAATGGAAGAATTAGACAGAGAGGATGGCATGCCATTGCCTGATTTGATCCCTACCCGCCAAATTGCTTACACTTCTTTAGGTAGTGCCTTGACTGAAATATACGTAGATGAAGACCGTAGCGAGATGTTGATAGAAGGTGCGAGCCTTAGTGAAGTTCAACAAAGATTAGTAACCCATTACCGCGATGTCTTTTCAGGATCGGTATACAAACAGCTTCTTGTGAGCGAAAAGATCATGGCTAACACCATCTGTGTCGTTGTATTTGTTGATGCTATCAATTAAAAAATATGCAAAAAGCACATCAAGTAATGATCAACTGTTTGATTTTGAATGTCCATCCCAAGCATCGGTAGGGTATACGTACACTTGGATAAAGATATGATTTCTGATATTTGTCTCTCACCCAATAGTACCAAGGAGAAAAATATGATTCAAATTGGACTTGTACCCGGGAAGCCATATGATTTGAACTCTTATTTGGGTCCACTTATTAAAGAGGTTAATGAAATGTATAGCAAAGGCATAGTGATTCAAAAAGATGGCGTTGAAAAGTATCGTGGTAATATTGCCATTGTTGGTATCACAGGTGACATTCCCGGCATTTCTGAATTGATGGTATTTGCCGGTCATACCAGTACCTTTGGGTGCAGAGTGTGCCTTTCTGAAGGTTACTCACCTGTACCAATTTCAAGTCATGGCAAGTACTTTCCTGATGTTGGTCCTATTCGTACAGCAGAAAGCTTAATTAATGGCGACCCAGTAAATATAGTACATTGTGTTGCAAAAAGATGCGTTATACTAACTTGCAAATTGATAGAACTTCGGTATGCATGGTCTTCCTGATGATTATGCGAACCTTCCAACCTTCACCGACAGCTTGTTCTTCTTTGGTGATGAGCTGCATATGCTTGGACATGGTATCGGGCATCTGATATATAAACTCATTCACCCTACCACTTTTGACTTCTACTGTGCTCTTAACAACAATGATTATACTTTTGACTTCATCGCCGGATTATCAAGAAAACAGATATTTGAACAACTTGATGATCAAATACATGACAGCAAACCTACTACCAGCTCGGCTTTTGACTATTCCTTTGATCGTCGTTTTAGTTTTTATCCAGCAGTTGATTGGCAACAATGGTTGTTGTATATCGTGCCAACAATGGTTATACCCAGGTTGAAACATAGAGCAGCCAAAAAAGGGTTAATAACATTGGTAAACGCTTGCGCCATAGCTTTGCAAAAGGGAATAAGTATTCAAGAACTAGCGAAAATGGACGAGTAAGTATACTGGCAATCGTATTTATAACCTCTTTAACTGACTTTGCAATCCCCTTAGATTTCTCTTGTTGTGGCAACAGCTCTTAAATTCCGAAATAACTAACGGCAGACTGAATATCCGGGTGTGGACAATGAATAATCACTTTACAACCTATCATATGTCCGAGTTGATTCGCAAGCAAGGTCCGTTACGTTACTATTCCTGCCGATCAATAAAACGTACGATTCAAAAGTACACCAATTTGAGTAAATCACCATCACGACCTGCACAAGAAAACGAAAACATTCTAACCAGAGTCGCATACTTCAAGCAGCTAAATCGTCAAAGGATATCCGAAAGTCTCTTTCCGCCTGCGAACACTTCCGCCAAAGAATTCAGAGACTATCCTGGTGACACAGAAGGGACTCAATCGCAACTTTGGGAATCTTTCAAAGAGGTAGACATGAACTCTGATTTCGATTTTTGTGGATTTTCGGGTACATCTGTTTTGACGGCTTTAAAACTGTACTATCGCCGTTTATCAAGAAGTCGCCATGATGTAGATTCTATGTGCGAGATTGCTGCTCGAATGTTACTAGGTAATATCATACTTCAATCTGAATGGTATCGTAGTAATCACTCCCAACACAAACCTGCCAGTAATATCGTGATATTCGAAGCAATGGAACCAAGTCGGTAAGTTTATTGTGTCTTATTGTTTGTATCCGATTGTCGTACTAAACTAAATTAAACTTTAGTGACCGTATGTCTCTGTACGTTGGTAAGGTGGTGACTTACATGATACATAGACACGGTGGTCAGACCCATTTTTTGGCAGTGATCGAGGCTGCTAAAAGGACAACTCTCGACCACTTCGGTGTTCCTACTACTGTATTATTTTCAGACTCTGAACGTAAGAAGTTGATGGTGTGTGATGTTACCCATATCATTACTATTGCAAGTTTGGTTAGATATGGTACTAACGAAAGTCATTTCAAATTGATTTGGCCTGACGCAAATTATTTCCAGTTTTCCGAAGGTAGACGATATGGCGAGTTGCGTTACATGTAATTGTAGAAACTGTATGTATTATATTATGAAAGTTAGAAAAGAAGAAGAAAAAAGATTTAATAAAGGGTGGGGTGGTGGGTTGAAAAAAAGATGATCTTTTTTTTTCCTGATGTGTAACATCTGATTGATGACGTTTAAAAGAAGAGGCTAGGCTGTAAATGAATGTAATCTATTTATTTCCCTTTTTTCTTTTGTATCTTATTTTTCATCTTCTTACTTTTATCTTTATCGAAATCAGCTAAAATACAACCATGCCACACTACGTTACAATAGTTTTAGTAATCGAGTTAGACAACTACTAAATTCTTCAACTTTGGATTTACTCTTTTAAGCGCCAAAGTCATGAAACATACTCCAGCTTGATATTCTTGAATTGTTGTTCATGTATGCACGTCTACTACCGAACTTGGGACTGTTGAGAGGTATGGATCCTGAAAATATGTTTGCTAAACGATGTTATAACTGTTTTTATTCTTATTTAATGTGAATCTTGTAGAAAATTCTGATCGTTTGGAATAAGTTCAAAATGTATGTTGTTATACTATGTAAACATCGTATAGCAATCGATGCTGCCTTAACTTGTCTCAAAAGACTCAAGCAATTGATAACTTATTATATAATTTATATAAACAAGGTAATAACTTAAGCATGTCTGTGTCCCGAAAAAGATAATCTAACTTGTTAACACCTATAACCCGTTTAGGAATGAGCATTATATTCGATACTTGACGGATCAACGACATTAACATATGCATGTTTATCAAAATATAAAAAAACTTGGTGTCTAACGAGGTACGGTTACCTATCATTACTTTTATTCATCATGACAACTACCGAATGAGATTGGCTGATTTTATAGTATACAAACGAGACATCATGTTGGTATCAAATCTGTCTGTGATTGTCAATTTAATCACTAGATCGACTGACTTCAATCGAATTGCTGGATATATCAGATAGCTCCTTCCATTGAATTTCACTTTAATACAATTTTGTGGCTGTAGAATGCATTGATATTTTTCGGACGTTTTGGAAGTTCACTTAAATAGATCTATCAAGGAGAAAGTATTGCAATCATGAGACCTTTATCTGCGAGCAGTAGTGATGTCTCCATAGAAACGAATGTAAAATAAACAACGAGTTGCACCACGGCACATCTGAGATCTAAGATTGAATAAGGATGTGCATAATACACAGATTCCATG
>JAIWNI010000030.1:0-312517 GCA_025331435.1 Choanephora cucurbitarum
GTAAGAGTACCGAGAAAGAAAAGAGGAAAGAAAGAGAGGAAAAAAAGAGTCAAAAGAAAATATATTCTTTTGTGTTCACATTATCTTATGAAAGCTTGTGTTCCTGACAACGTGGAGCCATACAACGCCAGCCTGTTGATGAGATTGAGACGCAGCTTTAATTCTGGTCAACCGTCTTACTAAATGTCTTTTTTTTATGGCGTTCTTGAGGTGTTAGAGTATCACACTTCAAGACGATGTAAGCAACAGAACAGAGGCATAAAATAAAGTAAGCAGTAGACCGACCAAAGGTACATTTTTCTCTTTTCTCGAAATGTCATAAGCATAATGTTTCATCGTGGCAGGATCATTTAAGAAGCTAGATACAAATACAAAAGAAATACCTGCAGAAAGGGGCTATTTTTCAAAAAAAAAAAAGGGTTCATTAGCTTGACTTATCCTGCTGCTCTTTACAACTTCAAGGAATTTCTTTCCTTAGCCTCTCTGAAATAGCTTTTTCAAGTATCCTTATTGTTTAAGCCCATCGAGTTATTATAGTATATTTCCGCCAATCAGCTTGCTTGCTGGCTTTAAGACAGACAGGGAAGAATCCTGAAAGCACAACAGTTTGTGCGATAACCCTAAATCATACGTGACACTATGTTAAAATAAGAGTAACATGAATTGTCATTAGACATTTGTAACCTAACACTGAAATCCAACCAACTAAAAGCAAAACATAAACAGTCTTAGAGAGCATAAAAAGAAGAAAAGGATCTTAAATTTTCTTATCCCTTAAAACAACTTACAAAGCGACTAAATAACAAGGTTCTCATCTACAATGTATTTGGCAACTGGGCGGGATGTAGGATTAGATATATGAGCGACAGATGTACTACATGCTTTAATATGCGAAGATGCAAGGCATGGTCTATCTTCCCCAAAGGTTGTTTTTTATTGAACTTTCGAGTAAATACAAAGGGACTCTTCTCATAGAATACAAGCATGTCTCTTTTTACTTTATTGAAGACGGTTTGATAACTAAATTTGAGGAGACTCTAAGTATATTGTAGGCACACCTATGATTTTAGATTGCCAATATGTTAAACATATTAAAGTTTGATGTAAAGGAAACTCCTGTTATGTTAACATAAAACGTAATGCATTATCTATTCTCCCTCTCTTCTTCTTTCTTGGTCAAGTATTCGGATAGCTTAGCAGTTTCGATTCTTTGCAGTCATTGCGTTTTGAATTTACAAGTCAACATGTATAGTTTTGATTGATTTGCTTCAGAATGCAAGCTAAAGAACTCCTTATTCTACGTTGGATTGCATATGTTATATGGATCTAGTTCTATCATGAAATTCAATGGCAGGCTCATTGTTAACTAAGTGTGCCGTCTTATCTCAGACAAGCATAAAGAGCTTTGTGATCTTTAAGCAAATTTACAGCAATATGGAAGATATAGTCATATATCAGTTATGAAAGTTAAACTTAATGCTTACTTTGTTCTCTAATGGTTTCACATAAAATTCCGCATGCATTAAGATCGACATAGAGAGTGTTCGGAATGTACTCAATTTAGATTAAATTTCCCAAAGGCATGTTTTAAGAACAAAAGTTGGATAACCTAGTGATTCCATACTCCTGTGTAAGATAGAGAAAAATGTTGTTGTATATACGGACTACAAAAGCCTAAAAAACCATTCATGTTTTGTATGTAAAAGATAATTTCAATATACTTTTGCAAGATAGATGATTGACAGCTGATCTAGAAACAAACGGCTTCTAAAAACAAACCAGCTTTATCGAGATTGTACAACAAGCAGGTCCAACAGAATTGTACCGCATAATTCTATATTTTAATGAAACAAGAGTAACCGAAAAAAAAGTTGACAATGAAAATACTATGGTATTTCAAAGACACTAAACCTAGGTACTACTGTTCGCTTGTTCAATAAGAAGAAGACGTTGTATTTTACCTGTGGAATTTCTAGGAAATGCATCGATGACTATAAGACCGCCTCTCAAGCACTTTTCATCAGGCAAATGACTATTAACATATTCTATGATTTCGTTGGCAATTGCATCATTATGTTTCTGAGTGTCTACCAAGGACACATAGGCACGAGGGACTTCTGTAACTAGTTCTGGTTGATAGACTCCGATAACTGCACAGTCAGATACTTTAGGATGGCTCATCAGGATAGCTTCAATTTCAACAGGATAGATATGGTGCAGCTTATATTTGATCAAGTCTTTGCCACGGCCAACATAGTAAAAACAGCCGTCTTCATTGATTCGAAAAAGATCTCCTGTACGGAAAAACCCATCGGAGTCAAAAGCTTTAGCAGTTGCTTCAGGATCTCGATAATAGCCCGGCATTAGTGTAGGACCCTTTATAAGAAGCTCGCCTGTCTGACCAGTGGAAGCTTCGTTGCCTTCCTCGTCAATAAGTTTTGCAGAAAATCCACCAGACAAATAACCAACACCGCCCGCACTAGAAATGGCAGGTGTTACCGTAAACATACCTACTATTTCTGTCATAGAGTATACGTTAAGCACAGCAAGACCAAGTCGTTCTTTGGCATCTGAAATAACATCTTGACTTGAGGCGGCGCCACAGCATATGACTGATTTGAGAGAGGAGAGGTCATATTTGGCCGCTACTTGATCTCTTGCTAATGCGGAAAGAATATAGGGTTGCGTAACCATCGTGCCTACTTTGTGGCTCTCAATGGCTGTGCAAAGCCCCTCAAAAGTATAATGGGGCATAACATATACTGTATAACCAAGAACAAAAGACTGAATCAAAGCCGTTGCAAGAGAAGAAACATGATGAAATTCAGTGTAGGCTAAAATGCTTGGCATAGGGATCTTGAGGCGCTCAGTAAGCATTGAAGTTCGAACCATCATGTATTGAGAAATCATAACTGCTTTTTTTGCGCCAGTCGTACCAGATGTAAAATAAAGGTAAGCAGGAGACTTGGCGATATCTTCAGGTGTGTAAGAATAGGGCTTGGCTAGCTCATTTCCATTGAACAGAAATGTATCTAAAGCACGAGCATCATTTATGTCTTGTTTCCCAAATACCAAAACAGTTACTTTATTGCTATCATAATTCTTGACAGCTTCAAGAACATTATTCAATGACTCTGGATGGGCGATGATTATTTTTGGTCGAACAGTATTCATGTCGCTTATAATTCTTTCTGGTGATGATGTGTGTTCAATTGCAGCACTAATACCTCCTAGAATATTGTAGGGGTATCATATTTAATCTCCAAATCCTGTTGTCCTTTATTTTGCTACTTGTTTGCTTACCAACACATAGAGCACCAAACATGACAACAGGATAGTGTATGTGATTGGGTGAGCAGATAGCAATCACATCGCCCTTACTGAGACCTAGTTTTGTCTGGAAGGCAAAACCTGCCTTGAGAATCAATTCATGTGCTTGGCTAAAGGTAAGGCAGTTTCTTGGATCTTCAACATCAACAAAGAGAAGCTTGTCTCTATGCATCTCAATACGCTTCTGTTCAAAAATGAGATCATAGAGTGACAAGTCCTTAGGAACATTTAGATCAGAAAACTTGGAGTGGTAAACCATCGTACAACAAGCAGATTGAGAATAAAAGAGAGAACAAACTTGGATGCTCTGCAGAAGTCATTTTAACTTTTCTTGTTGTTGTACAGCTGCATTGACACCCTGAAGAATGAACACAAGAGGTAAAATTCACACATTTTTACGTAAGCTTCTCAGTAGGATGCCTAAAAGATTTAACCTATTTAAACTTGCTGGACACACTTTTTCTTTTAGCACTACACAGTGGGGTAATCTATAAGCCCTTAGGAAAAAGTAAAGACCGATTTTCATCCTTAAGTGCGAATTATATAAGAAAAAAAAAGAAGGTACTATGACTAGATGGCATTTGTCTTCACTTTTGCCGTCTTTTTGATCAAACATTTCAAAAACTTCATGAAGCTGACGATTCATAGGAAACTTCAAAAACAGAAAGAAAACAAATGAGCAATGTATCTTTGACTTAGTGCTACATTTACTCACTATCTATTAAAATAAACTTTCTTTTTTTGTGGTCTCCCTTTTTATTCACTAAAATGTCTATCCCTGTACGTACTATTACCACTCTTGCAGGTCTTAGCCTTACTGGCGCAGGCGGCTACTATTACGCTACAACAAAAAAGCTGACGACTGACAGTAACGGCTCGGTTGACATAAAACAAGAACAGCAGCCTAAGCATTATGATCATCGCCCCTTCACTCTCCTCAGCAACCAAGACATTGATGAACGCTTGCGTTCAGGCCAGTTGGTCACTAAGTCGCCTACAAAATATGTCAAGGCTATCTACACAAACCAGTTACCTTCCAATAATCCTGTCGAAGATAACTACAGCATCAACACCTTTCAAGATGGCCTGATTGCTGGTGTCTATGATGGTACACTAGACACATTCATAAACGCGTTTAACAAAAGTATGATTAATGAGCTTATTTTCTTTGATACAAAGGTCATATTGGCCCTCACTGTTCTCGACTCATAAAGAAACAACTGCCCATCTATATGGCTCGAGAATTACAACAGAGTAAAGAAGGGATAGAAGCAGCTATTTCTACAGCATTTGAAGATTTGGACCAAGATATCCAACAACGATTCTATGACATATTTCCCAAAAACTTGAAGCATACAACTGAAAAGGACATTCAAGCTGCTGTAGCTCGTCAACCTGATCGTGCTGCTGCAGAAGCCATTATCAATGAGGCCATCAATGGCTCTTGTGCCTGTATAGTCTATCTCAAGGATGGATATATTTATTCTGCTAACACTGGTGATTCTCGTGCTGTCAGTAAGTGGTCGCCTTAGCTACTATGTAAAGACTGAATTGAAACCGACCTTATTTGTTAGTTGTAAGTCAAGATGAAGATGGCAAATGGAAGGGTAGGCGTCTAGTAGATGAACAATCGCCCGCCGATCCTAAATGGAAAGCTCATATGCTCTCTCAGCATCCTCCTGAAGAATCTGATGTGATTGTTATGCGTAATCGTATATTTGGTCTTATTGCTGTGGGCGGTTGTAAGTAGAATGCTTGCGGTGATGAACTTCTTTATGCCTAACTTATTTTTTTTTTCCAAAAAAAAAAAGCATTCGGTGATATTATGTACAAAGTGCCTGTTGAATATCAAATGAAAGTCCTTCCTTTCATTCCTTATGACAGCTACAAAACGTTTGCTCGCTATCATCATCGCATTGTTGTTCATTACCGTACACCACCCTATCTTCAATCTAAGCCCATTGTTACTAAGCATAAGTTGGAAAAGGGAGATCGATTTGTTGTGTTGGCAACAGACGGTCTTTGGGACGAACTTAGTTGGGATGATGTGCGTAGCTCTGACGGTGATCAAGAGGCTGCCAATATCTTGAGTACTTGGAAGCAGAAGAAGGATGTCAACCCTGCTACCCATCTTGTTCGCCAGTCATTGCTGCTTGATGCTGTTTATAAGAATCTTCATATTAGGGAACCAGTAGAAGATGAGACACTCGAGATGTCTAAGCGATTAACTCGAAAGCCCTCTAGAAATTACCGTGATGATATTACAGTCACTGTGATTGAGTTAGATACGACAGATGCTGCACCTGTATATGAGCAAGTTGGACCTGTGAATGAAGCTGAAGAAGTAAACGCCGATGTGCCTCGTTTAGCTAAGCCTTCTAACACATCTTCTTCATGGTTTTCTGGCTGGATTTGGTCTCGTCTTTAAATATTCTAAATAAACATTGTTTTTTTCATGCCTTTCACTCTACGACTAGTTTTCAAAATACCGACACAATTCAGGCAGAAAATCAACTCAACAATTTCACGCATAACAAGACTTATTCTTTTGCGAAAACCTGACCAGAACCATAACCTCAGATTACTATTGATTCGGGCAGCCAACAAAAGCCTTCTTTAGGGTTTTCAAATGATGAGGCCCAATTTGGTATTGATGCAGCAAACGAAAATAATGCATTAGATTGTATCTTCTAGAGCCTAAATACATTAGATGATAGATTCCATTCTGTTTCTCAGTATTCAAATGTGTTTATGAACAAACCAACTAATGCTTCTTGGAATTTTCAATCGGAGTTAATTGACAAAACGGATCGGCAATGTTCATTCAACAATATGACAGTTAAAAAGGAATAATTTTGTTATTAAAAAAGCTCGTACAAGCCAGGTGTATATGAAAAAATACAAGAGAGAGAGAGAGACAGGAAGGTATTAAGGAGATCGAAAAATAGGCGGGAAGGAAACATAGCTTATATTTTACAGCTAGAATTAATAAAACAGTATTAAGTAATGTAAATCTAAAAAAAAAATCTAAAGGGTAACAACGCTGGGATCACCATTCTACTCCCCCAATTAAAAAGTTAGTTATTTCCATCTTTTGATCTATAAATCCTACTTACAAATGGATGGCGCCAGCCACATTGAAATTCATCTTTTTTGTAAACTCGATCCTGGCTGGTTGATGTGTTATAGCCAATATGATACATCAGTAATGTCTTGCTTGTGACAAGAGAATTGGCACAGCTTGAACATTCAGGTAAGTCGCCCATCAAACATCTTTGAATGATGATATCAGGCGGCATGTCTTTATATTGTAACAATAGTCGAGAGGATAAACGGGCTGCAGATGGCTTCAAGAAGAGGCCGCTAAAACAGAAACCTATGAGATCATCTTTTCTTCATGTTTTTTTTATTGTCTTACCTTCCGCCTGTACCCACAAAGACGCCACAGTGATGAGGAGCGTTTTTCTCAGCCTTATAAATGACATTTTCAATTTCATGCCATTCATGTAAGCCACAAACAGGAAAATCATCTTCCATCAGCGCATAGTACGTACTTTGATATTGATTCGACACCTGATCCAATGCTTTGGAGACGTGTAATCGCTGGTTTAATTCCTCTCCTTCTTCGTGTATCCAACGAAGGTACTGTTGGCCTTTGACTGTGTTTGAAAAACGAGCCTTGGCTGACTCAAACTGAGTATGGTTGGAGAAGTGTGTGTAGATGACAGCTTGCATGCGACGATAAGGCGAGTCAGCAGCAGGGTATTCAGGCCAGTTTGCTAAATAAGACTCGATAGTTCTCGTCAAGTAAGCAGGATCCCCACGTCGAGGAGCAGTCATAAAGATGAAGGTGAATAAATAAGGATCTTGAGAGATTGTGTTCAATTCAGCTGGAGTCACTTTAAATTCGCGAGTATAGTAGGAGTTCCACAGCATCAATATAGGCACTGTCAAGCCAATTACCATTGTACCTTTCTGGATAGCGCTCCAAATCAATCGCCAAAGAGGTGTGCGACGATATCTTTCAAGTGTGATAAACTCAGCCATGTCTTTCACTTTGCCAGAATCTGTGCGTTTCTCAAAGGCCAAGACTGTCTGAAGCAAAATGGTTGCGACAAATCCAGTAACAAGACCAGAGACAGACCACCACAATATGTTTCTAGATGTGTAGTTGGCAAGACACATGAGAAGTTGAAGTGTAACTTTTCGAACAGTTAATTTGTTGTCGTTGCTATTTGTGTTTGCTTGTCCATAGATCAAGATGTACTTATCGTCAATACTAAGTGACTGTACCACAAGTAATGCAAACAAGAATGGTGAAAGGCCTATGGATGTACACATAAGATCGTAAATAAAGTGTGAAAATAAAAATAAGCATAAAACGTACCTTGGCTGCATTCATGCATGGAATTGCTAAAGAACAAAGAAGGGACAGCCCAACCAGTTGATTTGGAAAAAACAAATCCTAACAAGATACGCAATCCGGATACAATGGAAAAAAGCATGCCCAAAAGCTCTACGAAGCGTAAGGTGCCGCCAACCATATGAGATAATGATTCCTCGAATAAACCTAAAATTAGTATGTTCCAGCCATACAATACTATATTTGGAACTGTCCAGTTGAACAAAAAAGGCGAAAGAATCAGGTTCTTGATATCCAGACGATGAATGACATAAGAGGGTGCAGAACAGGAGAGATGAATCACATTAAGAAAATTAAGTGTGGAAACAAGCAGCGCTATGACAATCATATAACGTGTAACGACAGGTAATGGCCACAGGCAAAGCAGTTTTTGCGATTTGCCTTTATCTGTCTTTGTGTTGTTGCTAAAGGACCGAGGACGATGGTGTCGAACAGCATATTTTGAATTTTTACGAGTATATGATTTGGCGCTATTGCTGGCAAGTCGAGATTTGTTGGATGGCAAAGACGTACTGTGGTGATTGGGTATAGGTTCTGAAATCCAGTTCATGAGAGGCTGTGGGTTTTGTTTTGAAATGTCATCAGAAGTAGATCTTTCCTTTTCGTAATCAGGTCTAGATGAGTAAGTGTCTGCAAGGTGGATATGGCTGTGATCTAAATTGACAGTCTTATTGTTGCTTTTAATGGAATAATTATTAGTGTTGTTGTAGTCTGTGGTATGTAGGCCTGAAATTGAAGGGACTGGTGAGTTGGTGTGCTGCATCGTTGTGTTAACAGAAGAAGGAAAGGTGGCTTCAGTATCATTGGCTGAGGTATTTGACTGATTGGATCTTGTCACTTCTTGTACAAGTCTGACAGAACCAAACATTTTAAATAGGGAATCCCGCATATCTCTATGAGCCGAGAAATATGTTTACTGGTAGAAATTAAAGAAGAAAGTTGAGGAGAGAAAGAGAGAAGAAAAAGGAAAAAGGAGGGGCGAAATGATAAAAAAAGAACTTTTGTGTAAGATTCATTTACAGCCAACAATTTAGCTCTTTCGATTACCAAATGTAGTTTCATTTGTTTGATTTTGATAATTTGAGTGAGCGATCTCTTTTTTTTTGGGCAATTTAAACAGTTCATTTTTTGCTAGCTTTCATCTACCTTGATACTATACATTTATATGACTACATTGGCTTGTAAGAGAACACAGTCAGTTTGACAGTAATAGAAGCAGCTATATAACATGTTTCAGAAGCATAGATTTCTGTTCCTGTATTTACCGTTTCTCGAAATTATTGATACACCGCAACACATTTTCTGCCTGTCATTTGACACAATTTTAAAAATAACTTTGGCACACACCTCATTGGTTATAGTGCTCTTTGTTTCCCTACAAGAGACATATAAGCCTAAAGTGGGTCGACTCTAGAATCAATTCTTGCACACAAGAGATTGCATTTGTTGAAAAATTCTCTAAATTGAGCATATTGGGAGTTGACTATTCTTGGCTACATTAGTATTATGTTTATGCTTACTACCATATGAAATCTCCCAATGCTAAACAAAATCACAAAAGAGTTCTCCGTGTTGTCTATCACCATAACAATTAATGGAAACTCATGCTTGATTTATAGAAGCTTTTGTGAAGAGAAGCAAAGCCAGTTCGTTATATATATATATATATATGTGATCATTTTCTGACCTGCATTAGTATATATATACACAATCAGCAAGAAATCATTTTTTTGTTGTTGTTCTAACTTTGTTTATTTTAAGAAGACATTGGGTTACGCTGAAACATATTGAGTGCATAGACATCTTCTATCCTGATAATCTGTGCAGGATGTCCCATAAGCTGAAATGATTGTGCTACCTCTGTGCTTTTTGCACAAGATGTTACGATGACATGATTAGATCGATTTGGATCAAACAAGGGTAAAATATATTTTTTCAAGACAGACATCACGTCTAACATGCTGACTATCTATTTTTTCAAAAGGATGGTAAGCTAGATCTTGATTTTATATTTCTTTGCCTGATTGTACCTGTACTGCCTTGAATAAATCTGTCTTTCTGTATTGACTTTGCTTTAGAACCTTACTGATGAATGATTGAGACGCTGCAATAGGCCGTGTGTTTTCGCAGTCAGCAATATCAAAAATAACACTACTTTTAGCACCATCTAATGCAAACACATCAAAAGATTGTTCCCCTACAGCTAATTGATGAGTTGCCCTTTTGATTTGCTCGAATGCATTAGTAATATTAGAGGACTGCAAGATTCTTAAGTTGATAAGCCCAGATTCTGTAACATTGGTAATCCAACAACGGTACGCAAGCCCCAAACCTCTTACAAGTCGACTGTAGACTCCTTCCATGGCATGAAGCATCTCAATCAGTACAAGCAATGGAGGTATTTCGGCTGAATCAAAGCTGCAAGGGCCTTTGGTAGTATGAGACGAATAAGAGCTTTCTGTCGAAGGCAGCATGATAATAGAAGTCTAGATTTTAACATAAGCGATAGCATCAGTTTTCTTGGTCCTAAGTTTGTGTTCTCTTTTTTCTCGTCTCTCTCTATAAAATGAACGTACACATCTACCAGGATTCAAACCGTAAAAACCAAAGGCATCTCTTGATCTAATGACAGGAGGTATCGATTTTATGTCTTTCTATTAATGGCATCAAACATCTATTCTTGGCTGCCTGTGAGAGTGACATGATTTATTTACCTGATGCTTTTTCCAGATCCCAAATGCACTTTTTGGCCTTCTCAATTCCAGTATATTTCCTGTTACATGAATTCTAAGGTTTTCGCCTTGGCATACTATATTCAAGAAGTCAGATCTATATTTCATGCGTCGCCTTCTTTTGGAGTCATTACAAATGGATTTGAATTGATTCATGTTCTGAATGATCTCTTCTGGATTACTTTTAAGAGTATCAACTACTTGAGGAAGGAAAGCATCTTGATGCAAATAACTACAAGAAGCCTCCGTAGACTTATCTATATCGGTGTTGATAGCTCTCATTGTCCAGTCAGCCACTAGCTTTCCATTTCTTTTTGCTTGCGGAATATCATGAAGTGTTTTGTTGGCCGCTACTATAAGTCTGTTCACAAACCATACACACAAAGGTCAGTTATGTCTTCTTTTATGTAAAGGCATGAATGTACCGCTCTTTTGTAAACTGAATGTCCCACATAAGATGCTTCAACCACTGTATACCTAAAGCATATTTTTTGGCTTCAACTTTGATTGACAACACTATATATTCTCTAAAAGAAGCTTGATAGCCTAGAGAAGAGCTGTATGAGATAACGTCCATATCTAACTTTTGAACTACATCTGTGTGATCCAAGTATCTTGTTGCTATGTACATTGGAGAAGCAAAGACTGTGTCCATATATATACGACCATAAGGCTTTAAATGAGATGGTATTGTGCTAGTGTTCATATAGACCGATAGATTAATAAAAGCCGATTGAATATCTAGAAAAAATTAGCATAAACAAAACCAAGTTTACATGCCTCACGCTAACTGAAAAGAAAAAGGCTTACGATCATATTGAATAAAGAAGGGAATATTTGTTGAATGTCCGTCTTTGTTTATATGGTCTTGAACTACATTTTGATAGAGTGAATGCTCTTCGTGATATGGATTCAACGCTGTAACAACATCAATAGAGGGTATACTAGAAGCATCAGGTATAGGAAATCCCTCCATGATTTTGGAAGGTATGCGCATACCATTCGCATGCATAGCACATTCGAGTTTTCTACCAAGGTTATGAAGGTTTTCTTCTCCCAGTAGTGCTCTTTGTTTTTCTATTCTATGTTTCTCTTTCTGAGATATGCTTTTGGATAGAGTATAAGATGGTTTTCCGATGATAGCTGTATATGATGTATCTAGATAAGCCCTAATCAAATCAAATAGAGAGGTTGGTATGTTGATATTTTGTTTTTTGACTACTTACTCTTTCAATAAGCGTAGCCAGTCTGTTCGACTGAACTTTTCGATAGTATCTAGATATTTGGCCTGTTGCAAAGCGTCTGCAAAGTCATTGCTTGTCAAATCTCCATATAGACATGCTAATGAACATATATGTTAGTACAATGACTTTCCAAAAGAAATCTGTTGCAATACAAAAGCACCTGTAATAGCAGGCAGGGCAACCGTATACGTTGCGCATGTTTCATATTCATCTAAAAACTACAATAGAAATAAATGATAAATGTCAACTCTTTTGATTTGCATGAGCTTTTTCTACTTTGAGTCTTTCTTTGCATATCAAAGCTTGCATTCGCTTCATATCTATATCCTGTTTAAGAAAAATCGATCTCAAGATGGCCATCAGCTTTGGAACAAGCTGGTCTGCTTTATCCAAGGGAACGTTCTGGAAATCAGCGGTCATAGCAATACGACTTCTCTCTTGCATTCGAAAGCCAAGCTCAGTACAGTGAGGTTCACTTTGCTCAACAAAAGCTCGCTTTAGTGGAGATATAGGGCTGTCACTCAAGTATGCATTCAAAATATGCATTGATTGAATTTTGAGGAATTCGTTCCATGAGGGACCGAGCCAAGTTACTGTAATGTTGCCCAAGTTGTTAGATGACTCTTCTGGAAAATAAACTGTCTCTATTTGGTTATGTATTATATCAGGTATATGAGGGGCTGGAATCCATGGCTTGCTATGATTTTTTACTGACTGCTGATTTCCATGATCATAATGCTGTCTATCTAGAATCGATTTATCAATATGCTCTAAAGCGGATAAAAGATGAACTGAATCCAGTTTGCCAACAATCAAAATAGTCAAGTTGTCAGGTTTGTAAAATTGTTGGTGATACTCTCGGACTATGATCGAAAGTTACTATTTAATTAATCTTGAGGAGCTCTATTGTAATTACTTGATTCAATCTTGAGATTCCTTAAATTCTCCAACAAGCCACCGGCTTCATGTTGATATCCACTCTCTTTAGGATATATCAGTTGTTGAAGTTTACGTTGCATAATGTCGTTTGATGAGTTTTCTCTCGCTTGCATTTCACAGTAGACAACCTAATAAAAAACTTGAGTTTTTTCTACGTTTATCGATATTTGTTGTACATTACACCTGTAAATAAACAAGATAGATAAGGCATGGTAAGTTAGCTTGTAACAGGAATCAGAAAAAAAAAATAAGATTGTGTAATGTGGGACACCTTACCAGCATCTTCTCCATTTTGATCAATGTGATGAACTTCTGTGTAGAATCCTTCGTCTGTCAATGTTGGAAACAGTATGTGATCTACATAGACTGGAAGTAACTGTAGAAATCCGTCGCTTCCTGCTGTTGTTATTGCTAAAGAGTAGAACATAAGAAAAATCTCCAGTAATATGTTGTGTTCATACCGTACTATAACAAGTATGGTCAAGATCTGTCCATGCATTAGTTCCTGGTGCATATGCTCTTGGAGCTAGCGAATCCAAAGCCCCCTAATCATCAAGCAATCAGTATAAACAACAAAGTGCTTTGGTTTTTTCACTTTCAGCGATACAATATCGTCTTACTTTGAAAGGGTACTTCTCACTTCCCAAGAACACCAAGCTATAGAAACATGTTACTTAAAATGATGTGTATGTACCATATGATGCTGTATTTCTTACTGTTCTAATGTATGTGGACAGCCATCATTGTTTGAAACTTATTTCTGAAATCAGTACTTGATGAATCAAAGTGGATAGAATTGAACTCACCCTTCGTCGCCAAAGTCAAAAAACCGCTGACGAGTGGACCTTTGATTTACATAGAAACTTAACCCATCGGAAATCAATCTTCACTGATTTGATTTATTGATTTGTTACCTTCAACATCTGCATGAATGGCTGTAAGGCCTGTCTTAGAGCTTTTATAACGTTTGACCTGGATCGTCTCAAATGGATCAACAGGAAAGGGCTCAAAACTTACAAAATCTTCAGTAACAGCTGGTGTCATGACAGAGGCAAAAGAAAAGAAATATGAAAAAAGGGGTAATGTCAAATATAAGCATCAGTTGTTGTTTGTGTACAGCGTGTATATAGTTATTCTTGCGATGTGACCTGCTATGGTTTCACATTTGTCAAAATACAGTCGGTTTTTTTAAACACCCGTCATGGTTTTGTAATGCAAGGGATATATATATTCACATATACTTTGCAAAAAAAGTAAATCACTTTACACGCGATATCTCTTTCTTCTTTCTCAACATAAGTCATTATCAAAGCAGAGATGATAGATCATTCTCACTTAAAACACATGCTTCCAGTCGAAAAAAAACTTGAAGGAAAGGTGATCAACGTTGTTAACCAAATTCCTTATAACTGTGCTATGAACCAAATAAGCAACAACAAAGATATTTTGAAAAAAGTTTCCATGAACAATAACAATAATGTTAATTCAGACCACAATGACACACCTATATCCCTTATAGAAAGAAGAAGGCGCTCAACCGTTATTGCTCTTGGTCATACAAATATTTGGCAGCTATCGACTCGGAGAGGACATTCGGCAATGTATGCCGCTCTCGATTCACTCAAAAAGGATTACCGAACACTCTATATTGGTAGCACAGGGCCTATTTTCACTCATCCTGACAAATTTCATGTGAATGCAAGCGCGGTTACAGAAGAACAGAAAGAGTCTCTGAAGGAACTGCTTGGCTCCAAACACGATACATTACCTCTCTTCATAAACGAAAAATTGTCTTATGGACATTATGAAGGGTACAGTAAACAAGGTAAGTTACAATAAAGGCAACACGGTATATACTTTTTTGTACTAACCGAAGTTTCGTTAGTGCTCTGGCCTCTTATGCATTATCTTATGTGGCCAGAGAAGGTAGATGAGAAAACCTACTGGGAAGACTATGTCAAAGTAAATGAAATTTTTGCAGATAGCGTCATTCAAAACTATGAAGATGGTGATCAAAGTCTGTTTTACTTCTTTGCTTTGTATTTCTGTGTAGGCCTAATTTTTCTCTTTTATAGTTTGGATTCATGACTATCACTTAATGCTTGTTCCACAAATGATTCGAAACGCTTTGCCAAATGCGCCTGTTGGCCTTTTTCTTCACACTCCTTTTCCAAGTTCAGAGTTATTCAGATGCCTTCCACGTAAAGTGATAAAATGCACGCTTTATCTC
Organism: Choanephora cucurbitarum; assembly: GCA_025331435.1. NCBI lineage: Eukaryota > Fungi > Mucoromycota > Mucoromycetes > Mucorales > Choanephoraceae > Choanephora > Choanephora cucurbitarum. The sequence goes on from JAIWNI010000030.1 coordinate 14,899, forward strand.
AAACATTCGCTGTTAACATTACATACCGCATAGATCGAAAAGAAGTACTTAAAGGTATGCTGGGTGCCAATATCATTGCTTTTCAGACATACAATTATGCACGCCATTTTGCTTCGAATTGTACAAGGATTATGGGGTGTGAATATACTCCATCGGGTATAATCCGAAATGGTATACTGACTCAAATAGAGGTCTATCCAATTGGAATTGATGTAGAACGAACCAGACATCATTGCCAAAGCCCAGGCGTGGAGCCCAAGGCTAAGGCAATCCGCAAGAGATATGCAACCAAGAAAATTATTGTTGGCCGTGATAAGCTCGATCCAGTCAAAGGTGTGCTCCAGAAGCTGGAAGCGTTCGAGTCTTTTCTGGTCGACTTCCCTGCTTTCCGTGATAAAGTGGTATTGATCCAAGTAACATCGCCTGGTGTACTACATTCACCTGAGCTTGAGAACAAAGCATCCGAAATAGTAGGTCGTATCAATTCTCGGTTTGGTTCATTGGAATTCAGTCCCGCCCATTTGTTCAACCAACATATTGATCGCGATGAGTACTATGCATTGTTGAAAGTGGCTGATATTGGGCTTATTACACCTGTCATGGATGGCATGAACACCTTAAGCTGTGAATTTGTAGTTGCACAAGAGGAACATCACAGCCCACTTATTCTATCTGAATTCACTGGAACAGCGAGTAGCATGGGTGCTGCTGTCATTGTAAATCCATGGAACCGAAAAGAAATTGCACGTGCTATAGCTGAATGTCTCTCAATGAACGAAGAAGAAAAATCACTTAAATACAAGGTAGCTTGATATATTGTGCTTCATTCGTCAGTTTGCTCATCTATTATTAGCAACTTCATGCCTTTGTCACTTCGCATACAGCAAGTTATTGGGCAAGGTCACTCGTGAACGGGTTGTTGAAATTCGCTCATCTTGATACAAGTGGAATAGCCCTGCTAGATGCTTTGAGATTAAGACTAGAATATCAGGATAAACACAAGAGAGCTTTTTTCCTCAATTATGATGTAAGACTTGTTAGTTAACATACAGCATGATAAATTAAAACTACTGTTTTCATAGGGAACATTGGCTCCAACACATATTGAGTGCAAAGAGACAGATCCACACGAGCAGATTATCGATGTCTTGACTAAGTTGACTGCTGACCCTACTAACATTGTTTGGGTTATATCAGGAAAATCTCAGGTAACAAAGGAGAAAGTAAAACAACACCAAAAAAAGGCAAATGCTAATATCCATTTCAGCATGAGTTGGAAAGATGCTTAAGCAGAGTACCTCGATTAGGGCTTGCAAGCGAACATGGGTGTATTGTTAAGGACCCTGAGCAAGCAGAATGGACTCAGGTTATTTCTGATATCGATGTTTCATGGAAAGAGAGTATCATACGTATTTTTGAGTATTATACAGAAAGAACACCAGGTAGCTCTATAGAAGAGAGAAAATGCACAATTGCTTGGCATTATGAGAAGGCTGATTCAAAGTTTGGGTACGAGTGCTATTATGTTATTTTGTTTCTCAATTAACTCTGTCTTCTAGTGCATTTCAAGCTAGAGAGCTTCAAAACCACATCGAACAAAACATGGTTGGCAAATTGCCCGTGGAATGTATTGTCGGCAGAAAGATGGTTGAAATACGCCCAATTGTAGTCAACAGGGGTAGTGTAATTAAGAGAGCTGCTATACAATATCCTGATATAGACTATGTTGTTTGCGTCGATGATAGCCGAACAACTGAAGACATGTTCCGTATGCTTCAGAAAGTCAGTATGGGTCAGCTAGAAGTGATCCAATTTAAGATTATAGTTGGCTCAGTAGATAGAAATACTTTGGCTAATTGGAAACTTAATTCAAGTCAAGAGCTTATTTCCGCCCTACAAACAATAGTTGAGTAACAATAATAAAATACTGATTGAAATGCAAAAGGCTTTAGCTATGACAAGAAAAAAGGGTATTGTTTATTGAGATGATTTACACAGTGCATCAAGAGAGCTTCCATTGTGTTTGCTCAATTTTTTCTTTACAAGAGTAATGTACTACGACACCATTTGGAAAAACAGCAAACACACTAATCGAAATGCAATGAATACGCCAGATCTTGTTTTCTTTCTTTTTTTTGACTTACCTGTTGCCTATTCTCTTGTTACATTGTGGACACATTCTGTCTTCAGTAATTTTCACAGCCCTAGACCTATAAAACATTAACTGGTCCTCTACTTGTATTTGTTCGGCTTTAAGAAGGTTTTTTACAACCATGTTCATATTTCGGTTTTTGTTTGATTCTCGAATGTATTTCTCAAAGAATGGGAATAGGCCATATAACTTAGTTGAGGTTGGAAGTATAGCCAAAACTTGGCTTGCATCAATGTGTGATCCATGATGAGCCAACAGATCGAGAGCTGGCTCAGTTAAAGGTTTCTGGTTATTACTAGGTTGAAGATAGACTTTAAGTAATGTCAGATACATCTTTTCGCCTTTAACAGGATCTTCTTGATAGACTTTGGTACAATATCTATAAGATGATGTTAATGAATGACCCTTTTGGAGACATCGTCGTATTGACGTTTAGGTGCGTGGCTTACTCTTCAGCCATGCCATAATTTCGTAGCTTATACACATATATATCCAAAGCTTGGTCATGTTGTCCTATACGGCTCAAAAGAATAGCTCTTTCCTCAAACAAGCCTAAAGAAAGAAAAGGGTATTAGAAGAATGATTTCTAGTTGAAGAAGCAAACTTACCATCCATAGGTAATCTAGACAAGATTCGCTCAGCCTTATAGCAAGAGGAATCAGTCAAGAAAGCTATCAGTCTAGCACGAATATTGTTCTTCTTTTCAGCATCGTTTGCTATAGATTCAAAGTCAAATCAGATAACAACATCTTTGATCCTACTTCAACGATTACCTATTTTCTTATTTTTAGTGATAGAGTCCAAGTAGGCAATTACGAGTCGGTTGTGAAATTCTGGAGATTCATCATGCAGCACCTCGATAACATACTCCAGATAGCGAATAGCTAAATCGCCAGATATAGATTCTAAATGCTGCAAAACTTGTTCTCTAGGCAAAATCTCAACCTCTGCCAAATCATCAATAAAGATCTATGTAAAGTAAATTAAAGTATATGAAGAAGAGAAAAGAGAGCCTTAGCTTACATCCATGCCAAGTTCTGGATCTTTCTCCAAAACCCATTTTGAGTACTGTAACACAAGATCAAAATGATCAAGTCCAAGTCTTTGCAGATAACGGATAGTGGGTGAGATTCCTCTCAAGGGGCCATCAGATTCTTTTCCAAGTCTATAATTTTTCAAGTTAGGCAAAGTGCATTTGACCACTAATCAACTACGTACTTTTCTAAAAGATCAAGAGCTCTAGCATGAAGGCCTTTACAGTTATATAGGTCTACTAGTTCTTTGTATTTCTTTATGACAGTCAAACAAGAAATCTTAGATCAGTCTGGATCGATTTGCATTCAATCTTGTCTTACCTTTTTATCCATTAATATGTTCTCGCATTCTTTGACGTCGCAATGGTTTTGAACACGTAACAAAGGTCCAACGAGTGCATCGTTGGTCATCATGTATGACTTTAACAATGAGGTATCAACCAATGTTGCTTGATATAGAAGTTCTTCTTCGTCCTCACTGTTTTCTGATGTTGATTTTTCAGATAAAGAAGAGAGCTTGTTGGAGGAAGCTAAAGAAGCAGGATGGCTGTTGCTGTTGTTCATCTTACGAGCCAATTTTTGACGCTTATCCGTCAAATAGCGAATCAAGTAAGTAACGGCATCACGCAAATTTGATCCCGTCAAAGGAACAGTCTCCTTTTTCGGCTGGCTATGGTGGCTAGCAATGGTAGTAGCTCTACTTTTGATGGAGGCTCTACTTGAAGGTCTATGAGATTCTTCTTCTGTCCCATGTTCAATACGTCTTTTAGTTGAAGAAAAGGTAGTGTTGTGATTGTCTTGTCCATCTTCTTGCTGGCTTACTTCGTCGCTATCTGCACTATCTTGATGATCGCCTTTTCTTGCTAGATGGCCTGAAATAATCTCAGGATAGAGGCTGACAACTTCTACTGCTGGTGTGTCCAATTCTTGAAAAAGATCCAGAGCAGTATCGTACTCGCCACATCTAAATAAATCATGTGCATATGCTGTTCGGATTGCATTCAGTTTCTTTTCTTTGTTTTCAACTAAAACAGCATCTATCTGATCCAACAAGCTGACTGCCTCTTTGTATTCTTGCTTCTCCACAAGCTGGTCAATCTAATTCACCCATACATCACAAGATGAGAAAAGAAAAGGGAATATATGCATGAATATAATGTTGTAACAAGAAACGAAGGCAATGCAATACGTACCTGAGAGGAAAAGCTGAATGGAGTAAGACGATAAATTTGTGACCCACTAGCGACATATACTAGTTTTCCTTGGTTTAGGAGCTTAGTATTAGCTAGTTCGATTTGTTGCACAAGCGTCAGTGTTTGGATATTTCGCACTTCTACATGCTTTGGGAGGATGGCAATCACATATGGGTATGAATAGCCTGAGGGTAAACATTGCACAGTTTGTCAGTACAGAAGGCTTCTTTTTTTTTTAGCTTTGCATTACCAATTTGCTCTGGTGCTCCCGACCACTCAATACCAACTTTTCGTGTAGGTGTACCGTCCAAGCCCAGAAAGATACTGACATCTAGCATGTTTCCAAAGAAGAAATAAGAAGTGAAGTTCGAATAACAACAAAAAATACGTACGATCCCGGGCAAGTAGCATCTCGTTATTTGGAATTTTTGTGATCATTGGCTTTCCTCCTCGAGCACCAATAGACATGTTATATAAGCTGTTAAGTGTACTTATTGGTCCTGAATCGGCGACACCGGTTGGAGCAAACAATTCTGTCAATTGTCCTTGCTCGACATCCATCAAAGCATATTCTGTTGAAAAGCCTAAACAAATTTTCGTGGTACCCACCCAGGACATAGCTTTGATGCGATCTGGTATATTCAATTCTTTTGTTTCAAAAAACTCTGTATCTTTCCAAACATAAACAAGTAGCTTTTTGCGAACAGCTACTGCTAATCGAGTTGTCAATACTGGAATTTGCTCTTCAGGACTCATTTCGACCATCGTCTGAATAGCGAATAGGTTGGCTCCCTTGGTCTTTCCTAGTGCCATTCTCAGCTCGAAGGAACGTAAGTCATGAAGGCTGACCAGACCATCTAAAATGAAAATTAGTTACATTTTCCGACTTTGACCATTTCGACGTCTAATCAATTGGTACCTGATAAAGAGACCAACACATCAATCTCTTTAATAATATCGAGCTGCTCGATTGGTCGCTTCGAGAAAGTTTTAATTGTTTGTGATAAAGTTACTTCAGGCACTTCATTATCATCTGCAACTAATATACATGGTATCAGCGTATTAATAAAAAATAATAATACTGCATTTGTGTTTTCTTGTTGCTGAATTGTAGACTTTTGAAGTATCATTTACCTAATGGCTCTTTGATATCATAGACAAGCAGTTGACCAACACCTGTTCCTATTAGAAGTCTGTCGCCTGCATAGTAGTCAAGTATTAGATTGCGCACCTCCTCTAGCGTGAGTGTTACTTCTTTGTACATTACCATGAGCAAATATGGACTCTATGCGGCTGAGCTTGTCCACCACAGTTGTGACTTGAAAGGCGTCATGCATCTCTAGTTCAATGAGTTGTATGAAACGAAAATGAAAACAAGGACAGAAATTGTGTGCATTGTCATCGCTGTTTAAAAGCTATGATACGTGACTATATCCAAGAACTTTAAACAAAAAAAATTAAGCATGAAAATTTCTATTCAAATCAAATATCTTCTGTAAACCTATGATGTTAGCGGTACTGTCTTGGCTTATCTGTATATCGCGGCCAAAAGAACCTGCCAATTTCACAACAGGCCTTATATGACCGAAAACAAAGGCACTGTTTTGCCCCTACTCAGTTCAAGAGCCGCTCAGTGTCTGAAGACAGGGACGTTCACAATAAGTACACGGCTACAACGTCTTACTTGTTACGATATTGACCTAGGCCAAATTGTAGGCTTAGCTCTTTTGCTAATGAGTGAATTCTGACCAGAACATGTCTCAACTCTCGCGGTTTCTTTTAATGAATCATTTTACAGCCAATAAATCTTGGCTGTTACTTAAAACTTTTGAGGACTGCGATTTTTTTTTTTTTTACTGCTGATTATGATTCATTTTACTATTTTTCTTTTTCTTTTTTTTTCACATGTATTTTATCAAATGGATATTCACAACATTGACGATTATTTAGACTTGCAAGATCAGACAGCCACTAACTTGTTGTCTTCTGAACAAATATCACAGCCACAACATGATACTGAAGAATGGCATACTGCTACGCCCTTAAGTCATTCACTGTTGGCTACAAACGAAAACGCTCTCTATAGAGAAAATGCCACAGAATGGGGTTTGTTACAAAATGGATTTGATTTGCAGGGGATTAATTTAACACAGACTATTGCAAAAGGCGACATTGCTGTGAATACAAATGACCACCATGCGTTTGTTGCGCCTGATACGCTAATGAAGCAGCCAACAGCCGACGAGCCTGTATCAGAAAAAGAAGAGAAACGTGTGACACGCTCAAGAACAGCTGCTGTTCCAAAACCAGCAGCCGATACACCCCCTCTTAGTCCCAAGAAAAAGAAAACGCGTGCTAAAAAACTGTATTGCGTTTGTCAACAACCTTATGATGGCAAGCCAATGGTCCAATGTGACAAGTGTGAACAATGGTACGAAAAAGAACGAAAACAAACCATTATCTTCTTCTTTACTGATCCTTATATCTTAGGTTTCATTGCACCTGTGTAAGTTTTGATCCAGATGCTGAGGAAGACATTGATTGGTCATGTCAGAACTGTATTCAAGGTAAGCTTTTCATTTTTTTAAAGATATACGGTTATACGATGTGAGGGACAATAACGAAGTATGTGTTCATGCGCATACACACACAATCATATGTATACACGCATGTTGTACGTGCTGTACAATCTTTTGTAATCATGGCGTAAGGTGGAAAGCAGCTTTAATCCGAGAGGAAAAGAAAAGGGACAGCAGATCTAATAAATCATATACATTAAAAATAAGACAGTGATATTTTATCCTATACTTGCATTTATGCACGTATCGACTAATTGTTGTCCTTGAAGCACTATATCCTCTATCATTTTTTCTTCCGCATCTCTTTCTCTTTCTATCGCTTCTCTCACTTGTACACCAGAACAAACATATAAGTGGCTTTGTAAAGAAACCTTGTGATCAGAGGCTACCTTCGACCCGATGAGAAGACGATTCAAAAGCAACATCACGAGCACGTAGAACCAGAAACGCAGCAGGAGATACTGTTTTTTCTTGCCCAAAACAGACTACTATATGCATACATTAATATACAGTATATACCACCCATAGTTATGTGCAGTCGAATATTGGTTTCTATGGGCCTTTACTTGCTTGCGTGTATACATGTGTGTCTTTATGTGCATGAAAACATACATAACCTCATTCAAAAGACAGGGAAAAAAGGCTTGTTTGATTAATCATCTTTCGATTTTCTTCTCATAGCAGGCAATGATGCTCAAAATCAGGAACTGGAGACCTCTATTGCTGACTCAAGCAAAGTAAGCGAATAGAAGAGATATCATGAATGTATACCAACTTGTCTTTTCTTTTCTTTCTTACAGACAAATGGCCGTCAAACAAGAAGAAAAACTCAATCAAAATGCCTCTATTCAGGATGTAACAACCGAACACGCGCAGATTCGTTTTGCAGCGATGTCTGTGCTCGTAAACATAACGAAAGTACCATGGTTGCTGAAGAAACAGACAAGCAAGAGAAGCCTCGCGTATCGCGTCGCGCAAGTATGCGTACAGCTGCAATGTCTGTATCAAGCAAGAAACTTTCTCCTCCATCCCAGAGAAGAATTGGTGTCAACAGAAGAAATTTTGAGGCAGATGAAGAGCTAGATAAAGAAGAAGAGCAACAAGACAAGAAGCATGAGGATAGTGACAAAGAAAAGAGTGCCGAGTCGGACAAAGAAGAACATGATGAGTACATAAATGAAGAGAATAAAGTTGATGACAAAGCAGAAGCAGAAGCAGAAGCAGAACCAGAGGAAGAAGAGGAAGAACAAGAAGAAAAGGCAGATTCGAAATCACCTGAGCCATTTGCAGATCCTAGCCAAATGACAGAACAAGAAAACCCTGTTCGTCGGAACGTCATAAAGAACCTTACCACTATTCTCAAGACAATCATTGAGAGCGCTCTTGTGGATAATCCTGATATGTACGACAACGAGAAGGAAAAGCTATCACCTGAAGAAAGAGCAAATAGCTTGGCGAAATTGATTGAAAACACCATGCTTCAGGAACTAGGTGATATGGTAAAAGGCCAGCGTCATCGTACTTGTGGAGAGCGCTACAAGAGCAAGTTTCGATCTTTATTGCACAATTTGAAAGATAAGGCAAACAAAGTCTTTCAATTGCGTGTTATCACTGGCGACTTAGAGCCCTCTGAACTGGTAAAGATGTCATCAGAAGATATGGCTAATCCCGAGTTGAAATCGATGTCTGAACTTTTGCGTGAAAAAGGTCTCAAGAACTCAGTCATGAAATTAGAAAATGTACCTATCATTAAAAAGACACACAAGGGCGACATCATTATGGTTCCAAATGAGCCAAATGAAGAGCGCAGCATGTATTCAGAGCAAGTGCAGCGTGAATTAGACAAAATTGATACCAAATCCCAATCTCCTGTGACAGAAGAAAGAAAGGTAATCAATAGTTTCAGCCCTACTGCAAGTACCAATAATGGCAAGATGGATCCACTGGATGATATCCTGGCACGCATTGGAATTCCAAATAATGAAGAGACGAACGGTAAACGAAGCAGCATTGCTTCTGCTGAGACTACTGACCAAGAAGCGAAAAAGAGAAAGATAGCGTTAGACGTAGAGCAATTGTTAGGCGAAGAAGAGGATACACCTTTTGAAGTAGACGAAGTAGACATTAATGAGCTTGCCGAACAAGACGAAGACGAACAGGAAGAAGACTCCAAGACTGAAGCTATGGAAGTGGATGGCCAGCATGGAGAGTTACCTACTATTTGGAATGGACGAGTCAATATGCCCCAGGTTGCTGAATTTGAAGCATCAGCACGTCAAATTGGTGGGCGCCAACTAGCTGATGAAGAATGGAGCGAAGTCCTATCGCCTACAATGTGGATTGAAGGTAGAATTCCAACTGATCGAGTCACAAACTACATTACCCAAACACAATATTCGACAAGCCGCGAAATCATCTTGATAGAAATCCAGGCACAAGGCGCCGATACTAACCAACAGAGTCAAACGCTTCTTCAATACTTGGATTCTAGACAAAGATATGCAGTTGTAGGACACAATAAGACAAAGATCAAAGACTTTTATCTTATACCACTATATAAGACGAAGCAAATTCCGGATTGTCTTTATGTTGTCCGTTTAGAAGAGAGAAAAAGAGATTGCGATCTGTTCTTGGGTGTCTTGGTGCTCAGTAAACAGCACTCTACACCTACAATTACAACAAGCTTACCTCAGCAAAAGACAAGCAACTCTTTGCCTCCAGAAAGCTCCCCAGGACCAATAACAATCCCTCCTTCTCTTTCATCTATCAGCATTCCTCCTCAACTTCAATACGCTATATCACAAATATCAGCATTACAGCAACAGCAACCACCTTCATTAACAGTACAACAACAACAGCAACATCAACAACAGCAACATCAACAACAGCAACAGCAGAATCCTTACAACTATCCTCAACCAGCACAAGTTCACCATACACACACGCACAATGTACACAGCCACAACATACCTTCTCAATCACATCATCATCAACAGCAACATCATCGCCAAAACCACCAGTATCAACGCCACCACTACAGACAAGATGACCATCATCGTAATCGTTATCAAAATGATCATCGTCCATCCTACTAGGATATTTTAGTACTTAGTATATTTTTTTTCTCTAATAAAACTCTCTTTGTATATCATTATGAATAAGGTCAGAAAGATTCTTCTTTGATTTAAGGAAAAGCACATTTGGAACTTCTATTCCAGTCAGACCTCGATTTCGGTCTAGTCATACGGTATGCTTCTATCGAAGATATCACTGAAATGAGGTCTGATTGTAGTCATACATTTATAATACAGTCAGTTGGTAGATACAAATGACATAACTAAATTGAGAATGGCTAAAAGGATGTTTAACTGTATAAGTTTCTTAAGAAAAAATCTTGTACTCTGTATTTTGAGACTAATTGAAATCACTTTATCAGTCATCGCTTGCATTCAATAAAGCTAGCAATAAAAAGTCATCTAAAAATACGTTTGGTATCGAAAAAGGAAGGGAAAAGCTTTAGTACATGTCAAATTCAAAAGAGTCAAAGTTAGTTCTTGTTTAGACGCTCATTAGATAAAGTATATAAGTGCTGTTGAAGGAACTACAAAATACATTGGAATAAAACCTAGTTGTTGTCAATATCCAAGCTTATTCACTTGTTTATTCTGCTCCTTACTCTACAGAGCTCTATTTCTTTTGTTGGTGTTCTGCATCTTTCTAACAGCAAGTATATGACGGACTTTCTTTTTTATTTGTAATTCTGGAAATGTTCGTATACAATTTTGTTTCTATCAAGCAGGCATTATACATCCATTGACTATTCATGATCCGCTTTGCTTACCTTCTCAACTAGATGCTTTGAAGTGTTCTTATGTATTACAATCTCTTCACTTTCTTTCTTTTAATATAGAATTATAGTTGACACTGTGATTGACACTGTGACTGAAACAAAGACAAAGTAGTTTAACGCAAGAACTTTTCTCCGAAGCAATCAATCGATTTGATTGGTACGAAGATTTAAAAATTCAATCTGTGAAATTGTGAATATAAATTACTTTTTTTTTTGTATGTCAAACAACTTGAATAAAACAAATAAGACAACAATCGTCTCAAAATATGCTCGTCCAATTCATTTTGTAGCTGCTGAAGAACACAAAGAAAAGCCATTGAAAAGACAAAAGAAGGAAAGCGATGGCCAGCAAGTGGCTTCGCTTTACCATAGCATCGTTTCAACAAATGCCAAAGAGAATAAAGAAGTCAAAGAGGAAATGACATTTTGTGAAGACTGTCAGCTAAACACAAAGGATTACAAACGCCATCTTTTAGGGACAGCACATATGGTCAGTAGTAAATCAACTGTTGCTCCTCCTGATTTGCTCAAATTGGATGGTCGAAATGTTGGGTTTCAAATGATGGTATCTCAAGGATGGCAGCATGAAGTGGGAGGGTTAGGCCCTCAGCAATCAGGCCGTCGACATCCCATTGCCACTGTGCTAAAGCAAGACAGACTAGGCATTGGCCATCAAGCAACAGGCAAAAAAGCAATTACACATACACACGAGGAAATTGAAAGGAAAAAAAGGAAAGAGACAATGGACCCTGGAAGAGAAATTGCAAGAAGAGCAAGAAATGAATCTCAAAGACGTGTAGCCATGCTTCATTATCTTAAAAACTAAATACCCTCCCTCACTAAAAAAGTCTAAAAAAGCTAGAAAAGGAATATGTTCTTATCATCAAAGTACTACATTGACTTGTCATAATAAACCAATCAATTTAAACTTATCGAAATTGAGATTTTCGTATTGGTTATATAGATCATAGATAAGCGCAGATTACATCAATTTTATTTCCATCTTGCCAAAAGAATGACGGTGGGAAACTTGTAGATGGTGAAAGGTTCACGCTATTGGTTGCACTTGTACATGTATTTTATTATTCGATCTGAGATGAACTTTCTTTACTTTATCTTTTTTGTCAAGTGACGAATCAGGAAGAAACTGCCTGATACATCCACAACAACAAATTTAGGCACGGGTATAGTTTCACATATGATTAAGGCAAAGTTGATTCTTTGTTGTCTGCTGGAGATATTAGCTTGCTTCGCTTATTGTTCGATAATGCTGTATTTATGCTTTGGGATTCCTGTTGTTTACGTGCTAATTTGGCATAGTCTACAGTAATGTATGTAAGTTAAAACATCCTCATGATGTAAGCAGGCACCAACTTACGTAAACCACACGCATTACAGAGCGTACGGGCACCATCAGGACCTCTTCTCCATTCTGGTGTTTCTGATATATTACATGAATGGCATCGACCTTGAAAGGCGGGACGTCTCTAATGATGGTTAAAAGGGCTATGAGTTTAACGAAACACAAACAAAAGAAAAACAAGACATTTACTCCTCGTTTGCGTTGCCTACTGTGATGCTGAATAGACACATTGGACGTTCTTTCGCTCGAACTTGAAGGATGTTGCTGGGGTTGATAGTGAGGGTATGTATGTGGTTTTGCTTGCTGATATTCGCATGTTAGTTCCTATTTAAACGAAAAAGAAGGAGTCTATGAGTTAACTGAAACTTGGAATAAAGGTATGATCTTTACTAATTGGGATTGTTGTTGTTGTTGTTCAGTTGCAATTTGATGTTTTCTTAGTCTTAGCAGTGCATTTAGAACTTCATTTGCTCTTCCAATCATGTCATCTAGCCATGGTCTTGTAGAGTCAATATTGGACTGATGTTCATGTAGATGAGCATTGATAAATTGCTGCTGATTGCGTGTCATACTGTCGCATAATGTATTGCATTGTCGAATGACTTCTTCAATATCCTGCTCCATACGGTACTTGGCAGGAATAGAAATGGAATGGTAAGAAGAGGAGCTTGCTTCTGAATTACGTCGTTGGAAATACGAGTTTCTTGGTGGTTGCTCAAGGGGCTTTTGTTGTTGGTATAGAAACGTAGGCGATAAATTGGCTGTTGAGAACAAAGGTTTATATGAGCTATCCCGATGAAGTTCGTTTCTGTTTGTGTAAGGCGGTGACTTCCATTGATCATTTGGTGTTGGTAAATTGGTTGATGTATGTTCTGATGTCCAGCTTTTAGAAGTCAAATAATCGTCCATAGCAGAAATAGGAGGTAATTTGAGCATGCTGTTGCTATTAATATCTCTACTGTGTATATATTTAATTTCTGTGTGTCTCAAGAAAGGAAGGCGCAATGCAATTTAAAGCCTGTTGTTTCAGAGCTATTCTTTACCTTTGATTTGAAGAACTGATATTATATCAAAAAAAAAAAAAGATAGAAAGAGCGAGTCAATAAGACGAAGGCGTAAGTTTCTTTTCTTTTTTCTTTATTTGCATCTTATAAGCTTACGTGAATGACATAAATAAATAGGTATGAGAAAAGGTAAAAGAAGAGAGAAAAAAAAAGAAAAAGAAAGAAAGGAAAAAGAATAGGATATCTTTATAAAATACAAATATACAGTTTATGCTTATTATTATACTTTTGAAACCACCCTTTATGGAAATCCTTATCCGGGGTGCGGCTTAATCTCGATTCTGTACTACAGCATTTATCAGCGTATGACAAGCTGATTTATGCTTGAAGGATTTCCTATTTTGAGCTTTTGAAACTTTTCTCAAGACAGTAAATGATTGCTAAGCAATGAGAGACAGAAAGACTGGATAGGTTATAAGCATAAATCGTATAGCTAATGGATGTTGTCAATATATTTTACCTTGCTTATTTCTAAAAAGAGAGGTTTATCGCCTGTTCTGTCAAGATTGTTTCTTTGACTTTCATTCTATTACTCCACAAAGAAAAAAAAAAGGGAATTTTATTGTTATACCAAGCACATGAGCCACGTGTGTAAACTTCCTCTTCGTCTTTCTTTGCCTTCTTGCTGTTTTCAGCTAAGATATGAACACAAGAAAAAAACCACACCTTATTTCATCGGCTGATATCCTTTTATGATGATTGGTTCTATTATTATGATTATTTTCAGACTATTGGTATCACGCTTTTTCTTTTTGTTCTGATCTCCCTTTCTTTCTGTCTCTTAGAATGGAATAGAATGTAAAGGTGCTTTTTGTGAGAGATCATTGCTGCTGTCATGCTTAGGTGTGATTGTATCGAACAAGACATCTCTTAGCCTAAAATAAGCCCGTTTACGTCGAACATAAAATACTTGCTTTTTACATAGAGGTAAAGGCCGGCTTTGTTCAATAGCTAATCGTACACTTTCTGTCTCTTCATCTGAGTCAACGTCTATTTCTTCTTCCTCTTCTGCTATCAATTCTTCCTGTGGTTGTGCTGGTAATATTTCATTTTTGTTATGTGATAGAGGACCCTTTTTATCTAATTTGTTAAAGGAAAAAAATCAGGTACACAATATAAAATGAAACAGTGACAACACTTGTGTTTTTTTTTACCTTGGGCTTTATCAATGCTTTTCTTTTGGTAGACAGCTAATAAATCATTGAATGGTTGAGATCGACCTTCTACAGATCGTTTGGCCCCCATTGAATGGATTTTACAGGTCAAAGATCGCGTACACGGATTATTGTTTGGTGGTATCAGAACACCACACTGCTTATCCAAGTCCAGTGGTGCTTTTTTTTTTGTGTTTGATTAGTGCAACAAAGAAGAAGAGAAAGGCTGCATAAACTACTTCTTTACCTTTCTTCTTTGGTGTTGATTTCTGTTTTAGCTTCTTATCTTTCTTTAGTTTCTTTTTGTCTTCTGTTGCTTCAAGTTCGTTCCTGGCTGAATCTTCTATAAACTGAGTATAAGTATGCATTCGTAGAAAACAAGAGAAAAAGAATACCTTCGTCTGCTGGTTCTTTTCTTTTTCGTTTCTTTCCGTCTATTTCTTCAAAGGTCTCTGACAACATGTCTTGTTCATCGTATAAAAGTGTTTTTTTGTTTGACGCCATATTTATGCAGAAAGATATATGAAAAATAAAAATAAAAATAAAAAGAAAGGAGCATAATATTACATGAATGCAATCAATAATGTATGAGATGGGTGGTTCATAGTGCTTGTACGACATAATTAAAAAAATACCGTAACCAATCAACGTGCCAAGTTATTTTCTTAGGTGAATCTGATAAGCTTACTCAGTTTAATAGAATTAAACTTTGTCTTTAGATCGAAATGTTGTCAAAATAACGGACATACTACAATTCTGCCTAAAGCCTAGATAGCATGTCTTTATTATCAACCATGTAGTTCCCTTAATTGTCAAGATGATGCTGATCAACACATATCAAAATGTGTGTTCTTTATTCATTTTAAAAAAAGCAATGTTTATTTGAAGATTGTGAGAGAGGGAGTGGAGTTTTTTTTTTCTTTCTGGCGTGTAACAATACTAAAGTAGATCAGCCAAGAAAGAAAACTAATATGATTCTTATTATGAGTATAATAACAATAAAGAAAAAAAAGATGAACAAAGCAGTTGAGTGATGCTTTTTTTTTAAAAAGCAAAGAAAGAGGTTATCTTGTCCTCTTTCTCTTTCTACAGAGAAGAAAAAAAAGAAGAAGGTATTAATAGGATAAAGTATAAGTAAAGAGGTAATTCATAGATAGATATGTATATAAAGATGTGAGTGAGTGAATGAGTGAGTGTGCATGTATGTGAGTGTGTATATGAATGCTTAAAGAGGAGGTTCGAAAGTCCCCACAAGTTGGAATATATACTGATAGTCAGGCTTGAATGGATGCGCCATACAGCCATGAATGACAGGTGCAATATTATGATTGATGAATTGTAAGCAGCGCATATGAGATCCAGCCAAGACTTGAATCAATTCACCCTGATAATAAAGAGAGAAATGAGAAACAAGATTGGTTTTTCTATTTTTCTTAACACTTACAGTTTCTACATGTCTGATTTCAATGAATCGAGGATCAAAACCAATGACATAGGGATAATAGAAAGCCACTGATTGAGGTACACCTTCCCATTCAATCAAAGGCGTTTCTCTCACTAAGGCACCATGGACATTGACCATAAAGGCAAATTGATCATAACATAACAGGTAATGATCTCGACAACGGAACATGCCTAATGGCTTCAGATCTTCACCGCGTTGTCGTACAAATGCAAAATCAGGATGAGTAGGATCAGGCAAGTTACGGTTCATGTTGAGTGCTTCCAGATTGATGATCTCAAACCCACGCGCACAAACAACAACCACACGCGCCTTCAAGAAGTGCATGGCATAGGATTCTGTACCAATATAGAACTCGATGGTTGATTTGAACCAAGAGTGCATCTTACCAAACAAGCCAGTCTTGGTGAAGAACTTGCTGTTCTTGGGATCGCGCAAGTCGCCACAGACAGGTTCTAGCACCTTGAAATGACTGTCCACACCTCTTTTTTTCATGGCTACCACAATAGGTCGTCCATTACAGACACCTGAATGGAAGAAAGTGATGTGTTGTGCAATCTTCTGGAAAGGTTTGTCAGGTTGGTTCTTGCGAGAATCCTTAGGAACAAGTGCATCCAAGGCATAAGCATAGAGGGTCTTGTCAGCCAATACCAAAAAGATATGGTGATCTTCGAGTACAGCAATCTGCTGTACATCCGATATAGATAGAACATGGCGAATGGTGTTTGTGTCACCTTCAATACCCATCCAAATACCTTGTGATGTACCTACAGCAATCATACGAATACCTGTGGCGCCCACTAAACAAAAAAATAAGTCATGATGTCAAAATAAATAAAGCCAGAGAGACTTACTGAATGCCACAGTACAAATGACCTTGCCATGATTATGCGATTGTAAACCACTGCTGGTACCAGCAAAGGTAGTATCACTTAATGATCTAATTTCAAACACCTGTTTGTCCATTTCCTCCATCTCTTTCTTTGCCTTGGCCTGCACGATCTTATCCTTCCAATCAGCACGTACAGCAGCATTTTCAGCATACAACATATAGTCTGCACCATGTCGACCCAAGTGAGAGATCAAGATAGGATAACTGCTACCAAACGGTGATCCACTAGCACCACTGTTGCCAGGTGAAAGCAGAGGGTTGGTTGTCTGTGTTGCGCTGTAAGTGCTGTTCATGTTACGTAGACCAATCGAAAATCCTTCTGTTGCTTCCTGAAGGTGCAAGAGTGCCATAGGAATAGGTTTCTTGGAGATGACATATTCCACATCATTCTCCTTGTTGGGCGCCTTCTTGACTTTGGTGAACAACAAGAGATGATCAAACAAAAAGACCTGTAACTCGATTGTCTCTACTACCATATGAGATCGACGAGTCAAGACACCTTCCTTTAAGAGTCGTCTGCCTGGATGCAACAGGCCTAGTTCATGGTATTCGTCTGGTTTGTAACGAATACGACTGTTGATCTCATAGATACGCAAGGTGTTTTTAGTGATGGATGTGCCTTCATCTACTTTTTCAGCTACATTTTTGATCATGTTGATACATTCTGCCAAGTATTCCTTGTCTGGATGATCGTCAGGTGTCTTTTTGAGTGCAGCATCCAACAAGAGTGAATAACGCTGAAGACGGGTGACAGGCAAGATGATAAAGTGACGGAAGGGAAGACGACGACATTGAGCTAGTTGTTCACGCGCCTTGATGAAATGCTTAAACACCATGTTTCGTTCTGCTTCCAGTTTAGCTTCATATTCAGCCAAGACGACATGTGGACCATATCGCATATAGGCGTCCATAAAGAAAGGAATATGACGTAAAAATATATTACCAATCTTGTCAACAATACCAGCCTCATCGTTTGCCTGGCATGAAGCTTGATAGTCTCTCAAATCTTTGTAGAGTGCATCATGAATAGTCAAGATTTCTTTATAGTTGTTGAGCACCTTGTCGTGAAAGGCCTGTTTGCGTCCCTCTTCAATACATTGAGAAGCCAAAAGTTCTTGGGCAAAGTCCTAACATCAAACAAAATTAAGACATCACACACTATACGTTCTAGCGTTTCTATTTACCACATCCAAAATCTTGAGATCTCGAACGTAATCCTCTTCTGTATAGATGATTTCATGAATAGCCTCTTGTCGCTTAATTTCATGATCAGGCATGGATTTGAGGATTTCTTTTGAGACAGTAGCTGACCAGGCACGCGAGAGTGTCTAATAGATAAATGAGTATATATATATAAGCAGGTTGCATGTTATTTACAGTATCATGAGAAGAAGAAGACAAGACGGATTTTGCTGGTTTTTTGAAGATAGTGCCATTCAGACTATAGACTTTGTTTGGACAAGAGGCAGAGTAACAGCCAGGTTGACCAGGTAAGCAACTCATGGAATAACAGCGAGTCAGAGGGGTATAGACACCATGAATTTGCTTGTCTAATGAGCTTTCGACCAAAGTATACATTTCTGTAGGTGAATCATAGACTTTGTTCTTACGAATCGATTTCTCTGAGGAGTCAATTGGGACAATCAAAGAAGGTTTGCAGTACATTAATGTTAGTGCGATATCCAAATAAAGTCTGTCGCCTAGACCAGGAGGAGAAAAACCTCGAATGATTTCCTAATAGAAAAAACATGGGTTAAGGCCTATAACGGTTATAATGATATGAAAGGATGTTTACCATGACTTCTTCACCAGTGAAACTAAGTGGGTATTCAACTGAACAATAAATCCTTCTACGTTCATTTAAGAAAGCGACTTCTCGAATAAGCTCTCTTGCCATATAAGATAATAAAGCATGATTAGGAATTTCAATTTCGACATGATGGTGAGCGGATCTAATTTCAGTTGCGAGTGGCGAAGTAGGATGGCTGAAGAATTGCTGTTTGTTATTGGGTGAGAAGGGAGGACGTTGTACGACTGATTTACCAGAGGAAGTAGACATGGCGCGGTTGAGCGAGCTTGATCTGGTGGTCAATAGGTGATCCTCAGGCGTGTTTGAAGATACTCTCAAGTAAGAAGGTGACATGGGAGGTGTTTGGTTTGTTTTTGTAGAAGTTGTGGAAGAACTGGGAGATATGTTTCTGTGGACAGTGGGAATTGTATTTGTAGGTGACATGATAGGAGGCGATGCGTAATCACTGAAACTTGCATAATTGTCTACAGCGGATGTATAATTAAAACTCTCGCTTTCTGTTCTATGGTCCGAAAAGGAATCTCGGTGAACATGTGGATCTTGAGTCTAATAGATGAGGTGTTAGCATGAGAAAGAAAAGGAAAAGTGCCCTCATTACCACAGGTCGATTGAGCTCAAGTGGGGCTATGTCTTTGGCATACTTCTTGTTGCTCAAAGTTGAGATGGACTCTTGTGATCTGTTTACGTTGAGTTCATTAATAAACATATCCAGGTCATGACAGAGTGCTTCAAGTGTAGGTGATTTGATGTGTTCTAAAGGAGTGGTTGAGGTGTATTCGTGTTCCATTTTCTTTATACTTCTTCTTATGATAAACAACAGTGCATAGAATAGAAAACAGAGTGTAAAGAAGAGAGAGAGAGGAGAAAATAAAAGGAGAGAAAAGAAAGAAAAGCTTAAAAAAATTATAAAGGTTATCAAAACGTTTAGGGCAACAAAAACTTATCAGTCATTGTGTAACGAATTGATTAAAAATAAACACATACACACACACACACACACACACACGCACATAACTTCTCGCTTATCTACTTTTCCTACTTTCTCTTTGATTATGTACTTCTTTAAAGACTATGGACTATTTTGATTCTTGGAGGAGAGGAATAGAAGAATGGAAGAAGGGGATAGTTTCTTATAATAAGCTGGAAGTCAATTTGTGTGCAACAGTCAGGAAACCAGCCACGTGTGTCAAATCACAACTCCTTGATCATTACTCTTTTGTTTAGTATAGAAAAGCAAAAGAGTGCTTCTGCAGGTGAATTCAATGAAATGATAGTCAAAGTGATCTAAAGAAATAAGTGAAATTCAACGAGTTCATTGATCATGTCTCACCAATATTTGTATTTCAGAAACTGATGAAATAACCTTTTTCTTTCCGTTTATAGTAGTTGAACTGATTAAACAATAACTATGGAGTCTTCTTTGATAGAAAAAGTGTTGTCACACCCTCTATCAAACATGATGGCAGAATCCTATATAGCAACCTGTGATGAATTCAATAGGCTAAATGGTTACATCCCCCACTGCTTACTAAAAAAGAAAGCGATACAGAGTTAGAAAGAAGGAATTGCTTGGCTCACACACACATATATTTATTCAGCAAATAAATGTGCTACCAAACAGAGTAACAAAAGTATCACTAACATCATTTTCATCAGTGTAACGAAACTTCATGTGCCTGTAGACAAGTTTTGCATAAACACTGTTCTGTTGTGATTGCTGTGATTGGATAATTCAAGTTGCGCTATGTGTAAGTGAATTTTGATTCTACATGTTGAGTACAAGAAGAGAAATAGTATGACAAATCTTGTTGCTCCATTTAACAGAATTCTCAACACTTGACTTTTTACTTCTTTCTTTCTTCTGTAGTATGGAAAAAGAAAATATCGAGATCAGCGAAGAATACACTTCGATCGAGAAAGAAGAAGAGCTGTTTGTCTATTCAGCAGAAGAAAAGGCATTTCTAAAGAAGCTGAATTGGAAGATTCTGCCTATTGTCTTCTTGATCATTTTCATTCAAGTAGGAACAGCATTAGTTCTGTTTGATCAGAAATAGCTCTTATTGATGAATTAAGATAGTTTTGCGATAAATCAGCATTAAGTGTGGCAGCTGTCTTGGGTATCATGGAGGATGCTCAATTGACTGGCACTCAATTCAGTTGGCTTGGTTCTATATTCTATCTCGGTTTTCTTGTCTGTCAGGTAAAAGGCAAGAAATGGAAACAGTATGCTAAAAAAAAAACTGAATATGCTCTATGTGTGATATGTTAGATACCCAATAGTTATCTAGTACAGACATTACCTACAGCTCGATACCTTGGATCTGTCTTGGTGATCTGGGGTATTGTGATGGCTCTGACGGCTCTCTGCAACACATTTCCTCAACTGTTAGGTCTTCGCTTACTGCTTGGTTTCTTTGAAGGCGTAACCTATCCTTGTGTCTATATTGTCATGAATGCCTTGTATCGTCGTTCAGAACAATCCAGATGTTGGGGTTTCTTGGGTATCAGTACTGGTTTAGGTACTGTCTTTGGTGTGGTCATTGCTTATGGCTTGGCTCATATGGATCATGTTGCTGGACTTCGTGCATGGCGATGGTAAGGAAAGATAGACAGATTGAATGTTAGATGACTGATGGTTTATGAATAGGGGATACATTGTGTTTGGTATTGCCACTGTCCTTATTGGCATCTTGACCTTCTTCTTCCTCATTGATCATCCTGAACACCCACTTCTTCGGTTGACAGAAGCAGAAAAGGAGATTGTTAAAGAGAGAACAAGAGATAACAATGTGGTCAAGAACACAACCATCAAGCGAGAACAGATCTTGGAAGCCCTAAAGGAACCTCGCCTATGGCTTCTCTGTCTAGCCAATGCACTCAATTGTCTTCAGAATGGTGGTATTGTGACTTTTAGTACCTTACTTGTCGAAGGCCTTGGTTTCTCTGTAAGTGTAAGGTAGTCTATCCATGTGCTTACTGACATCTCTTTACAAGTCATTGACAGCGATTATTTTACAAGTGCCTAATGGTGTAGCTGCAGCCTTGTTTGCTATTGGTGCTGTTCTTGTAGCCCATCGTGTCAAACAAAACACTTTTACGGCCATTGGTGCAGCCCTGATTTCACTTGTAGGCTGTGTCCTGATGGCTGCCATTCCAGGCACACCTAAATTGTTTGGCTTTTATCTCACCTGGGCCATGACAGGTGTCAGTGCACTCATACAGACATTAATATCCAACAATGTATCTGGCTATACTAAGCGTGTGTTCTATAATGGCATGGGCATGGCAGCAGCCACTCTTGGTAATTTCTGTGGACCACTCATGATGGTTGAAGACCAGGCACCCACCTATATAGGTGCCATGGTAGGCTTCTCTATCACCAATGTATTTATCATTCTCTGTTTCCTGACTAACTATTGGCTCATGAAACGAGAAAATGCTCGACGATTGGCTAATCCAGCTCATGAGCCCAGTGATGTCTATCTTGATTTAACAGACAAACAAGATAGAAACATTATTTATAAACTATGA
Organism: Choanephora cucurbitarum; assembly: GCA_025331435.1. Lineage (NCBI taxonomy): Eukaryota > Fungi > Mucoromycota > Mucoromycetes > Mucorales > Choanephoraceae > Choanephora > Choanephora cucurbitarum. The sequence goes on from JAIWNI010000030.1 coordinate 36,983, forward strand.
TTGGATAATACATTATTTATAAAAAAAGAAAAGCAAACAAAATGTTCTAGTTTAAAAGCCAAATGTATTTTCACCAGAATAACTAGAATTGAGTCATGTGAATACATAGGGTCATGTTTATCATAGTATACCCACTTACGTTATGTACAGAAACCCATCTTCGTCCTTGTGTTCATCATAGATAGCACTCATCAAAGCTAATAAAAGAGCAATGAGTACAAGTATACAAAATGCTATCTTCTATTTTACCTGCAGTAGGTGGTAAGATTTCATTCACAAAGATGAAAATAGCTTTCTCTGGACTCAACTTGATACGCTTTCGAATCACATAGACAAACTGGCCTACAGTCAGATCTGCTGGGACCAAGTATTTCTTTTTATCAATTGTTGGTATGTCGCTTTTTTCCACTTTCTCACAAATCACCGGAATACGATCGGGGTATTTTTGTCGAATTCGTTCTGCTTCTGCCTTACGTTTTTCTTGTTTATCGATTAAGTCAGGCTATACTGATCACTTTGACAACTTTTCATAAGCAACTTACCAAAAGGATGTTCGTCTTTAAACTTGGAACGCATGATACTGTATAAAAGAAATGAAAAAGAGAAAAAAAAATAAAAGAGAGAGAGAAAAAAAAGGAGGCATTAAAACGCATAAAGATTTTAAAAATACGCAGTGAAACACATGATCAGCTCATACATTGACCTGATGATAGAACTCCTGCTGCGTACGTGTAGACTGTGTTTAAACCATGTAGGCTGTGATTGGTTGTAGGCGTTTATACATTAGGAAGGTAAATTGAAACTCAGTTGAGATGCACTTTCAAGAAGGATGACTTGAGATAAAAAGAACCGAGCTCATATTGCAAAAGAGGATTAAAAACTACATAAAGACTATAAGAAAATAATAAAAAAAAGAGGTGAAAGATAAGCTTCATTAAAAGAGAGGAATAGGTAAATGGCATTTCAACTAGACTTCATTTAGCCTATCATATTACGAGAAAAGTTGTCATTTTTTTTTCTTCAAATAGATTGATCTAGATTAAATCTCTTTTCTTCATTTCTTTTTTTTTCATCTATGCTTCCCCCTATTACAGACAGTGTTGCTGATGGAGTAGGTTCAACACCTATGATCCGTTTATTGCCTCAAAACAAAGGTAAAGAGATAAACAAGCAAAAAAAAAAGAAGAGTTCTAAACACGTAGTATCAGTCAATCTACTTGCCAAACTCGAATTTGCCAATCCAACAGGCAGCAGCAAAGACAGATTGGCTAAATATCTATTGGATGGTAAACAAAGACATCAAAAAGACAGCATCAGGCCATTCATGTATCATGATAGAGAACGAAAAGAGGTTTCCTGCCATCGGTGACAAGAAACGCACCTTAATCATCCCTACTTCAGGTAATTTGGGTATATCATTAGCTACTTTGGCAGCCAAAAGAAACGATCGCATCATTGTCATCTTACCCGAACGCACCTCCAATGACCGTGTCTCGCTCTTGAAGGCCTTGGGTGTCGAGATCCTACGTTCACCCAATGAAGTTCAACCTGAAGCACCCGAAAGTGCTCATTCAGTAGCTACCAAACTGGCTGAACAACTACCTCATGCAATTGTGTTGGATGAAGTAAGGATGAGAGGGCATTGTGAGGCAAATGTTGATTTTTTTATTTTGGGTAGACACAGTTGCATGATTTGACAGCGTATCATGCATTAGCAGAAGAGATCCTTCAACAGACTAAAATGGCAGTAGATTATGTGTTTGTGGGTGTTGAGTCAGGTGCGGCCATCACGGGTATTGCTGGCTATTTGAAATCAAAGATACCTGAAGTGAAGGTAAAAAAAGCATTACATTCAGTTGTTGACCGTATACAAACTATCCCTTAGGTCATTGGTGTTGTGCCTACAGATTCAGTTGTCGGTAACACTACCATGGGTGCTCGTTCAGTAAGTCTATGTTAATTGACTAGATAATGTCTCTCTCTCTCTAAAGATGGTTTTGAATAAGGATTGGAAAATAGAGGATTTAGGCAACAGTTTTGTTCCTGCCTGTTTAGATGCTACTGTTGTAGATGATTGGATTCAGGTGTCTGATAAAGAAGCTTATTCGGTTGCACGTCGTCTGATTCGAGACCAAGGTATTTTGGGTGGTCCATCTTCAGGTGCAGTTGTGGCTGCAGCTATGCGTCATGCTGATACTATCGTCAGTCATACTACCCATACACCTCAATCGGTTGTTGTCCTGAATGATGCAGCCAAGAACTATACAAGTACATTGTTGTCAGATGATTGGCTCTTTGGAAACAATCTGGCAGATGATTTGATCACTAATGAACTAGACTATATCTCCCAGAGTAGATACAGAGCAGCCAGTGTAGAGGATCTTCAGTTGCCCTCAGCCATCACTGTCAAGCCTCATGTGACGATTGCCTATGCAGAGGATTTGATGTTTGAGCATGAGTATTCTCAACTGCCTGTCATTCGTGATCGTAAATTGTTGGGATATGTATCTATGTCTGGACTACAGGAACACCTCAAGAAAGGCACTGCCAGTCCACAGGATCCTGTTGAAAAGGTGATGTTTTCCTTTAAAAAGGCAGGTGGTGCCTCTAAATACCAAGTGATTACGCCTGATACAAGTTTAGCTGATTTAGGTAATTTGTCTAGTATTTTTATTTAAAGATTTACTCATTTCTTTATTATTCTAGCCAAATTCTTTGAAAAGAACTCATTTGCAGTTGTGACTGATGCAGAAAGAAAGTGGTGTTTGGGTCTTGCTACTAAATATGACTTGATCAGTTTCTTACATCGACGTCAGTTCTTTTAAAATAAATATTTTTTTTTAACTTTTTAAACCAGAATGGATAAAATACTATCCTTATTAAAAGTAAAGTCTACTTAGATACACACACTTTTTTTTTTTGACTAAATAAGGCCTTCATAGGATCAAGACATTAAAACACCACAAGAGAATCCACTTGCTCAAATCGATCTTTCCAAGATCAGTCAGGATGTGATTGAACAAGTGAGAGATGAGTACTTGGCCAAACAGAAGACTGAAGCCGTACGCAATGCCACTTCCATGACACCTGAAGTACTAGCTACCATCAGTCAGATGGTCAAAGAGACCCATCTCTTGACTCTACTAAAACAGTGTAAAGCAAGACAGGACAAGAAAGAGAGAGAACTGTATGCTCATCGAGTGGCCATTCAAGAAAGATACAAGAAACAAAGAGACAGTATGATGGCCAAGTAAGATCATCTGAGGCATACGACAGACGAAACTCACATGACACTCTAGACAGTTGATTGGCATCAAAGTGAATGAGCGCGAATTACAGGCATTGGATGATGAGATGACTAAAGAGTTACATGCCATGGATCTGCAGATCATAAAAGAGATGGATGCTGAAGTGACACACCTTCAAAGGGAATTTGTCAGGCTTCAGGTGCCACTGTTTAAGGTATCTCAAGACCCAAGTGATGTCAAATTGCAGCAAAAAGTACTTTTTATCCTTCAAGATATGATTTAATATCCTGTGTAACTAATATTAAATGAACTTGTCATACGCATGACGATAAAGAGGTGTTTCAAATATGGTTGGGGCTATTTTTTCACTGAGTGCGATGGCTCTCTAAAAGATCCAAAGTGCCTATGACTTGACTAAAATGAATAGTTTCAATATAACTCAATCTTAGTGAGTAGGGTAACATCTTATTAAAGATTTCCTCAGTGTATGCTACTTGATTATCATGGGTGAGAATATCAATCAATATTGCGATGAAGCCAAAGTTAGCTGATACTTCACACACCGAATAAATCGCTCCTATTTGTGGTCAAACCCGTTGAGCCGATAAACACACAACTTTCCTATTAACTTCCTATCTATACCTTTTCTTTTTTGTAGTGGCATTTCTTACCAATAACTATAACATCTTTAGCATATCCAACTATTTACCACCAGCTCTTCAACTAATCTCACATCTTAGATACGACCTCTCTGCCTCTAATCCAAAATAACATCTAAATCTATCTATCATTTAAGATTGATTGTTGTGTCTCTTTCAGCCCAATGTTCTTACTTTGATATAGTTACTCTATCTTCTGACTGCTGTATCACCTACTTGACTGACATGTCTTCATGCAATCTCGTTTGATATCCATTTACTGATGATGACTGTTATTTAACATACATCTAACCAACGCTTGTACTAGTGCTTTTTTGTACTGATACTGCTGTTGTGCAAGATACTATTGGAGATCAATTGGTACAGTCGATAAGTCACTTGACTTTGCAAGTCAATATGTTGCTTTGCAGAAGGTTTGAAACGTCTATTCTCAGTATCCAACACACCTGCCATTGTTATGCTGATGCTGCACTTTGGTAACTCATTTCAAGAACAACTCATTGGTAAAGACGCGTGAAAGATCAACAGTGGCTTTATATCAATCAAGCTCTCATCTTTATTTTTTCGTGTATAGCCTATTGTTATCTTTCTCGGTTGCTACTAACTCTTCTGATGACTGATTCTACTACTGCATGCAAGGTAATATGCTTTCAGGAAAAAAAAAAAAAAGAAATCAAAATTGTGGCTCCTCCATCCAATTATTTCAAATGCAGCACTGAATATGACAGAAATGGCTCTCAAGGGTCAACTAAATGGTGCATTTGAAATCTAAGCAATGCTAGGTAAACTCAAGGTATTTTTGAATGACCAAATAGATCACTAGACACAAAATACAGATAAAGAAGTGCCCATATATAGTATAAAATAGGATCTACATTTCTAGATAATGAATTTGACCCTATTCATTCAATTAAGCATTACCTATCATTTCAATGACGCCATATGAAATTATGTTCTTCTAAGAAACATACTCACCTAAAGATGCCTCCCAAAGCCATTTGTAAAAGCAAGGATGGCTCATTTAAAATTAAACTGTGATTGGCCATTTGATTCTGCTCTCCAGTGATGCAAATTCTCTCACAAGTGTTCACTATAAAGTTCTACTGTAAACAAATAAGCTTATTGATCTGTTTATGCATTAGCCTAAATAACTCTATTGCATCACAGTATAACACATTGGTTCTCAGAAATTCTTATCGAATGACACTTTTTATTTTCGGAATGCTCTACATCCGTTACTTCGATTGACAGCTTGATAGTGTAGCATTTTTATTTGTATCAAATAGGTTTAATTGAACTTTATTTAACAGGCCTTTGATATAGCTTATTCTTGTTTGTTGTTGTGTGACAAATAATGTATGATTTTAAACAATAATGCAGCTTTAAAGTGATCAAAAATCTAGACTAACATTGGTTATCCCAGCCTAATGATTGTGTTACCCCCATCAGCATGAACAAATAAAAAGGAGAAAGGAGGTTTAGAAGGTAAAGAACCTTATTTGTATCACTTTGGTTCTTATTGAGGCTTGTTTATTGTAGAGACAATAAAGTATATGGCGGAGATTAGAGTAGAAAGGGATGGAACATTGCTTTCATCCGTTTGGGCCCTTGATCTAAAATTCACACACAGTTTTTTATATGAAAGACTTTACGAGAGGGGTTTAAAGTGGGAATAGAGAAGGGGAATACGATGGCTATATTCTAATGTGACGTCATGTTGGCGTGTCCTTTTTTTTGTATTTAATATTTAGATTTCTTTTCTCTTTTTCTCTAACATAGTGAACAAGTAAAGTGTGTGATGATAATCGAAATAAAAGCAAAAAAAAAAAATAAACACACAATTTACAGCCAAGATAAAATCGGATAATGAGCAAGGCTCTTACCGAAACTTTAATCGGTCACAAAAAAAAAAAAAAGAAGATCGCTCTTTTTATTTTTAAAACACGGTAGTCAAAAAAAAAAAAAAGTTATTCGCACACCAGCAAAACTTCCCATTCACTCTTTCTTTCTTTCTTTCTCTCATCTTTCCACTCCATCCCTTCATCTCTCTCTCTCAACTTTTTTTCTTTTTGTACAAAGTCACTCTATCACTTTTATTTGAGAGTTTTTTTTTCTTTTTATATATATATATATAGTTGAAAAGAAAAAAAAATAACATACCATATAGCATCTGTAAACACAACACACACACACACTTTTTCTATCCCTCCCTTTTAGAGAGAATCATGAAATCAAAGTGAGTAAAATAATAATAATAATAACAAAGAGAGAGGGGGGGTATCCATAACAACAAAATGTTATCAATGATTCGCTCATACTCTGCATTGTCCAACGATACACAATTTTGACACTCTTTTTTATTTTAGCACTACTAAAAATCATATCAAAAAGATGTCAAAACACAACAATACAAAGCCATGCAATCGATTTAAATCAGATACAGTGACCATCAGTCTGCCCCATCGATCTGTTCGTCATGAAGAAAGACCAGTGTCCCAGATCAGTTTGATGGCCAGACAACTGAAAGAACGTCTATCGATGGCAAGTCAACGTTTGCTTCCAACAGAAGATGTAAAGCAGCCGTTGTCCAGTTCTGATTGGCCAGCCAGGAAACCATTGCGCCATCTTCAACTGTTGAAGCAATACCTGACCTTTGTGTCTGAAGAAGAAACAGCCGATATCGTCTTGAAAGATCGATCCATTCAATTCGAACTATCGAATCAGACAAACTCAATTGAACCCTTGACACAGAAACAACAATCTGCTCGTTTAGGTGCTACCTTGATTGAGACATTAGTACATGATCCTACAGGCTTTGAAATGCATCATGGCAGGCAACATGATGGTAAGAAAGTGTGTCTATGTCTGACTTTAAATAACCTATTCAATTTTAGAAGGTCGTCATCGCCTTGATCGTCGTCGTCCTGGTAGACCACCCAAGACAAAGATGGAAGAGGTTGAACATCGTGTGAAGCGTAAATCAATCTCACAACCACGCCCACCACAACTAAAGAAGAAGAAGGAACTCATTCGATGTATCTGTGACTCTTCTTCTGAAGAGATTGGATCCATGGTACAGTGTGATGATTGTTCTCGTTGGTTACACCTGGAATGTCTTGAACTGAATGATGATGCTCTTGAAGAAACCTTCCGTTGTCCTTCTTGCTTCCTCTCACTCGGTTCTTTCCCTAATGATTCAAAACTACTGAGTTCCATTACCTGGCGTTATGCTGCTCAATGGAAAAGTCAAAGGTTGGCTGATAGTGTGAGTGATGATGAAGATGATGAGGATGATGAGATGCATGCTATCTCTACACCACCACCTCTTCATGATGATGATGATGGTTATTCTACTGATTTACCTGGACCTGAGACACCTGTTGATTGGCCTGATGAATCAAGATTCAGTCAAGAGAGTGAGGTCACTACACCCAGTGAACAACTAGAGCCTTTCTTTAAAGAAAGTATGGAGATGACATTGGATCCTGGTAGTCTGGAAATCTTATCTCGTCTTGCCTATCTTCAATCACTTGATTCTGTCAAGAAAGAACTCTTTTCTCCTCATGCAGCTGATGTCTTTCTGTGTGAAAACTTGTAAGTGAATTAACATTGTATGTCCATCATCCACTTATATATATCTCTAGTACCAATGACAACATTCATCTTTTAACTCATCAAGTACCTCGATTTGCTCCCAATACACCACCTTCTTCTATCTGTTCTCAAGATCTTTCTGAATTTTCATTTGATTCAGGCCCTTTTTGGGAATCCCTTTTATAAATTTCATTCCCCCTCTCTTTTGTATATAACTGAAAAAAAAAAGCTGTAAAAAAAAAGAAAATACATATAAGAAAAAGATTTTTACCCTTCTCTTTAAACATTATACACTCAAAAAAAAAATATTCATTGTATCATACTTTTATCTATATCTTTTGTTTTTTTTAAAAAAAAAAATACAGCCTGTGTTTGTATCTCAATAAAAAAAAAAAATAACAAACAAACAAAAAAGACATCTCCCTAAAACCGTACAACCCTTTTTTTTTTCTCATAAGAAATGATACATCCTACAAAAGAAAGAAAGAAAGAAAACTCTAAAGGCAATAAGCTATCTTATCCATAATCAGTCTATATGGATAAAGAAATCGGAGTTTAAATGAGTTGTCTAGTTTTAAGGAGCAAGGAATGATCTTGTTTGTTTGTTATTTCATACTAAACTACTTTATAAACCATGTCTTTCTGTTTCTTTTATTTCTTTTTTCTCTCTTAAAAGCAATCAGAGGCGAATATTATCTCACTTAGATGGCACAGGAAACTGTTCCTCATAAAGGGTGTAATTCAGCTACCTGTTGCTCACCAGCCAGATTATGGCGAACACTCCAGACAATCATCAAAAGTGATGATCGAAAGGAACTCGTAAGATTCTTCAAAGACGATCGACAGGCACACATCATTCGTGTTGCCCTCACCTCAAGACTCTCCAATGATGCTGCCCTCTATCCTCCTTCTCAACAACACAAGGTCATTCGACTGACCTCAAGAGAATCCATGCTCTATCTAGGCAAATCCTATACAGATCTCAATTCACTTCAATTCGCTCTCTTGGTCAGTTCAGAAAGGATGGTCATCACTCTACTGAAACAACTCAGGTTGTATGCCTCACCCTCTCAACTGAAACAGTATGTCAATCATATCTGGGGTCAAGGCAATTCATCCCTTCATCTGGCTGCCTTTTTGAAGCGTCCTCAGGTAGTGAAACTCTTGTTGGCATTCGGTTGTTCAGTTCAGGCCAACAAACTGAATAAGTTGCCTGTGGAATGTTGTTTAAGTGATCCTGCCCTTTTGGCCTCATTTGTGGTAGAGACACCAGAGCCAACAAGACAGGAAACACCACCTACTCAAACCATCTCACCACCTCCCACTCTTCTTCTTACTTTGGTTGATACCATGTGGGCTATCTATTGTCTCTCTCTCACCAAATCTATCATCAGATCAGACAAGATTGTACAACCCAATCAATGCATCCCACCCATTCAACTTAAGAAACCACCCGACATCCTTATCACTGTCTAATCCAATCCATCTACTCCTTTCCTTTATCCCCCTTTACTTTCCTTCTTCTTTCTTGTGATTTCTTATAAGTAAGAATCATATGTTTCTCAATCTTATATATATATATGTGTACACTTCTCTTAGCTCTGTTATTATTTCTATATATCTATCTCTCTCTGTGTGTGATTATATATTCCCCCCATATTTCCATTTTAGGATGCTCCTCCACAAAATCAACTTTTTGTAGACAAATTACATTGAATACTGGAACTGTAAATTATGATTTTTCTCTTTTTTTAAATATATCCCCCCCCCCCTATTTTGTTCGTCTAAACAAATAAATTTTTACATATCTATTGTTTTAAAGAAAGAAATGTGTATGTATTCTACTGTATTCATGCACTTGCATTTCATACAACTTAAAACTGTTTAATTCCTCTTTAATCTGTTGTGCAAGTAAAGGTGTCAATCTTGAACAGACAGCATCTGGATCGGATTGACGATCATAGTCTGATTTAGAATAGGTTTCATTGACCACAATCGATTTAGCAAACCGAACTAGCTTAGGCTGACTGATGTCTGGCTCATGACTGGTCTGGCGTAGAGGTGAGAGATAATAAGAAGAAAACGATCTTGTCATCCTTGAAAAGCTGTATTTCTTCTTGTTCATAGACGAATGAGAGACAGAACGAGGTAGTTGACATTCGCTTGATCTGAATTTAGCCTTTAGTTTATCAGTAAACGATGGAGGCTTTGAATCACAGTCAGTTGGGTATGTACTGTTCATGGTAATCCCTCTTAACTTCTGAAAGACAGTTTTCAATCGAGATTGTCTATTCACACATTCCAATCCATAAGGTTCTTCTTCTTCATCTTCTGTATCTGTTGTCTTGTCAGATTGATAGAGTGAAGGTTCTTTAGATGAATCCTCTCTCTGGTCTAGATAGGAAGCACCCGTATAAATGAAATGCTGTCAACGCTTAGAAAATAGAATTCCAACTTTGACTAAGCCCTTTTATCTTACCTGTTCTACATAGTCTAATGAAGTGGTCATTGTTAAAGAAAGAAAGAAGAAAAGGATTTATTATCTAGGAGCCATGTTTATATATATAAACGGAGTGAAAGGGAGACCCTACTCATCATCACTTTTCCCTCTCTTTAGGGAGTGGTTCATTGTGTCTAATTTTAGGGCCATTCACAACTATCGACAACAGCAGCAGCAATGGCTTCTAAACCATCTCTATCTTCTTCAGTAAAACCTTCTATTTTCTCACAATCAATATCAAGTACACCAAGTACACGCTAATTCTTTGTTAGTTTCATTCAGGTGCATTCATTCAACTGTACTTACACCATCTTTGATCATGGGGATAACAACCTCAGAATTAGAAGCTGAGTCACACGCAATATGACCAGGAAATTCATGCACATCACGCACCAGTTGTGATTGCTTTGTTTCAGCAGCAGTACCACATACACCTTTACCAAAGGGAATCAATGTACATGCAACCTAATTAGGACATTCAGCCTTATGTTCTCATTATCTAATACTCTCTATTGACCTTTCCTTGAAAAGGACCCAAAATCAATTGCTTTTCATTTTTAGGGTGTGTGATATAGAAACCACACCAGTTGATGGGTTTTTGTTGGAAATGGTCTAAAGAGATCAGACCATGGTAGATGACAGTAGAGACATTCGACAGGTTGGTAACCTTTGTTTCAATGAGTTTACTATTCTAATGAGACATGTCATGTCCCTTACCCAGAATGTCTGGTCTTCACAAATACACTTGACTTGTTCTAATAACTCAGCATAAAACTCCTTTCTGGAAAGTTGAGGGTTTGTGTTGGTGACAATGTCCTTCATTGTTGTCAAGAAAAAAAAAAAGGAGGGGAGAAAAGACCAGGCTTATAAAGTAAACTCAAATGGATTTGTCATCCATTTATTTTTTTGTATCTCAGTTTCTATAGGTAAAAGGGTTTTGGAAGTTACATTTTTTATCCTTACTTTTAAACAGGTTGTTAAATGGCTACTCTCTATTGGAGTGCTTGTTATAACAACTGAAACTTTGATTGTTCCTCCTTAGGTAATAAACTCCTCATGTCGGTCTCTTAAGTCAAGACCCTTAACAAGATCACCTTATCTTTCTTTTTTTTTGTAGATGCATAAAATGACATACAAAACAGAAAAATTCTGATCTTAGACAAGTGGCATTGTTGTCGGCTTTGCTTTCTACTTATCCCATTGGAGTCGCACAGACTATAAGGAGTGTTATTGTGGGGAAATTGGTTTGTTCATAGTGTGTTTGTATTTAGGAGAGTGGTTTGATTGAATGATGCTTAATTGAACCCTCATTTTAGACTTTAATTAGTCTATCAAATTGCCAATAGAGACCCTTCCTCCCTTTTTTTTTATATCAACATCCCCTCTCATTAAAAAAGAGCAAAGGTTTGATTTCGTCACTAAGCCTCTTTCTTGAATTGACAACAACATCTCGATATATATAAAACTTATATTCCATTCAAACCATAGATACTATTTTTTTTTTGGGTAAAACACACCTCGAACCTTTTCTTTTATTGAATCAATAAAGGAAAAAGTAACAACAATGACATTTTAAGAGAAAATAGGAATTCTCTCTCTTAAATTTATTGTTGGTAAGAGAAGACGTTCTTCAAGTCTATTTAAAATAAAAAAAAAATGAATTGGTTTGGCTCTATATGCATATTCTAGATACTTACAGCCATCTTGTTGAGAGAGACGGTTGAGGGCATCGTCAGATTCAGCTTCCTTACGGAGGAAACCACAGAAAGCATAGGTGGAGAAAGTGTTTTGGGCACGACCTTCAGCGTCAACGTCAGCAATGTTGATTTGAACAGAGGCGTGGTCCTTGGCAGTGATGAGACGGTTGGTGGCAGAGCTAATAAAGAGGTTACATTCGTAAACGTCGCGTTATCCAGGTCGAATAAGACATATTTACCACTTGCGAGGAATGTAAAGATCGATGACTTGGCCTTCAGAGTTCTCCATAGTGTAATATTACTTTATAAAAAAGAGGGAAAAGAGGAGGAAACTAAACCCTGCCGCTCTCTGCAGCAAATTTTTTTTAATCGTATCCAAGCCACCCTAAAAATTGTCCTTTCCTTTCGTTGACCTTGGGACTGTCTACCTTGGTTCCTCACAGCAGCCAATCAGCGTTCGTTTCTGAAAGGGGTCAAATAATTTTTTTATTTATTTTTTATGGTTTCTTTGTTTCTATCTTTTTTTTTTTTTCTATACATTAGATAGGTGTATGTGCATCATGAATTTAAAGATATCCCTGCTAGTTCTTTCTAATTTTTTAAGGTGGAACATACTATCCATTGGTTCTCCCCCTTTTTTTTTTTTTGAGTATTTATAGAATAACTGAGATAAGATCGATTTTAAGCAGGAATAGATTCTGAGACAACTTATCACTAGAATCTTTTTTTTGTTTATGCTATGATGTTACTTTAAACTTTCCAGCGGACTTTATTTTCAAGTCAGGTCTATAGAGTGATACTCCCTTTTTTTTTTTGCTTTTCTTTTTCCATATATAACACTACAAATAAAAGAAATGGTACTATTGCCTAAGAGTAACAAGTTATAAACCCCTTTTTTCATGTTCTTACCACTTTCTATTCTGTGGGAGTTTAGAATGACCAATTTGACTGTGCCTTAGACTTGATGCGTCGTTTACCACCTCAAAATGTAGAAGAAAACCTGGGCAAATTGTTTGACTTGGTTCATCCTGACTTGGCAGATGAACTCTTGTCAGCTATTGACCAACCTCTTAAAGTCAAATGTTGTTCAAAGACAGGTCGAGATTATCTTGTGTGTGATTATAACCGAGATGGCGATTCTTATAGGTATTTCTATCAAACCTCTCTATAGACGCGTTTCTTATCTGGTTTATATAGATCGCCTTGGAGTAATGAATATGAACCAGAGCTACCTGATGGTGCTACTCCATCACCTACACTTCGCAAGTTGGAAGTAGCTGCCAACGAAGCCTTTGATACCTATCGTGAAATGTATTATGAGGGCGGTGTTTCGTCTGTTTATGCATTTGAAATTGATGATAAATTTGCTGTGGTTGTGTTGATTAAGAAAGGTAAAAAAAAAAAAAAAAGAATATGCTTGAGATGCTAACACTCTGTTCTCTCAAGTGGGTGATGGTGCTAGACGTATGAAGGGTGCATGGGATTCTATCCATGTCTTTGAAGTACAAGAACGAGGTCGTAATGCACAATACAAACTCACCTCTACCGTGATGCTCTATATGATTACCAACAGCAAGGATTTGGGCAATCTCAACTTGAGTGGTAGCATGACTCGACAGATTGAACAAGATTTCCCTGTGGATGATCCTGCTGCTCATATTGCCAACATTGGCCGTATGGTTGAAGATATGGAACTCAAGATGCGTAATTCGCTACAGGAAGTTTATTTTGGCAAGACAAAGGATATCGTTAACGACCTTCGAAGCCTCGGTTCTTTGGAGGAAAGCAAAAGACAGGCTAAGATTCAGCAGGAACTTGTGGGTCGTTTGATGGACAGAAAGACAGGACTTAAATAAGCTGTCGTCACTAATAAAGAACTATTCCTATCAATACCATAACAGCCCATTCACGTCTTTTAAAGTATTATCCTCCTGGCCTTCATAAAGATAATTTGAGTTCCGCAAATTGAATGATGGAAAAGTCATATTTCTTGGATACATTTGGTTGGACGCTGTAGTCAACAGAAACAAATAAATATTCAATTTCCGTTCATTTCAAAAAGTTATACCTTTCACGCGATCCCTTTTCTCCCTCTTTTTTCTCCTCTTTACTTTATATAAAGATGCGCTCTGTATTGGTAGTGCTTTCAAGTTTACTGGTAGCATGTACAGCTGTACTTGCTCAAGGAAGTGCCTCTATGAGAACACACTCTATCTCTATGCCCTATATCGGTAATATATATTTATATTTCATACTCCTGTATTTTATTAACGCTTTTAAGAAAAGACGATGAACTTCAGAACAGATGGTTCGACTTTGGCGGAAACACAATCATCAACACAAATCATCAAATCCGTTTGACTTCTACAAAGCAATCTCAACTTGGTTACCTATGGTCTCGTTTGGTAAGAAAGAAAAGTTTGGGTTTACTGGATACTGAGAGTGCTTTTTCTGTTTGTAGCCTTTAGTTGGTGATAACTTCCAAGTCGAATTCGAATTTAGAGTAGACGGTAACTCTGGTCACCTTTACGGTGATGGTTTTGCTAGTAAGTGAATTCGATTAGATAGTTTCTAACATAGAGCTAATGTGCTCACTTAGTGTGGCTCACAAAGCAAAGAATGACAGAAGGTCCTGTCTTTGGTTCTGCTGATCATTTCCAAGGTCTCGGTGTCTTTTTCGATACTTACGATAACGAAAGATCTCATGTAAGTAAAAAAAAAAAAAAGGATGGAAAACAACCTGGTTTTGATCTTTGTCTCTATAGCGTCACACTTTTCCCTATGTAATGGCCATGCTTGGTGATGGTATGAAGAGTTACAACAACGATAAAGATGGTAGTGATCAAGAACTTGCTGGTTGTGAAGTAAAGTTTTATTTTTTGAAATACTAAAATCAGACTTACTTATTTATCTCTCTTTTTTTAAAGGCTGATTTCAGAGCTAGAGGATTTCCTACCAAGGCTCGTCTTACTTATTACAAGAACAACTATATCAAATTGGATTTGGTCTGGCGTCAAGATGATGAATGGGAAATGTGTTTCAAGAAGCATGGTGTCGTTCTTCCCGAGCAAATCTATCTTGGTTTCAGTGCCCATACTGGTGAAGTGACTGATAACCATGATATCATCTCAGTTACCACCAAATCTCTTGTTCCTGCCGCCATGGAAGCTGCTCCTCAAGTTCCTCGTCCCAAGAAAGAATCTAGCTCAGGTAGCGTACTCTCTGTCTTGCTTAAGATGCTCTTGGCTGCTGGTCTTGTTGGTGTCCTTTTTGTTGGTTATCGTTTCTATGATCAAAAGAACAGAATGAAGCGTTTTTAAGGAGTAATAGGTCTTGTTTGACAAGAACTGTTTGTATAAATAAAAACATGACAATAAACCAGAACCAAAAAAAAGAAAGAGGGATATGAGCTGGGTTTTTTTTGTACATGAAGCGTAGATATTTATTATACGTAGGGCCTTATAGATACAAGTTCAAAACAACGATAGACACTTTAACTAGACAGTTTTCATATACATATGTTAACATCTAGACAATCATTTCATAAGCGTATTTCTTTCTTAAAACAAAGACTGGTAACGTTTTGTTTTAAGAAAGACAATTGTTATCTTAAAAAAAAAGCACTTTTCTCTTTTTAATGTGTATTCAATTAAACTATCGTGGAACATACAATTCAGGTGGTGCAGAAGATGTATGTGCTGGGATAGAGTGACGCTGTATATGTTGCGGTTGCTGATGTAAGATATTTGGATTTAAAAGGATGAGTTGTTCAAGCTTTGCTATAAATGGTAAAGAAGGTGATCCGTTGGCTTCTGACTCATAAGGCAGTTCATGCATTGATTCATGTGTCAATACAGGCTTGTATGTAATGCCTAGTCGTTGATTCAATGCCATGGCATACCGAATCAAATATTCTGCTTGAGCATACGTCTCGATAGCTTTTGTACTTCTTCTTTCTCTAAGCACAAATACTGTTCGTTCTACAGATTTACAGAGCAAGTTTTCTAATAGCCAACAACCTGCAAATAGCCCTGCTCTTCCAACACCTAATATAATATTGTGAGTCATTGATAACGTAAATATATTTTTTTTTCATACCTCCTCTACAATGTGCTAGAACATGATGTCCTTGACTTATCTCGATATTTACTTTTTTGATGATTTCATGAACTTCGGAAAATGTCTTTGGACAACCTCCTTCTATCATGGGTAGTCGAAACACTTTCAATCCATGTGTCTTTGCTGCTTTTGAATAATCTGGCCATGATGCACCCAGGAAGGAAAGTTCTTTATCATCTAAACAGCTAATACACACCTGTCAACTAAACCACACGATGTTCATTGATGTTAACACATACCAGACAATCGTACTGATACCAAAGCTTCGCATACGCTCAAAATCCAAATCGAGATCTCTATTGATAGCTGCTCTACCTCGGACGGGACCAGATAACCTTACTTTTTTACCCGGACAAGAACTTAAACAGAGATTTCCCCTCATTCCTATTCCTTGTTGTAACTGAAATACTTGGTGTTCTGTCAACTTTAAATAATTCTCCCTTATGATGGGATTCAAGAAATCACATAGATCGAGGTCTTCTGGAAAGTTAGAGACAGACAGATATCCCAATATGTCGGAGGGAATAATCCAACTAATGCTATGTTTAAAATGAACACACAAATCAAAATTAAGATAAATTCTTATTTCTGAAGCAAAAAAAAAACTTTACTTGATAGGATGACTGATAGATGTTTTGGGTTCTTTTGGTAACACATTGGTAGTAATAGGTATAGGCTGTTGTGGTTGTGAATGCTGTTCGGTTATGGTTGTGTTAGCTGTGACAGCTGTAGCTGGAGTGAGTGGAATAGTTTCGCTTGTATTGGTATATATGACAGGTGAGTTTTGGGACATGTTATAGGGTAATAAAAAAAAAGGGAGGGAGGAGGAACGTAACTACAATGTATCGATATTTGTTATATATACACAGTAAAAGAAGCAAAAGACTTTTTTTTTTTAGTAGAGAAAAGGGAAAGCGAGTCTTAAGATTGAAAGAGAGTTTTATTACACATTTTACCAATTAGGACAAGTCACATAAGTTTTATGCAAAATTATTGGTTCAATTGCAGTGACGAATGATGTTCTTTAAGAGCTTGAGCTGCTTCAGATGCTTTTTCTACTAGCTGTTTTGGATTGTTGATGAGGTAGACAAGGTTAGACTTATCCAGTTCAAGCAACATACCAGTTAGCTTGCCGGCTTCTTGAGGAAACACCTCTGATCTAAGGATATATACAGTATAAACGAACCAAAACTTTAGGATACGTACAGATTTTTACTTACACTATAGGATAGATACGCTCACCCAACATTTGACGCTGCGTTTCAGGCGTAAATGGCTCTAAAATAGCTAATGTCATCTGACTTGCATTTGGAGAAGGTTCAGCAGGAGGTAATTGTTGTGTCACAGGGGGACTTTTTTGGAGATGGGACATTTGTGCTTCCAAAAGAGTGCGTCGATCTTCTTTGCGCTGAGCCAAAGCAACATAGATCTCTTTCGACAACACGCGCTGTCCATTCATCTTGAGTACAGCATCTGTAGCTTCTTCAGGCAAAGTGAAGCAGACGAACCCAAAGCCCTTGGATGTGCCCGTTCGCTCATCCCGCATGACTTTAGCACTTGTAATTTGACCAAACGGAGCAAATGTCTGTCTCAGTGTTTCGTCATCCATCTGATCAGCTAAATTCTTGACATAGAGATTGACACCTTGATATTTCACGGGTTTTTCTGCACGAGGTTGATACTCATGCTGACGGCGTAATTCATCTTCGCGTTCTGCCTTCTTTTGGGCTCTAGAGACAAACAACTTCTTACCATAGAGTTCAGTATCATGTAATTGAGCCATTGCCTGTTCAGCATGATCAGGGTTCTCGAAATTAACAAATCCAAATCCTTTGGAGCATTGTTGATCGTCACGCTGAATCAAGAGTGAAGAAACACGACCAAACGATGCAAACAGATCACGCAATTCATCTTCTGTTACTTCAGGAGCCAAGTTTTTGACGTAAATGTTGGTGAACTTGGCTTGAGAAGATGGTGATGAAGAAGATGGTGGCTGTTGTGTCTGTTGTGGTTGCTGTGATTGAGATCTATGTTGTCGTGAAGAATCCTCTGAATTTTCTTTCTCTGATCTAGGTACCTGATGGCTTGCTGATCTAAATAGGCACCAATTCCCTTATCAGAATCCAAACAGAACCAAAAAATTAATTGTACTTACATCTCTCTACCAAACAAGATAGAACCATTCACATGTTGAATAGCTCTTTCTGCTGCATTGAACGTATCATAGTTGACATAACCATAACCTCGAGTGGCATTTGGGTTTCTGATGATTCGACAAGATACAACATTACCCCATTGTGAAAATGTATCGTACAATGCTTTTCCATCTACTGTGGGTGGTAAATTCTTGACGACGACGTTGGCACTGTTGGCCTTTCGTTTGGTTGAGTCACGCTCTGCTACCATGATTCTACAGGGTCTTCCCAAGATAAGAGAATAATTCATGGTCTGAAGAGCTTCTCTACCTATAGATCAAACAGTCAGTCTTTCAAGCACTTGATTTAGCAGTGAACATACATTCTTCTGAGCGATAGAAGTTGACATAGGCATAACCTAAGCTTTTCTTAGTGACGTTATCGCGACAGACATGAACACTTTTGGCGTTAGAGAAATGCTTCTTCAGGATCTCGTCGTCCACTTCAGGTGCAAGCTCGCCTACATAAAGTGTTGATTCAACACGATCAGTCGAGAAGCGAGAGCCAGACTCCTTTAGTGAGCTGGCAGCTGTTTGTGCCTGTATTTCGGCAATGCGCTTCTGCTGCTCTACAGTCAAGCCACGAGCACCCAAAGACTCTGTGGACATTTTTTTTTCTTGCTTTGAAGAGAGATTGAAAAAAAAAAATACTCGTAAAAAAGTAGACAAAGGAGAAAGGAATAGACGTTACACATTTAGACATAAAAGACAAATCCGGTAAAGGTCCGGGACAAAGTGCATTGTAAGATGATTTCTTTGCATTTGCATCAAGAAGATGTTGATATCCGCGAGAAAAGAAAGACGCTGATAGGCCCTACTTGCTTAGCTATTTACAGAAACAGTCAAATGATAAAACTAATTCATACTCACCTTCTTGTAGTCAACTGCAATGAAAATTGTATGTTTGCATTAAACTGAATCTAATTGGTAGCAAACAACAAAGTACCAAGAGTTAATCTGGCACTCTGTTTATTCCTCTTTCTATATTGGTCTTATAGACAGCCAATTTGTGCCTGGAGATAACTTTCAGAAATGAAGCTGACTTTATCTCCATTGTCCTTTCATCTTACAAAAAAAAATAGAAAGATCCTCTAGAAATAGTCGGAGATGCAAGGATCTAAAGTCGATGTCACTCCGATAGAGTCTATTTGCTGTATATGATTTTTCTTGACTCATCTTCTTTCTCCCTTTTTCTTTTTCTTCTTCTTCCATATATATCTATATATCATCTTTTTTCCAAGAAAGAGAGAGAGAGTACCTACACAAATTCACCATGTCTAATCCTTTACGTATCTTTGTTCCTGTTAAGCGTGTTGTTGACTATGGTAAATACTTTGCAAATCAAGAGGAGTAAATTGATGCTGATTATCATTCAATAGCCGTCAAGGTACGTGTCAATGCTACCAAGACTGACGTTGACCGCAACGTAAAGCACAGCATGAACCCCTTTGATGAAATTGCTGTTGAAGAAGCTGTCCGTATCAAGGAAAAGTCACCTAAGACTGAGGTAGTTGCTATCTCTTGTGGTACTGCCAAGTCTCAAGAAACACTTAGAACTGCTTTGGCTATGGGTGCTGATCGTGCTGTTCATGTTGAAGTCAAGGACGATAGTACACTGCAACCTTTAGCTGTTGCCAAATTGTTAAAGGCCATTGCTGAAAAGGAAGCTGAAAAGCCTGATCTTTTTATCTTGGGTAAGCAAGCAATTGATGATGATGCAAGCCAAACTGGACAAATGCTTGCTGGTTTATTGAACTGGCCTCAGGTAAAAAAAAAAACAAGTGTTACCATCTATTTTTTTTTTTTGGAAATGTTTCTATTTCCCACGCTTCTAACCATTTTCTCTTGATTTTCATGTGTGTGTGAATAATAGACTACCTTTGCCTCTAAGGTTGAGTTGAATGATAAAGAATTAAAGGTAGTCCGTGAAATTGATGGCGGTCTTGAGACTATTGCTACCAAGTTGCCTGCTATCATCACAACTGATTTACGGTAAGGCATTTGTTGTTTCTTAAAAAAAAAAAAGAGAGAAAGTGAACTGATCATCTTCCTTTAAACAGTCTGAATGAACCTCGTTATGCTTCTCTTCCTAACATTATGAAGGCAAAGAAGAAGCCTTTGGTCAAGTTCACACCTGAAGATCTCGGTGTTGATATTTCTCCTCGTCTTGAGACTTTGAAGGTTGAAGAACCTTCTAAGCGTGTTGGTGGTCGTAAGGTTGAGAGTGTCGATGAATTGGTTGATAAGTTGCGTAATGAAGCTAAGGTCTTGTAAATCTAAACAACATAGAAACTTTCTTGTATTCCCCCCTCCTCTCTTCCTCACACACCCACATTTAAATAAAATTCAGTTAAATTATGCTAAAAAAAATTTTTCTTTTTTTTTTAATTCTTATCATGTCTCATCAAGCAACATCATTAGCTTCTTTTGATACAGGCTTCAGTGCTGATGCTGCTGAATTCTGTCCCTTTTCGAGTCATGCAAACTATTTGACGGTAGGCACTTATCAACTGACAGATGAACAGCAGGAGAAAGTGCGTATCAGAAAAGGAAAGACTTATCTGTTTGACGTGACAAAAGGTCTTGATCCCATTCAAGTGATAGAGACTCCGGCTGTTCTTGATATGAAATGGAGTCATGCACTCATCAATGATAGACAAACATTGGGTATAGTTGACTCTATTGGTGGCTTCCACCTTTATGGATTCGACCAAGACTCTCCTAAGCTTACTCAGATGGATCATCTACAGGCAACAGACGATACAAGCATCTTATGTCTTTCTCTTGACTGGGCTAGCCGTGTCAACAAATCAGATAAGCGAGTTGTCACTTCTCATTCAAATGGTGACATCAACATATTAGCACCAACCGAATCAGGTTATCAGATACAAGATCAGTGGCATGCACATGACTTGGAAGCATGGATTACTGCTTTCGACTATTGGAACACAAACATTGTATATTCAGGGGCTGATGATGGACTCTTCAAAGGTTGGGACACACGCTCGCAGTCAACTACCTTTGTCTACAAGAGACACACCATGGGCGTCACAACCATGCAGTCAAACCCACACAAAGAACACCAGTTGGCTACAGGTAGTTACGATGAAACAATCTATTTCTGGGATACACGCTCCATGCGTCAACCAGTTCATACATTTCAGACACCTGGAGGAGGCATTTGGAGACTTAAATGGCACCCAACTCGAGCTGACCGGTTACTTTCTGCTTCTATGCATGCGGGTGCATTCGTGGTAGACGTTAACCAAGATTATACAGAAGCTCAATTGGCTACTTCTTTTCTGGATCATACTTCCATGGCTTATGGTGCAGATTGGTCTTACGCCGATCCTAATTTGGTAGCTTCTTGCTCCTTCTATGATCATGTCTTACATCTCTGGAATACTGTTAATTAGAAAAGACTATCTTGCATAAAGAAGAATGTTCTCTTTCAGTCTATCTCCCCTTGTTTTGTTTGAGGAGAAATGAAAGCACAGTAATAATAGAACATTTATCTATATTTAACTCTATTTAATGATACCAATGATAAATAAATATAAGCAGAAAATAGGGCTGTGCTTTCTATTGACTGCCAAGTTAAATGAGTACCACAAAGAAAGAGTAGGAGGAGAACAACAGTTATAGTGTCAAGTGTTTCTTGAGCAAATTAAGGAGAGTGTATGCGCACAAACAAGATTTTCTTTAGGTATTAATTTACAACAGATTTTCCACTAGGATGCTGGTATTGTGATACGAGTGTGTCGTCAGAATAATTGCATTCAGGACTTACCCATTTCCTTTTAGTGGTAGCGAAAGTTTGTGTACAGAGTAGGGTAATGGTATTACATAAGGCAAGAAGCTCAATAGCCAGACTGGTGAATAGAGCAATATAGATATGCGTTAACTTTGTCTGGACAAACACTGTCAATGGCCGCTGACAGGTTTGTAGAGTGTTCAATACATGTTCTGCTGTACAGGTGTTCGAAGGTACAACATAATCTAATTGAGTAGCGAATCCACAGCAACTGAATTTATCTTGTGCATAAAGCCTGTATTCTCTTGTAGATGAACTCCATGCAATACTGAGCCAATTAGAAATATGAGCAGCTTGATCATATACAATAACTGCAATAGAAATTTGATAGATGAATGCAGCAATCACCAGAGTAAGGTACAGGACATGTATGGTTCTTCTGTTCTTGTAAAAGCTACCTACAATCCCAATTAATGCAATAAAGATCAAAATTAAGCCTAGTATAGAAAGCACTGAAAGAAATAGGTGTAAGTAAATCAGACATAATTATACAGCAGTTTGTCCTACTCTTCAGAATGTTGGATGGATAGAGAACTGAGTCGGCCAACTTTAATTCTATCAGCATTACTCCAAAGGCCAACAAAATACATCCACAGATGAAAAACAACAAGTTGGCCAGTAAAAGGTAGAGAGTGCTTTGTCTGTAATGGAAGGAGTTTTTCTTTTTCAGATCATTATTTTCTTATGATTGATTTTATTTTTTTACTTTTGACAACAATGATTCGTCATTTTTTATCTGATACTTAAAAAAAGAAAGATAAAAAGAGAAAGAAAAAGAGAGAGAGAGACAAGGAGAAGGTTAACTTCATAGCAATTATAAACCAGACTCATTTTAAGGAGTAAAAACAAAAACCTCTTACTGAATAGAGCAAGAAGACCTATTGTACTCTCACAAGCCACTCGTTTCTTTTTTCTTTTTAACTTTCTTTTTTTTTTTCTAAACAACAAAGACCGAGGGAATTTTTCGCACTCTCTATCTCTCTCTTTTTTATTTTATTTTCCTTTCTTTTTGCGCTATGGTCAACTCAACGGCTATCTCGGAAACAAAGCCTCAGGAACCTACAGAGTCTCCCAAGAAAGTTCCCGCTCCTGTTCCTAAAGTGAACGTCTGGCAACTTAAAAAGCAACCTGCTCCAGCTGTAAATAATGCAAATGGTAAGCATATCTCTTAAACTCAAGAAAGTCAAAAATTTTCCAACAAAACGAACCATGTTTTTTTAGACGCTTCTTGGCCTGAGCCCAAGGAAGCGGCTAGCCAACAAGAAGAACCTTCCGTCAAATCAAGTGTGTCAACAGGGCACAAGTCAGTTGGAAAAGGCCAATGGAAACCCTATACCCCTACTATCATCCACTCAACACCCACTGGTGGTCGTGGTAACCGTACTAACAATGCCAATCGTACAGGTACTCACCAAGCTCAAGCTAAAGATAGAAAGACAGCTCCAAAAAATTTGAATAAAACTCAGAAAGCACCAAAAGAACAAGAAGAGCAAACCAAAGAAAAGTCAACAGAGACATCGAACACAACTACCACTACCACCACTTCAACGACAACATCATCATCAACACTGCCAATACCTTCTGTCACCACAAACACAACCAGTGCTACTTCGCCGACATCAACTGTGCCAGAGAATGCAATGGAATCCAATCAACAGCAACATCGTCAACATCATTCAACATCTTATATGAGCAACCGTGGTCATGGCCATCCTCGTCGTGGTCGTGGATCAGGCCGTGGATATCAGCCTCGTTACTTCAATCGTCCCAATCCCTCTGCTTATCTTAATGTAGATCCTGAAACACTCAAGTCTTATATTTGTCAACAAATCGAATATTACTTTAGTATCGACAATTTATGTAAAGATTTGTTCTTGCGTAGCCAGATGGATGTAGAAGGCTATGTTCCCCTTTCATTGATTGCCAGCTTCAATCGTGTCCGAGGATTGACTTCTGACATGTCTCTCGTGCGTGGCTCCTTAGATCTTTCTAAAGTCCTTCAAGTGAAACAAAAAGATGGTGACCAACTCTTTTTGCGCAAAAAGGAAGGTTGGGAAACATGGGTGTTACCTGCCGCTGGCACTGTAGCCACCAGCAAGACTGAATCTGGTGTACCTAAAATCATTGAGTCAGTTCCTGCCGGGCCTGCTCCTATTCCCACTTTAGCTTCTCTTGCTGGTAAAAACAAACCCACACAACAACAACAACAACAACAGAAGCCACGAAAGCAAGAAGAGGAAGATGATCTCTTTGAGTTTGAAGACGATGAATGGATCGATGGCAGTCGTCAGAATACAGTCAAGAAATATTATCTTTCAGACGAAGATGAAGATGAAGACGACGAATTTGATGATGACACAGTTGCTCGTATCATGATTGTCACTCAACGCAAGCGAGACCGCACACATCAATCTTTTGATCGCCACAAGATGAATGATGATATTTCCGACATGATCAATGAGGGTTTATATCAATATGAATCAGGTCTAGATATTGGCAAGCAATCAACACTTCCTAAAGTCGGCACCTTGGATGCTCAGCATTTCGCCCATCTGTCTGGCAACACTAAGCAAACAAAGGAAGCAACAACAAATGCTAAGCCTATCAAAGCACAACAGAAAAAGACACCACGTTTCTATCCCGGTGGCCCTGAATCAGTTCCTAACTCAGTGGCTCGCTCTAATACTCTCAATACTGCTGGTACTCAAAAGAATGAGGCTGACCATGTCGGTTGGATCTTGAGTGATCAAGCCTATCACCCTAACCCCAATGACCTGCTCTCAACCAGTCTTGGAAAATCACCTTTACCTGATAGCAACCTGTTATCCACCTCTGTTGACACGATGGCCCACTCATTTGGTAGTTTCCAACATCCCAGTCATGACCTTTTGAAGGACAAGGGATTCGTTCAACACAAGTACCACAAGTACCACGCAAAGGCACTCAAAGAACGCAAGCACTTGGGTGTGGGCCAATCTCAAGAGATGAACACCCTGTTCCGTTTCTGGTCTCATTTCTTGCGTGATCACTCAAACAAGCGCATGTACAACGAGTTCAAGCGTTTGGCTGTCGAAGACGCTAACTTAGATTACCGTTATGGTCTTGAATGTCTTTTCCGTCTCTATTCTTATGGTCTCGAACGTCGCTTCCGTAATGACATGCTCGAAGATTTCCAAGAACTGACTATTCAAGATTACGACAATGGCCACTTGTATGGTCTTGAAAAGTTCTGGGCTTACAACTTTTACCGCAAAGATAAAAAGAAGAGAGAATTAACATTCAGTGACCGCATGACTCAATTGCTTGAGAAATACAAGACCATCAAAGATTTTAGAAACGCAGAAAGCCCCAAGAAAGCTGAAGGAGCCACCTATACTGTGCCAAGCCATGCTTCTGTAAGTATATTGAGCATACGCGATAAAAAGAATTAGCTTTTCTGACATTTTGTTTATCTAGAAAACTCCCAAAAAATCAAGCAACAAATAGGCTCTCTCTTATAAAAGAAATCTGTTTTGATTACACGCACATATACATATACACATATACATTTATACAAAAAAGAAAAAAAAAAGAGAGAAAATAGAGGTTTGAGATGTACAATCAATGATTTTATACTAATGAAGTAATATAAATGACTTTGTCTTCCTGTTTTCCCCCTCCTTTTTTTTATTCTTCTGTCGGCAAAGTAGACAATAAAGGTTGCAGTACACATGTATGCCCACATCCTGTAGCACATAAGCTTTCAGTAGCAAACCATTCGCGCATATGAGTAAGGTGACCGCCATGGTTACATCCCTGACACCAAACATATAGTCCACGGACAGTTTGATGGCTTTTTTTAAGATAACACGATTAGAAGACACAGAAAGGAATCAAGTAACATAACTCACCATATTGTACAAGAATTTAACAGTCGATGGCATTTATCACATGCCCAGGCACCATTAGATGTTCCGTTCACCAGTTTAAAGCAGGTATTACATGCAATATTCACAGTGGTAGCATTCTAAATAGATGAATACATAAATAATCTAACTCTTGATTTTGTTTAACGTAATTCATACTTCGTTGCGTTCACGGACAGCCTGTATACTGCATGCCTTCATGATAGAAGTTGCTGTAGTCCATAATTTGAATCGATGCAAAAGATCTATATATGCTGTAAACCAATCTTCAACACGCTCACTATCGATCTCAATATACTTTTCTAGTACAAGATACAATGTAACACACATCTGTATATCCCCCTAAATGCAGAAAGCATGAGTACAGCTCGTCATGAACACAGGGTTTGCTTACTTGGTCTGTATAATATTGTAGTAGATCCATGATAACGGATTCGTGGTTCCAAGGGATCTTCAAGTCAAACGATGAAGCACTAGATAGCTGTATAGATGTATTGTTTGTGTTTATGCTGTTCGATTCTTCTCCCGACGCTTGAGACCCATCATCTAAGATTTCACTCAAGTCTTCAGTTTCTTCGTCTATTTCATCTTCACCTTCTTCGTCTTCTCCTTTTTCGTCTAGCTTGATAGATGATTCCTCTATTGTATCTGGATCGTCATACTATCAGAACAAAAAGCATAAGATACTCTTTTCGCTTCACTTGGTTTGGACTTTTCCTTTGCATACCATATTTTCATGTAGGAACGATTCTGGTTCAGCTTCGTCGGACTCATACAACATACCGATAATCCTCCATGTCTGCGCTGTACGATACCTTCCCATTTTCCAAGCCAACTTTGTTAAGAACAAGATGTTAAACCTTTCTTATCATGTATTGCATCGTGTCCTTGTATTCTGTTTTCTCACCTCTCCATTGATTTGACATGCTAAAGGAATGTCATCATTTGATATAATATAGTTTTCTGCAAAGATAGAGAATGCTTCAAAATCAAATAGAGGCATGTGTGCAATTCCACAGCTTTGTGGTGGTATATATTGAATGATCTATGGATCAAAACGTGCGTTAATGAACAAACTCTTACTTTTTATGCTACATCTAAAAAAAAGCTATACCTCTTCTTCGGTAGTGCTTTTAATTCCAAGTCGCCTCCAATTCTTAGTAGTCTCGCTTAATGGTTTTGATACAAAATTCTCGTCTACAAATTGTTCTCTAGAACTTTTATCGATTGTGAAAGCAATGTCGCCTTGAACGTTCCATCCCATGCCGTTTCGTTTCAAGAGATCTAGAGGTCTATATGAGCCTTTGATGTTTTGTCGAATGAACCATTTGTCTTTTGAAACTGAAAGCAGTTCATCTGAATTTAACCATAAAAATCCTAGTTGACCATCATAGCAAGAAAGGTGTTCATGTTGCTTTTAATTGGCCCGTTTCTTAAGGTGTATATAATTTGTCAGTCAATTACCTGTTGGCGTTGTATCATGTACATCGAATGTATATTTTGCAAGATGCGGTCTTCTGATATCCCATATGTGAACGCGGCTGTCTGTCAATAAGGCACAAGAAGCGATTTCACTTTCAAACCCAGGGCGCCATTGTATACGAGAAACAGAAGCCATTGTTCGAATAGTATAGATAGGTCGTCTGTTATCTGAGGACAAGTCCCATACCTTGATTGTTTTATCTCTACCTCCACTGGCAACTAATCTTCCACTTGGATGCCAATCCACTGTCAAACACGGACCATTATGTGCGCTTACTTTTCGATCATACAATGCTTTTGCGTTGCGCATGTCCCATTTCTTTATTAAAATTATTATGCTGTCTACTAGCTTTTTTTTTCTTTTCTTTTCTGAAAAGTCAAACTTACTTGGATAGTGCCTGTTTCAAATGCTGCAGCAAATTCATAACTGTTCACTGGATTGAATTGGACATCTCTGACAGATTCTGATTTGCCTTCAAATCTATATTTTGCACCACTTTTTGGATCTCTAAAGTCCTAAACGAATCATACGTTCACATTTACCAACAAACACAAAATAAGATTGATCAAGATCTCATTAGTATCATTATTTGATCTTGTACTGTACGGAACATACCCAGCACTTCATAGTACCATCCTGAGAAGCACTCAGCAGGATGTTTCCATTATCTGATTGAAAGCATATACGGTTTACTGCTCGAGAATGCTCGGTAATCACACGCTCTGTGTTTCTTTTCTTATCAAAATTTTGCTCATATAAATGTGCGAATTTCGTTTGTACCTGCTTTCTTTCCAATTCTATTCAAATCCCAAATAATGATAGCTCCATTGGTTGCAGCAGTCGCCACTTTGTATTTTGTTGCTAACAAACAAATCTATTTGAGCTCTTACAAAAGACATAACAACGACAAAAAAAAGGATATACAACATCATAAGAATGTATTACCATTGTTGCCCCATTTGACATCATTGCTACTATAGTTCAAGTTGAAATGACTGCCCGCTCTCAGGTTTAGTGTTTCGGATACTCCTTTTGCTTGAACAGTATAGATTTTGAGGACTAAAATAGCGATGTCAAGAAGCGATGCCAAGAAAAAAAAGTTGAATAGACATGATCATAAGCATAAGCCTATTTATGATTTACTTTCTCGACCAGCAACAACTACTGCATTCCCATCAGGAGATATGCTCAATGCGTTGATAGCGCCTGACAAGCGCTCGCGCGTGATGTACTCCTCCATTCCTCCTGTTTACTGAAAAGAAAGAGACAAACATTAATTGTAAATTATTCAAACCTCACATTTATTCTACAGTGGCGACAAGCCTTTTTTTTTTTAGCTGCAAGATCTTTTTAAATTTGTTGCTATGGACAACAAAGTTCAAGTCTTATCAAGGCGTATAGCGTAAAAAGCAAAGCATCATCTTTGATGCAATAGAAGTTCTTTTTGGCAAAAAGGTTCTCTTTATTGTGCCAAAACAATCGGTCTACAAGAGATGCAATAACACCAATAGTAAGGTAACATAAAGTCAGTGCAGTCTTTCCGTTTTAGCCAGATAGAATAACTATCTTACACATTCGAGACCTGAACAGAGATTAGTCTTTTTTCTCTCGTTATTTGTTCGGAGTATAGCATGTATCAATGCATTTCTTTGTTTTAATGACCTATATTTGCTCTGTGCAACATCCAAGAAGAAATTAGCTTATTCCATAAAATTAAACTATACTAACACAATGTATGGTTAGCAACATAGGCAAATAGAGCTACATGCAAGTTACGCAGAGTTTTATGAGAGCATTTATAGCTATCTTGTTGAGAACAACAAGCGAAGAGTCTAACATCCTTGCAGTCAAAAACACCTTTTCAATTAATGGCCTTATAAGAACGATCAATAGAGAGGAATATCTTGTCTTTACACACATCTGAATGAACAAAGCTTCAATAAAGACAAACAATTTATAATGTAATATGTTAGTTTCTGTCCTTTAGCTAATCCAAGAAGTTGAACCTCCAAAATAATCACTTGTTCACTACTGATATCATTGGAGAGCAATTGATTTACAGACTTCTCAATTCTTGATGACATATAATCTTATATTACAAGACAGCTGATCACATCCAAAGCATTCATAGCATATCCCTAGTACAAAGCATTCATCTTGTAAGCATTTAGGTCTCCAGTAGCAAGGCTATGAGCAGCCAGAGATAGTAAAATGTTTCTAGATATGCTACAACTTTGTACTGCATTGTTGATGATGAGCTTTTGTGTTTTACCAGGTTTTGATTGATTTGATCATCGTCATGATCTACTGCGTTTTGCTTTTTCATGTTGGCAAAGGTGAGAGTCGTAGAAACGCTTCAGCTTTTCTTTTGTAAACAAAACGATAACAGAAAATAGAAAGTGGTTAGCTGCACTACTTTAAGCATTACATCCCCATCCTTTCAAAATGTTATGGTATTTACACAAAGTGTAATATTGGCTTTATATTTGGTTATAAAATTAAACTTTTCTTTGTTCTATGGTTGTTGCTTTTTGCAGCAGAGATAGAGATGTTAAATAGTTGATTAAAAGAGATATGTAAATATATATAAAATGGAGGTAGGTATGCTTATAATACAAGGCAATTAAAAAGATTCATCTTCAAACAATGTGATTAATTCTTTTGTAAGCTTGGCAATTTCATAGGACTCTCTTGCAAGATCGCGTTTGGCAGCAGCTGTAGCCAATGCACCACTTTCAAAATACTGTGTTTGAATTGATTCAATGCGCTGCGAGCAAGAGCGAAGTTGGCCTATAATAGCTTCGCAATCGGAGCGATATGGGCTGCCAAAAGACGTTTGACATGTACTTCTTGCAAGCTTAATTATTGCTGCTACAATTTCAATAAGCTCTGAGATAATGCTATGTGCCTCTTGGCTTTGATAAGGTGAACGAAGAATGGCAAGTAGAGTCTGAATGGTTTGAACAATGTGATCCGTCTCTGTTTTTAAATATTTCTATTTGAGTGAAGATGAGTGAGTATGTCTTTTCTTTTTGGTCTCCTTCATTTAAAACTTACAACGAGGTCGGTTGGTGCTTCATCAGGATCTGAATGAAATTGCTTATTGAGAAAAGGACTGTTGAATCCTGACATGGTAGACTCGCTCGCACGCAATTTCGTAGGTATATTACTACTGCTGCTATTTTGGTATTTTTGGCGGTCAACCATAATAGGAGGAAGGGAACTCGCTTCAGATGCCTTTGAACTGTGCATACCAAGAAGTTTAGTCAGATCAACAATTACTGCTGTTAGATGACTGGCAGATCTATCTAGCAGACTGACAGGGCTAATACCCATACCGTTAGCATGATATTTGGCAGCCATCAGCAGGTCTGACAACGAGGTTGAAAATTTGGTTTTGAGATCATAAAGTGAATCTCTTGAGGCAGATGATAAGCCGTCCTCTTTTTTTTCGATTTCTTCTGTGATATTTCTGCATACAGTAACAATATTTTTCATCACCTGGATTACTTGAGAAGGATCGGTTGTTCTAAACTTTACTTTAGAATGCCACAACATTATCAAGTGCTTTTCACAATTACCTAGCTACAGTCAAAAGCTCTTCAATATAGTTCTGATAAGTCAGTATGTGGTCTTGATCAACAATCCCGTTAGTAGTAGGTTGTAAATAGCTGTCTTGAAACATGCTATGCGAGTGACTAGGCTCTATCACTGAGGCGGCTAAACAAATAAAATTGGGAAAGGAGAGAGGTCAACTTATGGTGGGCTTTCTAAATCCGAATAGTAGTAAAGTTATACCTCTAAGGCTGCGTAACTCGATTCGTGCTTTATCATATTTCATTTTCCATTTTTTGGATTCTTTGTTCAATTCTTGAATCAAATTGTCGGTCTTCTCTTTTTCATTCAGCAGCTCTTCATTCAATGTGTTGAGTCGCTTTAACTCATCTAACATCTGCTTAGTTTCTCTCTTGACTTCTTGTACAGCTATTTGTTGTTCCTTGTGCTCTTCAGCGAGTCTATCATATTTCTGCTTCATTGAGTTGTACTTCTCTTCCATATCATCTAATGCTTTCTGCCCATTAGGATCCTTCTATTTTAGTCGCAAAAAAAGGCGTAAGTGAATGTTGTTGCATTCCTTTTTTTCTGTAAATCCATTTTACCATCTTTAATGTTTCTATGTCTTGGTATTGTCTAGTCGAATTGTGCTGCGAAAATATCAAGTTTTCAGCTAATATTGTTCATATGGTATCTAAATCAACTTACGTCCACTTCGTGTTGTAGTTGTTTAATTCGATTTGTCATGATATTGATTTGGTATTCATAGTCGGATTTAACTTTTTCTACTTCAGAGTTTTTTCTCTATGGTTACACATAAATTAAAGTTTCTCATTGTACGAATTTAAAATAGCTTGCTTACGGATCGACTAAAAAAATCATTGGACTCACTTGGTGAGATAGGCGTCCTTGCACTGTTCATCTTCTCTTGGTAAGAAGCAGCTGCTTCTTCATAATCATCATCCGAAAGACCTGCAATATTTTCCACACTAATTGTTCCTTTTACAGGCACAATGTTAGTTGACTTGCTAGGTTGTGGTATCTGTGGCACAGGTGGATCATTTTCAACTAAACCCGGAAATCGTCGATTCAGTTCACTGAATACATCGCTAGCCAAATCCTGAAATCGTTCGATGGGTAATGTAGCTAGTTTCTGTCTAGCCTGATTTCTTTTTGGATGAAACTCTTCTTTGACAGGTAAAAAAGGCACTAAGAAAGGGTGAGGTTAGAGAAACAGGCACATTCATTTCTCTCTTCTAAAAGAAGCTTACAGAATTTGTCATTCTTGTTTTTGCGCACGACTTCATCATACACATCCATAGCTAGTTCATGAAATTGGGAATTGCTTAATCGGGTTAGTTTTTGTCTTGCAGATATTCTTTGTGGTTGAGGTCCTTCAATAGCCTCTTTAAAAAAGTAAATACAAATAAATTAAATACAATAGAATAAATCTATGACCCGCATTTCTTTTCTACCTTGCTCTAAAAAATCTCGTAAAAACTTCTTGAGTTCAACAAGATAAGCCTTCGCTGTACTTTCGAGACTAGCTCCAGAAGTATGTCCACGACTTGCAGAAGAAGTTTGCGACTGCGATCTTGAAGCGTTTCGAGATGAGTTTGTGGAATATGTTCTGGACGAAGGTGGTCCTCGAGACAGCCAATCGTCGTTTGAGGCAGTTGGCGAACGCGAATAAGACATATGAATATAGAAGAAAGAAGAGCAGGAGGAAAAGAGAAAGAAAAGAGAAAATCAAAAAAGTGTCTTATTTTAGCAATGTTACTCCAGATGATACAAGCGAATGTATTTATAAGATGAACAGTGAGAGCTTTGTACTTTTCGTACGACACTAATTAACTTATTTCACTAAAATGAATAGATGTATATTTTATTTGTTTTTTTACTGTTAATCTAAATGCGGTTGGCTAATATTAAATAAAGAAAATATAAGCGGAAAAGAGAGAGTTGGGGGGTGTCTATCTGACGAATTTAATCGAGTTTCGTTTGGTTATCAAAATTATGTACAAATGCAATGAAAGAAGAAGGTTTAGAATGACTTATGCAAGCTTAAGAGAATGCATGTTTTGAGGCTGAGCCTCAAGGCCATTGGCATATTGTAATTGACCACTAAGTTTAAAGTGTTAGTTTAAATGTATATCAATGCCAGGGAAAAAAAATTACCTTGTTTCATATTCATACATGTCAAGAGCAACAGCACAACTGTCACGAACAACACGCTCGTTGTCTTTCTTAAAAGAGTCTAGCACTTTAAGAACATCAGGAGTAGCAATGGAACCTAAAGCTTCAGCAGCTTCGTGACGGACCATGTGAACTTCTGATTGATCTTGGAGACATTCAGTCAAAGCAGGTACAGAGGCAGGATGTTGCAATTGACCAAAGACATAAGCAACTTCATGACGGAACAAAGCACTCTTATCCTTTAAGCCCTTAGCTAACTCCAAAACGGCCTCTTCATTACCGATTTCTCTTAGAGCAAACATGGCTCTGTAACGCTTGAATAGCTTGAGATCAGTGTTCATAAGTTGTTCACCCAATTCCTTGACAGATTTGGTCTCGACTGAAGGAGGTGCAGGATCAACTGAGCTGTAAAGACTCTTGTTGCCTTCTCTTTCGACTTTGTTTTGAGGGTCGTTGTCGTACTTGATCTTATCGATAGCTAACTCACAAGTTTGAACTACAGACTCGTTTTCATCCTGCAAGTATTTTTCGAGAATTGGAAGGGATTCTAAAGAACCAATAGCACCCAAAGCTTCAGCTGCTTCATGACGGACCATTTCAGCTTCACCCATATCAGCCAAAACCTTTTCGAGAACAGCGTTGGCACGAGGGTTACCGATTTGGCCAAGACAGTAAGCAAGTTCATGCTTCAAAAGCTCAGACTCATCAGCAAATGCTATAGAAAACAAAGTGTTGGTGCCAATTATATCAAACCATTCTGTATATATCTTTTACCTTTGGCAATAATATCAATAGCTTCATCAGTAGCGATGTTTTTGAGAGTAAACAATGTTCTGAAACGCTCAGCAAGTTGAACGTTTCCAGAAGTGTTACAGAGAGAAGCTTCGAGGTGAGTATAGTTTACGTTAGCTAAGTCGACCATGATATTGAGACAAGACAAAAAAAAAGGATAATAAAAAAAGGGAAGAATTTTTTTTTCTTTGATTTAAGCCACTCTGATAGCCTTGTGTTACCTAACTCAAACTCAGAAAAGAATCAGATAAAATGCAGCGAATGGAATATAGAATTTGGAGAGTATATCAGGAACACAGAATTTGATCACACACACACACAAGTCAGATATCAAACAGCGACACAAACACCACTGTTTGGTCAATACTTCGTTTGCCATTTGAATAGAGGCTGTGTATTTATCTCGCTATCTTCAAGCAAAATAAAAAGCGCCCTGTGCAGAAGAGATACTAATTATTACAACGCAAACTGTTTTGAGAGATACAATGTTCTAGAATTCAAAAAAAGACATAAAACTATAAAAGATTTGATATTAACACTCATCTCTGAAGAAACAGGCAAAAAACATCGTTGGCTACAAGATTACTTTGACTCATTTAAATAGGTCATCACCACTCGGTTTCTCTTTTGCGCTGTAGATATAGCGGCTCCTAAATCTGATCAACCGAGACAACCATACTGAACTGTCAGATAAAAAAGAAATTACCCACTAAGAAAATACAGATTTTGCTCAAGAATAATGTGTTAAAATTTCCGCTGTTGAACACTAAACGAGAATAGTTCGTAGTCTTACTAAAACCGAGTTACAAGAAATACAAGGAATGTATTGGTTCGATGATACTAACAGGAAAAGTTTACCATATCGAGGTTTTATACATTCGAGCAGCTCTTTTAGGACTTTAAGTAGATAAATGCTCCTTAAAAGCTATAACTCCTAGCTATAATCAAAATCCTGTGCATCTTTCTCTATGAATTATAATTATATGCGGCTCGATATCAATCACAATGGCTGTTAGGGCTTTCTTTATTGTAAGTCTCACATTATTCTTCACATTCAGATATTGAATACTGTCAAAAATATAGAGAGTGGTTATGGTAATAAATTAATAAATAGATATAAACAATGGATAAAATTATCGATACATTCACAACATGATTCTATGATATGATGCAGCAAGACCGTTTGACTGACGGAGACTTCTTCTCAGAGCTTTGTTGTATATGTCTTTTGCTGTCATTTGATATCGATTCATTGATGGACAGTTCAGTATAATCTTCTGCTTCATAGCTCGGCACAGGCAAAGATGCCTTTTTGGATAAATACTCTTCCTCTTTGCGTCTTATACTTGTTCGAGTAACAATCTTCGGAGGAGGCTGAATTGTTGTTTCTTGTTCAGTTTGAATGGTTTCTGTTGGAGATAAGTCTGACTCAGTGATAGGCATAATCATTCTGTTGGAGGAAATAGAAAGTATATGAGAACGGGTATAGGTAGTGTTGTCAATTTGTGAGTCACTATGTGTGTTGCTCTGAGTATAGATGTGATGCATGGATGAAGCATCAGTTTCTAACTGATCAATATCTGGCAGAGAACCTGATGGATACAAAGACGAATTTGTCTTTAGACAAAAGGCTGATTGTATATTTGAATTTGCAAATGAAGACAAGGATTCTTGCATTGATGAGTATAGCGCTGAATGTGTAGGTGAATGTATAGGCGAATGAATAGGCGAATGGACAGGTGAGTGTATAGGTGAATGCATAGAAGGCTGTGCGATGGAGTTCAAAGAATTTGTTTCGAACTGTGTCTTGATAGGTGATGCAGGGTTGATATTTTGTTTTTCCTTGTCCTAATGACAGCAATTAATATAAGGAGTATCACAAACTATTATTTTCCTTTTTAATTACCAGATGCCCATAATAGCTGATTGATTCTGCTACTGATGCTCCGACTTGAGTATCATCAAAGTCATAACAGCTACTGTCACCACCAGCACCGCCCATCATAAAGAAAGTATTGCGCTGTGTTGACTTTCTGTTTTTGCTTATTTTCGTCACAACATGATGTTGATATGGCTGACCATTATCTTCTAGTCCAAATATATCTTTTGGACCGTTAGACCGAGTACTCCCAACAAGTTTAGAATAACGAAGTTTTCCTTCAACAACGTCTTCTTCTTTGTATTCAGTTGGAAGTAAATTTTCTGAATCTTGCTGCTTTCTCTTGGCAGCAATATCATATATTTGAACTACCTAAGTGTAGAAGTTAGCATTTTATTTTCATTGTACGCCCAATATGTTATTTTACGTTGTCTTCAACAAAGCGAATTTCATACGCAAAATTGCTATTGCCTGACATTTTGCTTTTAGTTTTTATAATAAAAAAAACCCCCCAGGGAATGGAAAGAAAGAGAAAAAAATGATACTAGCTTTCACGTTCTTCTCGATTTAAAATTGGCAACTCATTTAAGCATTGTAACACATTATTTCCTAAAGGGGATTGCATGAAGAAGAAGAAAATTAAGGTTGCAGTAAAAGATACTTGATCCAAACGAAAAGAAGTAGGTGACTTAACAAGTGTGTACCAGAGCCACCATCTATTCTTTTTTTTTTTTTTACTTATTGGCCTGTATTTTATGTACCACAAAAAGAAGTCTCATCTCAATGTACACACAAACACTGTACAGAGGCATAGAACAATAGCAAAAGCCTCGAATGACACTCCAAAAGAATGAAAAAGAAAAATGAAATTTGCTCTGAATATCTTTGAAACATAAAGCCATGAGTACTTGGTAAAAGCCAAAAAGAATCCTTTTGCTAAACAGTAACACACAAGACTTTTTTTAGATTAACATAAAAATGGCTAATTAAGAGCGAAAAACTTGTTTGCCTCCATTTTTGATTTTCCGTTTTTTTTTAACTTAGTAATTGAACGAATGACTTTGTTAGTAATGTTAAAATCCCTTTTGCTGCTTCTGAGATCCCTTGTTTTACTTGAGAGTATCCATATGTTGTATACCTCAAATTACTTGAGTTTTTTTTTAGGGACAGAGAACAATGAAGTATGCAGATGTGGATATCAAATAGCTTGTAAACAGCAGCAAGTGTTCAAATTGCTAACTATGAGAGCAAATACGTAATTGCAATGGCTTTAGTCACATCTCTCTTTTTTCTTAACATGTTAGTGTCATTCACTGAATCACCTATGACAGCTTATAACTACTGCTGTTTTTTGATTGTTCAGTAGGAGGCTCATTACAAGCAAATCTCCTCGAAAATTTTAAAAGATTTTTTACAGCCTTTTTTTTTTATAGGTCATCAAATACCATTATCACAATATACAAGCAACAAGTTTCACCCCTCCAATGTTAGACAAAATCATGCATTAGAATTGCACTCATCTGGTTTTTGTGGGACAAGACCGGTCTATATCTTTTTTTTGCTTTTCAGCTGTTTACCTACTGCTCTGCAGAAATAAACCAAGGTCACATTCTAGAACAAGACCCAACATACCCGTTTCAATTAAGTTCAGCAAAAGAACCGAAAGCCATAATGTCAAGTCGGTCGCCTCTTCTCAGACTATTGTATTCAAGAGAAGTTACGAAATACCATTGGCTTAAGGACCAATCGAATTTGAATTTAATATCAAACATTTCAATAACATCTCTCAGGGCCAAATGACATTATTTTCAATGAGATCTCCTCAAACAAATAAACAATCTTTTCTCGATAACGTCTACCTTGTAATCGCAACTTACCAATAGAAAGGCTTATGCTTTGTATACATCTTGGCCAAAGAAACTGTGTTATACCGCATCTCTTTCTTTTCTTTAAAAAAAGCAAGCAAACTTCTAGATCAACAATCGCGCTCATATAAAACAATCCAATCGATAGCTTTGAGAACCCCTTTACTGTTTTTTTTTCTGAAGTCTGTCAAGTTGAAACAATTGATTTTATTTCAAATAGATTAACCCACCGCAGCGCAAATTTTATTGAAGCCTTCAGAGATAGGTGCTTGTACGCATGCATGTCCAGGAGGACACATGGATGGATACTTGTCACAGCCATCTTCAGGCGAAAGCGAACACACCTTGCTATCCGGCAAACACTCTGAACCTAGATCACCACATTCAATGCCTCCTTCACAACTCTCCAGTGGCAATGCCGATCTAAAGCACCTAGCGACGGAAGAAAAACGACGCTGATGACAAAACGAAGCTCCATACCTTGCGTCGTTACAGCACTTAATCGCACCACCTAGCGTACATGCATCACCCATCATCAGACAACCAGGATCAGCATCACAGTAGCCTAAGCTAGTGCAGATCTGACCTTGTCTGCATTCATCATTGCCATGCAAAGCTCTGTTGCAACTTGTAAGAGATCCTACAGTGGAATCGATGGGACCACTGCATTGACAGGATAGATCGAGTGTAGTGCCGTCTACTTGATAGCCTCCTTCGCTTTCTGAATCAGGCGCATCATCTTCGTTCACTAGATAGCAACCCACTGTTTCCTGTGGCGGACACAGATTGCCCAACCTTGCGCAATCAGTTGATGTGATGCACTTTATCTGTCTACAATCATTTACGGCAAATGCAATTGTGCCTTTTGGACATGTTGGCTGTTGTTGACATACACAAGCAAGAAGATAGGTAGCCAGAGTAATACCGATGATAAGCAAATTCATTCTTATTGAGCAAAAGAAAGACAAATGGCTTATCTGATTTAAATATGAGCAAAGGGCGATTCCCCCCTTTTATGTAAAAAAGAGTACTCTCATGA
Organism: Choanephora cucurbitarum; assembly: GCA_025331435.1. Classification (NCBI taxonomy): domain Eukaryota; kingdom Fungi; phylum Mucoromycota; class Mucoromycetes; order Mucorales; family Choanephoraceae; genus Choanephora; species Choanephora cucurbitarum. The sequence goes on from JAIWNI010000030.1 coordinate 75,522, forward strand.
ATTCAATTTAAGTACGATGATTGCCAAATCAAACAGAGTGTTGATCTACACTACGTTTCAGCGCATAAACAAAATTTGATTGTATTTTACAAAAGACATTACTATAAAGCCATTGTTTGCATGTTATTCCAACACACACACGCTTTAATTGATCTACAAAAGGCATATATTACAATAATTCAAGATTTGATATGTATGATTATTCAAAGCAACTGATTGCTTTGTCGACGTCATTTAAAAGACCGCACGCTTCGGAGTTCAATCAAAAGGAAGTCAATAGGTAAGCAAGTTCAAAGGGACGCGCATGCGCGACACAAAGTGAGAGAGAGAGAAAAAAAAAAAGCAAGTCAAAGAGGGCATAATCTATTGCGTTTGCTTTCTTCTTCTTTTTTTTTTTAATCTTTTTACATAAAGACGTTTGATTTATATACACGATGGCTAGAAGATACGATTCCAGAACTACTATCTTTTCACCTGAAGGTTCGTTTTTATATATATATATAGAGTCTCATCTCATGCTTTCCAAAAAGGTCGTTTATACCAAGTTGAATATGCTATGGAAGCTATTTCACTTGCTGGTATTGCCCTTGGTATTCTCGCTAAAGATGGTGTTGTCATAGCTGCTGAAAAGAAAGTTACTGCTAAACTTTTGGAAACCAGTGCCACTTCTGAAAAGATCTACAAGTTGAATGAGTAAGATGAACAAGTCTATTACTTTTCTCTTCTTCTAATCGTGTTGTTATAGTAATATTATCTGTGGTGTTGCAGGTATCACAGCTGATGCCAACATTCTTATCAACTGGACTCGAGCTAGCGCACAACGTTATTTGTTTGCATACAACGAAGAAATCCCAGTTGAGCAACTGGTCCAAAACTTGTGTGACTTGAAGCAAGGCTATACACAATATGGTGGTCTTCGTCCCTTTGGTGTTTCCTTTATCTTTGCTGGTTATGATGAACACCATGGTTTCCAATTATACCATTCAGACCCTTCTGGTAATTATGGTGGCTGGAAGGCTACTTGTATTGGTGCCAACAATGCTACAGCACAATCTATTTTGAAGCAAGATCATAAGGATGACATGACATTAGAGGAAGCAAAGGCATTGGCCATCAAGGTCTTGAGCAAGACAATGGACAGTACAACATTGACAAGTGAGAAATGTAAGTGCGATAGAAAAAAAAAAAGAAGAAGTGGAGATGACTGATTTGTTTTATTAGTGGAATTTGCTACTATTCGACTTGAGGATGAAAAGGTTAAATATGATCTTTATAAGCCTGAAGAAATTGATGCTTTGTTAAAGGAACAAAATGTTGGTGCACCTTCTGATGAAACAGCTTAAGAGAACATAGGTGAATAAAAAAAAAAAAGAAAAAGAAACATAAAGGCTTTTTTTTTTTTTTTTTTAGAAAATAAGAATAGCTTATACAATGGGATATAAGCGATAAGCCAATAAGGCACATAAAATGGTAGTTGAGATTGAAGTGACTAGATTGACTTGATGGTTATCTAAAATGGCTTTACCACAAATCACTCGGGTTCTTTCGCCTTGATTTGCTTTGGATATAATCTTCTTTTGATCTTCTGAGTAAATACTTTCTTGTACAGTAGCACCCAAGAGAGAATCAATCTGTGGGTGATAGTTTAGTCAAGGAAACACTTTATTATAACACATACCATGGATCCACCTAGACCAGCCAAGGAGCCCAAGACAATCAACTCCCAAGCAAAACCATAACATGCCTGTTCAAGATAGAGAGTCAAGGCAGCCGAGAGACCGACGAGAGCACCACCAGCCAAAGAAGCCGTCAAGCCAAGGACAGAGACAGCACCATTGGTACCTGGAGGTACTTTCTCCATACGCGTGATCAAGATAGGCCACTCTTTATTCAAAATACCTAATTCACTTGCCCACTATCATCTATGATTATTCCCCTTCATTGCTCTCTTTTTTTTTATATCAAATGCCACTTACTGTATCACCTGCACAACAAGCATAATGACTTATTTTTTTTTTTTAGTTTAAACAATCATTCCTATGGATCTGACTTACCCAACATAAGCCCATAAAAAGATCAAACTCCAACGGGCCTGATGAAAACAAGAATGAGTGATGGGTTCACAGTACAGTTGAAACCAAAAGACAGCAAGACCTCCCATCAGACCATTACAGGCTACTTGAACAGCATTACGTTCACTGGATACTTCATATTCAGCCTCCAACAATCGTTTTTGATTTGCTTTAAATTTAGTTAATTTAGAACTTGAAAGGAAGAAAGTCAAGAGGATGACAGTAAAGACCCAAAGCTGAGATGAAAACGTAACCATGCCTAACACAAATGCAGCTGTAGCACCATCTATACTCAGTGATTTCTTACGCCTAGAATGAATCACCAATAAGACAGATAAACTAAGGGCAAATAGAACAGAAGGCATTGTTTTACTTGAAAGAAAAAGAAAAAGAAAGAAAAAAAAAATGGAAGTCAGACAGACAAGTAAAACGCGTCTTGTATTTTTTTTTTCTTTTTTTTTCTCTCTCTTTTTTCTTTATCTTCTTCCAAAAAAGTAGCTTTTTTTTTAAAAAAAAAGAGAGAGAAAGATGCCTTCCACTAAGAGAGAAACGATGGATTCAAAACGTCATGGTAAATATACAAATACATAAATAGCTTATATTGACATGAATCCATCTTTCAGTCATTGATTTAGATGCTGATATTGGTTTTGATGATGATATTGCCAGTCTAGACAGTGACTTAAAGGCCCTAGGAGAAAAAGAATCTTCACCTGTAGCGGAAATCAACAAATCACGCAAGGAAAAAAGCAGTTCAGAAACAACTGATAAATATCCACCCAGAGCCATGAGACAGAGAACACCTAAACTAGACTCTCACCCTACCAAATCAACATCCACTCAAAGAAAAGTAAAGCCTGAACAAGAAAAGAAATCCGAATTAGTAAAGAAGAAACAAGAAGAAGAAGAAGAAGAAGAGGAATATGAAATTGAACGTATAGAAGGTCATCGTATCTTTAAGGCAAGTAAAAAAAAATTATTATTTTTAAAAAAAAAAATTGAAATTCTAAACTGATTATTATATAGGGAAAAGTAGTGACTTATGAAATCAAATGGAAAGGATATCCTACCAGTCAAAACACAACAGAAAGAGCCAATACGATTCACGCGTAATGATCATAGAGAGAATGAATGAATGTATGCATAAATTAACTGTGATTATAGAGATGTCTATGACTTGTGTGCTGCCTATTGGGATAGTTTACCTCACATCACTCGACCTTCCAATGCACCCAAACGTACTCAACCCAACCCATCACCTGAGAATGAATCATCCCACAAAGAAGTTCAGACAACAAAAGCTGTGTCCCCTAAACCACAGGAAACAAGCAGTCCCAAGAAGCGTTCTCAAGCCAATGTGTCTACTGAGACCAGTAAGCGACCCAAACTACAGGAATCAAAGCGAGAGATGACACCTAAAGCATTATCACCTTCTCCTGTAACCAGACAGTCTTCTGAAGAGTCTGAGAAACGTATTAAAAAGAAAAGTGTTGAACCATCATCAGACGAAGAAGAAGAAGAAGAGGAAGATATCAATCAAGTGTATGCTAGACATGTACCTGATTATATGACAGAATTAGGTTACAGATTTGAAACTGAATTCCCTAGAGCCAATGCCAATTGGAATCGTGATATCATCAAAGTGTGTGTTCAAGCATCACCTGTAAACCCTAAAAGGATTCTCTGTTATGCTGAATGGTAAATATCACATTGAAATACAGGCTTTATTTTAATATTCTTTTGTTTTAGGAATAACGGTAAAAAGACAATTCATCCAATGAATGTAGCTCATCAAAAGATTCCTCAATTGGTAAGCATGAAAAGTTATCATAGTATCAATCCACTCACACGCTTATTTATAGTTAATCAAGTATTATGAAGAACGATTACAATTCCTTTAAATAAATCATCACTCTCTCTTTTACTGCTCTACCTCTATGCATTGTCAGTAATAAGATGGTTGGGTTGAAAGCAGTCCAAGGAGGGAAATTCATCTTATTTTAAACACCGTTCATTAGGATTTAAAAAAAAAAATTATGGAATTTGAATTTTCTTGTTTTTTTGTTCTTTTTTTTTTTTGTCTTTCTTTGGATCAAACTTTGTATCCAACGAAACAAATGGAACGATTATGGACTGCTCGCATTGTAAGTGAATTAGATGCAAAATCCTTATCACTGAATACCATCTTAGTTTGGTGATTCTCATTGGACACGCGCTATTTTTATCACAGTTTTATTACAGGCACTATTAGCCATCTTGTTTGAAGGATTTATATTTAGTTACCATGTGAACGAAATCAACATTATCAATCAGGAGAGACTCAATCAAAAAGCATTTGGTACCAGTCTGATTGCAGCCTATGCCAATGCTCGATCCTTACTCGTCTATTTTGTCTTGTTCATGATTGCTCAACTGTTCACTGTCATCCTTGTGTTGGATGCTGTAAGTAAGAATAGCATGTGTCCTGAGTCATAGTGTGCTGATGTTGATCATTTAGATTGTTCAGAAGAATACGATTGAATTGATTGCACTTGTTATTTTTGAATTGGGTCTTAGTGCCTATAGTATCATTCAGTATCATCAATCGTCTACACTGTTCAGTAATACAGAAGATGCGAGTGTGAATTTGGTATTGACATTCTTAGGAGATGCCTATCATGCTTCTCGATGGGCAGAAATCACTCAGATCTGTATCATGTTGTTGTCTACCATGGTATTTATCTTTTTAGCCTATAAACTCTATCTTGAATTTGGTTGGCAGATCTATAAGAAGATTGGTGCTGATTTATCCATGCGAGGTAAGAAAGAACCATTAGAAATTACAATAGACTAATGATGGTATTTAGATCGTTATAAAATGTATCAGATTTTTATGATGTTACTGAAATTCGATTTCTTTTTCTTTTTCGGCTTTTCAATTCAATATCTTGTCTTGTTGATTGTTACCTGGTTACCGGAAGCATCTACAGCTGAAGCCAAGCAGATTATTATTCATGAATTGATTGAACATATTGTTCTTAGCTGTCTAGTGTCTATTGTGATGTTGGCAGTTGCTTATTGGGGAGTAAGATAGATTCAACTAGACGAGAGAATTGTTTTATTGACTCTTTATTTAAGTTACGTCGGGAAGGAAAAATACACATGTATCTGTTTATGGTCTTGGCCATAGCCAGTATGGGCTATTTTATCTATATGTTGGCTACCATCTCAAATAATCCAGATCGATTTGTTGGTTCTAAAGTCTTCTTGACCTTTTTCTGTAAGTCATAAGAAAATAGGAGCTAGTGTGAATAAAACTAACATAATTATTAGTATGTGTTGATTTAGTACTGATTTTGGTAACAGATGAACTCCCCCTTTTCTAATTTTTTTTTTTAACTAACAATCGATATAGGCTTCTTTACCTTGTTCTATTATCTGTACAAGGAATTTCAATCATGGTTTAATGAATCATAGTAAGTTAAATGACAGTCATTTATAGTCTATACTCATATCACTTTAGTATCTCATGCATCAGCACTTTTACCTTCATCTCATCCAATGCAACCTACTGGTTCTGCTGCAGAAAAGGCAATTGTCAGTCCAGAACGATGGTCAATTGAATAAATTATACCACACATTTTTTAAATATATATATATGTTATTATCCAAAAAAAAAAAGTTAAAGACGTCTTCCAACTGGTAAACAAAAGGCTATCATGATCAATAAGGTAATGAATAAAATACATAATAAGACAATAAATGCTCTTTTTCTCAATATCTTCTTGACTTGTGGTTGTACAACAGTATTAAATTGAAAAGGTACTGTCTCACTAAAACACTCCAAATTAGTGATGTGCTTTTTTTCTCAAACTTTTGCTTATTACCTCAAATTAAATACAACTGCCCAAATAGGATCCATACCAGTCATGGAGGTGACTAAACAAAAGACACCTAACAGAATAGGCAATAGTCCCTACACAATCTATTTAGTACAGTGTGTGTCTCATGATAACTCCACTCTACCCAGAATCGTTGTTGCCATGGTTGAATATCCAGAAAGATCAAAGAGAATTCAAATGAAAAGCCAAATAACAACAAGAACAAGCCAACACCCACACGCCCCAACTGTTGAGGCAAAGTAGTGTTCATCAACACTTTATACTGAAGAAAGAGTGGGAAGGTAGTCTGAAGCAGTTGATAGACACACTCTTTAGCATCTGTATAGAGTATAGTTGGATTATCGATCAAGAGACCCTTATCATGCTGAAAATAATCCACAATAGGCTGTTTGATCAACAAGGGCAGCTGATGTATTTCTTTCTCTGCATGAGGTACAATGTATCTCATATAGATACGCTCCAGTACTTCAATCATATCCATCTGAGTCATGATAGGTGGAGAGCATTGGGGTAATGGTGTAGCAGGAGCACTACTGAACTGCCTTGTGTGTCGAAGGTATCGTCTATAGAGTATTTCAGCCTGAGAGACATCTAGCCAGAAATCAAGTAGGATTTCCATTTCTAGTCTGTCTCGTAGTACAATGTAATAATTGTAAAGGCAGATAGGTGGTTGACTCTGTCTTGAGAGAACCTCTGCCAAAGTAGGCAATTGATCCAACATTGCCAGAATGGTGGATTCTTGATTCATTTAAAAAAACAAAAGGAAAAAAGAAATAACAACTAAAATGAAAGAAGAAGTATCATTCCTATTGTCCCCTATGTCCCCTTACCTTCATCTCCTCTCTCTCTCTCTCTTATTCTGACAACAACTAAACTCCGTTCTTTATCGGAGCATAGAAAGTCAAGCATGATGCAATAGTCAATCCTACTTTAATAAGTACATAAACAACAAATATCACTTGTTTATGATATTTTGGAATTGTTATTTCTAATGAAATGTATATCTATTGAAAGTGTGAAACACTATTATTTTTTATTTTTAAAAGCACGCTGTTTTAAGGGGTTAAGAAAAGAGTAACAAAAAAAAAAAATAGTGTAAGCCCTTTTTTTTTTTCTTTTATTTTTTTATGCAGTCTAAATGTATCTTAACAAAAACTATCATACTATCACACAACACACACCCAATAATGCTTATTATCCTGTAGCCATACCTCCTGATCCTCTAGAGAGATATGGTTCAGGTCATCTCGATCTAGACGTCTTGGGCACTTTTGTTTCTCGGTTGACACTTATTCAACAAATGGGTAAAGCATTTAATCTAAACAACACTTTAGACTCTCATTCTGTATAATAGATTTTGTTCGAAGAGTATTGGCTATTACGACTGCACAATGTGTGGCTATTTCATCTATTGTCTTCTTTATTGTGCATCTATGCCCATTGTTTGAATGGTAAGAAATAACAAGTGAATGTTTAGCACACGTTCTGATTGAAACAGTACATGGACTTGGTGGATACCTGTGATACCATTGTCAGTCATCTCTCTGTTGATTATGTGGCAACTCTACAGTCAATTCTTCCATCTCTCACTCTCTACCCGTACAGTCCTGTTGACGATCTATTCAGCCTGTGTCTCACTTGTGTTGGCAAATGTGATTGCCAAATTCATGTATGAAGAAGGACAATCGATCTTGATTATGACCATCTTTGGTCTGACTTGCTGTATACTCTATACCCTTCAGAAGCGATATCCTTTTTCAGGTGCCTTTCCATTTGTATGCAGTCTAGGTGCTATCTGCCTTACTTCTCTCTGGCTTAGATATATCTATGATATGGATCCTATTGAGATCCTGTTGCCTATTACTGCTGCCAGTCTTATCTGTATCTACATTATCTTAGAACTTTACTATATGATGCATAATGTCACTCTGGAGGATTATATGTTGGCCAATCTTAATTTATTTATTGATATCATTTACCCTATTCGATTTATTCATCATTTCTGTGAATTAACAGATCATCTCAATATGTTTCCAGATGTACTCTATCCAGGTGAATAATAAATTCCTTTTTTGGACAAGTCTTTTTTTTAATAAGTGATGTATACATCTTTAATAAAAAAGGGGAGGGGATTGCGTTCAATAAAAAAAAAGGGGGAGGAAGGAAAAGCATGATATAAATGTATGTGTGTATAAAATATGTGTGTGTGTATGTATGTATGTTTACCAATCCTTCTTGATATCAAAAGACCAGTTCCATTCCATATGAGTAACACCATCATCATCAACAAATTTGCTCTATAAAGAAGAAGGTTAAATCACAAGTAATAAGAGATCATTTAAACCTTACCTTGGCATCATAATGACCTCTGGCAAGCATACCTGAAGGAGCTTCTTCAGGTGCAAATTTCTTTTCATAAGCATCAACAGCAGGACCATAACTACCAATCATTTCTTCAATCTTGTCAACTAAAAAAATAATTTACGTGTCAATCTCAAATAGACAAAAGAACGTGTTGTTTATTCCTTACCTGGAATACCCTTTCTCTTAACCACCTGCAAGTATTTTAAACCAGAAACAACATCATGTTGTACTCTAATAATAAATAAAATGAGATCATGATATCATGCTATTTATTTATTTTTTTTTACCTGAACTTGACCTTCATACGGTATTCAACACCTTCCTTAATAGTGAAGGGTGTGTTCTTGGCTTGGTCCAGAGCATCTAAAATTGAAATTCAGTTAATTTATGGATTATTTATAGCCAATTCAATTACTTTACGAGGAGTAGACAAGTCAACTCTAACATCTTCACGGCCTTGAACTTCAAGAGCAAGGTATTCAACAATCACCTACAATAAAAGGCTCATTTAGCTTATCAACATGGATTGTATTTCTTATCTTACCTTACGAGGATCATCATGGGGACCAACTAGAAGAAGAAGAAAATGAGCTTCATGATCCTTTCTTTCAATAAACCAACATTACCTTCTTTGGACTTGTTCAAACCAAGGGATTCCTTCCACTTGTTTAAGGATTCATCTTCAGCATCCAAAGTTTGGTATTCTTGTAAAGACTTCTTTTCTCCTGGCTTGTAACCAGTAGTTTGTGTAGGTGCAAGTTCATCTTCAACGCGGTCAGTCATAGTGTAGTTTATTAAGTGAGAAAGAAAAAAAAAAAGAAAAAAAAAAGAAAAAGAAAAATAAATACACGTAAACAACAAGCAGTAAACATGCGACATAGAAAACGGTAAGCGGAGTTTGTTTACATTCAAGATTCAAAAAACGTGTTTGGTTTATTTCTTGTGGTCCTGATTTAAAAATAACTTTCAAGAGGCCAACACTGTTAATTTGCCTATTTTGACAGCTGACTCAAAAGCCTCTGTATTGAGATCCAGAAGGGGATCTCCATTCTTATAGAACAATTCAACTTCAAATCCAATACGATCAATCACCTTGTTACGCAACATATCCACAGTGACTGGTATAGGCACCTTGATAGCATAGATTTCATCGCGGTACTTAATCTTCACTTTAATTGTCTGCCCTGGATAAGGTGTAGCTGGTGTAGCTGGTGTAGAAGGTGTCTTGGGCACATAATCGTAATTGGTATTAGTATGGTAATTAGTGTTGGTAATAGCTGTATTAATTTGATTAGGTAGAGTATCGTGTGGGGGTGAATCATTCGGTAAATAGCCTAAGGCAGGGTCCATCTCTGTCTCTATATCACCTTCATGTATCCCAAACAGTTGTTCTTGCACCCATGTACTTGTGGATAGGTAGTCTGGCAATTTAAGTAATTTATCACAGTATTCTGATAATTCTCGAGCTCGATCCGCTATAGCACGTGAACATTGAGATACAGAATAAAACTCAGTGACTACTCTTTTTACCTGTAATCATATCATCCACAATATCGGATGGACCTGGCATGAATGGTATCATACGTTCTTGATCGTATTTTCCTGCTTCCATAGGATAAGCCTGTAAGAAACTCATCTGGAAATCATAAAAGTCTATTCTTTTGTTTTAGCCCTATCGTTAACTTTGATTTCCATTTTTTTACCTTCATAAAGACGATATAAGACACGAAACTTTCCATTCGATAAACGCGCAAACACAATAAACCAGTATTGGTCGCCTTCCAAAATAAAAGAATCAATATAAGCAGATAACACTCTTAAGGTCTTTGGTTCAACAGAATGGTAATAATCCGTCACTTCTTCTTCTTCTTCTTCTTGTATACTTAACTCTCTTGAATGAATATGCAATTGTTGCAACTGTTGAACAACATCAGAGTTGGTATCTTCATAACCCTTGATCTGCTTCTTCCATTCCCGAACATCAGGAAAGGGTTGACCATTGGCCATCGTCCTTCCTGTGGCATCTCGAACGTCCACAAAGGAAACAGGAATCAGGCCTGGACCACCCAACCGCTCAATAGGTTTGGCCACATACCATTCTGGATTGGACTGTGCAATGATGATGATAGGCTCCCCTTCCCTTGCTGTCAATTCATCTGATCTCTCAGCAACAAAATCATACCGGACAACAGCATAGAGAGGGTGTGGTTTCTGATGTGTCTCGGTTGGAGTAGCTACACTTGTCTTGTTATTATTGCATGATGATGGATGATCCTATACTTACTTTGTATTTTGGCAGAATCTACCATGGCTTTTTCATGCTTCTCTAGAGCCTGAAAGTAAGACACAGGCACTTTGCCTCTTGAATTGGTGATCGGGTTAAATGCTTCATAGTAATTTGGGTCACTTTCTGTTCCAGGACTGACGAGAAAGAAGTCACCTCTTGAAAAAGACAGTTCGAACGGTTGTTGTGCCTTGTAATCGTAAAGCGCTTTGATGACTTTCTTGGGTGCTGTTGCTGTAGACTGAATGACAGGTGTGGAGATCTGATTCTTAACAACTGAAAGTCGAGCTGATCGTAAACTCTTGGGTGGTTTTATTTTCTCTTTTGGAAGAAACATAATGAAAACGTTTCTTTTTTTGGATTACACACTAAACACAGTTGAAATGATAGATAGGTCCCCAAAAAAAATTTAGAAATAGGATCACTTAAGAAAAAAAGAAAAAGAGAAAGAAAGAGAGTGTCTATAGTGTGTATAAAGACTGTGTGAGTGAATTGAAAAAGGGAAAAATGTACTTCCAAGGTAGGACAAGTTCCAGTTACAGTAATGCCTCCAATTAAAATGCAGCTTGTATTTTGGCCCGTTAAAAGGCGATGTTTCACAACAAGTAATAGATCTTTAATTTCTCTTGTTAGTAAAAACTTAATTTCTCTTTGAAAAGAGATAGATATACTTTGTACACGCCATACAGAAGGCTTTGTACTGTCCAAAGTGTATAGGCGGTCTCTTGGTTGTATGCTTTGTTTTTCTCTCCTTGTTGTACAGTCAGGTTGTGAAAATGTCGGTTATGGAAAATTGCTAATAAAAATGTAACCATTAGCTACAATGCAAACAATAAAAAAGGAGTTTAGTCCTTAGCCTAAAACAATGCATATTATATTATCTGGAGTTATAGAACAGACCATGGTTTACATTTGCCTTGCTGATTTCATTTGTCGGAACAACTTGAACAAAGCAATGTTACTTGTATACTGTTAATTATCACTCAGGAAAAGAAAACCGTATTCTTTCAGGCAATAGGTGAACAAAGACATTTTCTTTCTCGTCCAAAAGAGTCTTTGTATGTGGTATTCGTTGCTATAGGTCATCTACCTAAAAAATAAAGGGGGGAAGGCAACAACCATGGAAAGAAATCATCATGGAACTTTCTTTAAAGAGGTTATTCTGACATGCATGATGTAACTTCCTTTTCGCTCAATTTGCCTAGAAACTCTTGTACAAACCAAGAGTGGTTCTGGTCATGTTGATTTCGTACTTGGGATTGTTCTTGTGGGAGGGAGCAGCTCTTGCTGCTCCAATGATGCCACTGGTTTCAGAGGAAATACCAGTAGTTAGTTTGTTGAATTAGTCACCCTGTGCTCTTTTTTTTTAGATAAGCATACCCTTTTTATCTCTTAAAGAGTGGGGGGATTCATAAGTAAGCAGACTGCAAGTTTCGAAAGAAGAAGTGGTACGTTTGAGAACACAAAGATGAATCTCACTTTGACGTTACAAGGCTTATGTCTCTTGTTATTTGGATGAGGTAACAAATGCTACTGCCTCATACTGGCTGTCCTGTTTACTAAGCTGGCATCATCAATTCTTGGTCATTCTTCTCTATTTCTACCTACGGATTGTCACATACTCACTAGCACATTTGAGCTATAAGGGTTCTATAAGTTGCAGGATAACTTGTGCCAACATCTCGTACATTTTAAAATCAAAAAGTTACGGATAGATTATGTTACTAATTAGATTTTTTTGGTTATGTTGTTCCAAATTACACAGGCCATAACTCCTTGTAAGTTGGTGTGGCAACATAACCTCAATAAAGCCTTTTTTTTTTCCTTGCCTTCTCATGTAAGCTCTCTTAACTGGCATATTTATCAACTACGATAATACAGAGATGTTGACGATAACATGTTTCATCATAAGCAATGCCACATAACAACTACATAGACATCATCCGTATAATTAGTAGTCACTTCAATAACAATCAATCACAATCTTGGTTGTCGAGAATAATTTACTCAGTCTGAAATCAAGGATAAAACCATCTGCTATTACACATACACTTGTAAAAGCCAGAATAGATAGAATCTCTCTTTTTCATTATTCTTGTCCCTAACACTTTGACTTGATCAACTAAAGCTACATAACGAGTCTCAAAATATTTACTTGCGTCTCTCTCTTTACCTCTTACTTTGATCATACCAAGACATCATAAAATGGACTCAATTTGTTCTTTATTTTTGTTGTTGTCCTTATCTATAAAGTAGAGGAAAAGTCTGATGCAGATATTTCTTGAGCTCCGGGATTGCTTCAATAGTACTTGAAACAAGCTACATGTGTAAAGCTGCTAGTAATCAATATACACTCTATCTCAAATAAGGTTGTATCTCCACGAAAATAATATATATAAATGCAAAGCTAAAGAAGTAGCCGGATCTTCCTCGTGCATTTTATACCCACAGAGGTTTGCAACTGTTTCTATAGGCCTAATATAGTGCCCTTGAAGATGCTTGCTGATTTCATCTGCATGATCACTCAGTCTCAAAGTAGTACGATTCGAGCCTTTATAGACATATTTCTTGATGTAATTTATGATTTGTGCTCCTTCACAACATTCCATATTGATATGTGCATTACATCTCTTGATAAAAAAATAAAATCGATTGCAAGGTAGAATCCATGTGCTGTCGATTCCAATGCTTTATTTATTTTTTTGGTGTTCTTGTGATCCACATAGAATAGTATCTTATGCTATACTTAGCTGCGTCTAAGCAACTTGTCAATTTTTTTGCAAGGCTATTCAAAATGAATATGATTTACTTTGAAATACATGGTTATAAAAAAATCATACACCAGCATCAATTCTTTTCTTATCTTTTATTCTCAACAACTGTCTTTAGTATAAAGATCTCTTAACTAACACTGTAAACATAGCTACACTGAGAGGATCAATGAAGTGATAGTAAGCCCTCTATCACGGCATGCCTCCCAACTGGAAACGTGTGCCAACTACGATCAGAAGCAAGATGTACACTCGAGCTTCTGAGTTAATCCAGCAAACTCATTATATAGACATGAGACGATGTAAGAGTAACTGGATTGTGAAGACACTGGTAGCTACCAAACCAGATTTGGCAACTTGGACACTTCCGAGGCAATGTAAGCTCAATGTGGTGAAAGCTTTGACATGCTTGTGGACATATATCTTTTACTTTCGTAGGAATAATAGCAAGAATAAAGGTGAAGAGGTTATACCTCAACAAGTACAGAAAAGAAGACTTGAGGTAAGCACCAAATGAGCTATTCCTGAAGTATTTAACACACAATGCTCTGTCTTATAAGCAAGGATCAACCAGAGTCCATGAAATTCAAAAAGAAGGTAAGGCAAATTCAAGAAGAAATGGTTTTACATGATTTATTAAATCGTTTCTATTAGGCAAGAAATTAATTCTTTACTACAATTCTCTTTCTTTTGTACATTCATAATAAAGCAATCACAATTACTACCAAAGTTGTTTATTTTTTATGAGTATTATAAGCGTGCATTAAGTAGCCCGAACGACCAATAGCGATCACCTTTCAACAAAAAAATCCATGAAATCCATTATCTACAAGCCAAAAGAATCCATGAAAGTCGGGAAGAAATTTGGGTTTTCCGTTTGTTTTTTGAAGCGGAAACAATGAAAAATTTCCATGGAAATTTCAGGGATTTTCGAATCGCAGTGATAAGATCAAATAAAAAATAAGCTAGGTGCTACAGCTTTTATAGCTCAATCAGTTTGAGCTCATGCTGATAAGATAAGAAGACATAAGTTATTCAGGACTTACTTTATGTACAATCAAGATGCTTAATGGTTTTGAATCTCAATAAGCTACAAGCTTCATTCTAGCATGCTAGTTATTTTGATGCATATGTTTTTGAATATCTTTATATACTTAAAGAAATCACAATGCTACATCTGTTTCACTACAAAAGAGTTTTTTCTGCTTTTTCTCGTGCTCTCTGATTAAAGAGGAAGAAAAGAAATTGTGGGGCAAGGTCTTTTTATTGTAACTACTTTTTTTCTGTGAACTTACTTTCTCTTTGATGTTTCTTTGAGTGAACAAATGCATTTGTATTCTTAGTATATCAAGTTGTATTCTTTGCATACATATACATACACTTCTTCTCTGTGTATGCTTTGCCTTTGCTTTATTGAGCAATGCCTGTCAACAGCAATCTTGTCTTGATTTAGATGAAGGTCAAGTCCCGCAAATCAATTTAGCGCACTTTGAATGGTTATGATAACATACCATCGTTCTTTTAATATTATATCAAGTTTAATTTGACTATGCCTTATATCAGAAGAAGCTTATTGTAGTTAAAGGCTAAGTACACCCACTTTCATCAACCAGCTAACAATAGCGCTCGATCATTGTTCTATTATTTTCATACAATATATTTTTGAAAGGGTAACGGGAGAATAGAGTGAAAGATATAGATAAATTTCAAAAGACAGCAACTTTTTGATATACATGAAATAAAAAATCATTATTATTAAAGGGAAATCAAATTAGGTTATTGGAATAGGTAAGACTTAGGACGAACCACCAAGAAGGCCACTAAGGAGGCCACCGTTAGAGGAACCAGAACTTGATGAACTTCCGTTAGAGGAGCTTTCGTTTGATGAACTTTCGTTAGAAGAACTGCTGCTAGAAGAGCTTACTTTAGATGAGCTCTTTACAGGAGCTATTTGAACTTCGGGCACTTGGTGGTTAAATACAACGTAATTGTTCTTCAAAAAGGTATCACCCAAAATGGAGAAACCAAAACCACCATTGGCAAATGAAGCATAACAATAGTCACCATCTCTCTGGAAGATCAAATCAGAAGCAGGGATTTGGAAAGTAGCACCATTCATGGTAAGTTTAAGAGGAGAGAACTTGGAAACATCGCAGTCAATGAGATAAGTACCATCACCATTAGAAGTAGCATGGTAAGCAGAAGCAACCTTCTTGGCCAACGAGTCAGTCAAGATCAGGAGAGTAGTACCAGTATCAAGGATGGCATCAAAAGAACCAGCTACCTTTTGGTTACCGACAGAAAGCTTACTGACCTCGACACCCCAATAACCATCTGATTTATCGATAGGCACAGTCTTTAATTGACCAGAGAACTTGGTTGAGTCATATCCACCAAAGATATATTCGCCACCACCGCCATTGACAGCCTTGCCAAGGTAAACACCAAAGATAGGGGAAGAGATCTTGCGTTGACTGATCAAGTTGTCCATGGGCGTCTTGATACCGCGAACAGTAGTGATCGAATTGAAACCAAGTCCTAAAAGGCCATCAACAGGGTCTTCGGCAAATTGTTTTGATTCCTTCTGAGCCATTCCGAAGACTTGGTTGGAAATCTTGTAGCCACCCAAATTGACAGTATCTTTGGCAAGAATGCCGCTAGCATTAGAACCATCACCATAGGAGATAGACCAACGGCGGCCATCAGCCTTATAGGTTTTGGATTTTTTGGAGTCATATTTTTTGTGATTGTAACAAGAAGAACACAAGGTGGAGGCTGTAAATAATGAAATTAATTTAGCTTAGCGTCAGAAAATTAAAATTTGCAACATTGAAGTCCTTACCAACCCAAAGGTCACTAGAACCTGTATCAAAGTTCAATTTAAATTTCTGCTCTGGTGTACCGATACCCACCAGACCATAGTATTCAATATCTTCGGCATAGTCTGTTACAGGAACACGGCCCTTAGACTTGCTCACAGAGTTGTTTTTAGGATGTCTAGTGTATTTAGATTTAGCATGGGCCAAAGCATGTTTGGCATTGGGTTTATATTCAAGATTGGTAAGCAAGGGGATGTTGAGTGTGATCAAAGATGGTGCAGCTTCCACTGTGAATGTCAAAGCAGCAATTGCAATGCAAGAAGAAACTAACGTCAATTTCATGTTTCTTCTTCGATATGGTAAGAATGGAGAAGGAATGGAAAGGTCAATTAAGAGATGAAAAAAATAAAAAAGAAATAGAATTCTCTCTCTCTCTCTCTTTTATATATGAAGGGCTTCAAAATCCTTTTTTACTTTAATGCATCTTGGTTATTTATAGCTTATTTTTGTTTTTATTGAATCTGACATGTGTAGAAAACACTAAATGTTAAGGCTTGACATGAATGACTTTAAAGTGTCACAAAACGGACGATCTTGAAATGGGAATTGAATAGGCGTTTAAACTTGTAATATGTCAGATGCATTTTATGGCATTTGTGTGCATCCTGATGTTCAATCCTTTTGTACTCAAGGATTATGCCTCTCTCTCTCTCTCTCTCTCTCTCTGCTGTATGTTTGTGTTATAACACTTATGCTCCTTCTAGATTAACAAATGTTTTTGAATTGTGTTTAGGAACGAGATTCAAGAATGATGTATCAAATCAAATTTTGTGAATCATCGAAAACAATAAACAAGAACACTGACATCAACAATTGTTTATACTGACACAACAAGTAAAAGATGAACTGTCAATGATAGGTAAAAATTTAATACTAAACAGCTCAGAACTTTTCTTTTTCTCTTCCTGGACTATGGTTTATTTCAATCAATGGCTGTATGTTGTTGGTGTTTCTTTAGTTGATCAATGACGGTGCTTTAGTTTTTGGTTGGCAGAAGACAAAGCGCTTTGTGAGATGCAAAAGCATTCATTCAATCTAACTATGCGGTTACTTAGAAGGCTCGAAAGCATTTTATTTTGGCTAAGGCTGTCGTATTGAAGAAATAACAAAAAAAAATGCCTGACGTCTGTTTCACAATCAAAGACTTTTTCTATTCAAATCCAAAGCTAATTCTATAAAATTTGATGCTACACTTCCTTATTATCTGAAATGACAAGTCAAATGAGCTTTCATAATTGGAAAAAAAAAGGGAGGAAGATAGAATTGCCATTTATAACTATTGCATAAACATATGAAAAGATGTTTTTGTTCAACTCGATATGCATTAAATGCTTACTGTTTATCGCAGAAGTATAGTGTGTGTTACACTGTAAACTGAAATCTCAGGAACCAAAATAACAAATGTATTATCACCACACAAGGACTAAACCACAACCTGATTTCTCTTACGTAACCCTCAAAAGAAAATGCATGTTATAAATAGGTGTTTAAATCCTTCTAATATCAGTTTACGTCCTGCTCCACAGAGATAAACTTTAACTCTCTATATTGTTTCTTTAGCAATAAAAATTTCTTAAAAAAGACAAGTCTTTGTAGTCTATGTGCTTGTGCAAAAAAAGAAAGCGCGCATTTAGTAAGCAGCACAATGTAATTTCCACATCTAGAGAAATGAACTTCATTTATAAATATAAAATCAAATTTGCTTCAACAACTTTTATAGTTGCACGACATAGTTCCTTCAACTGTAGAGCATCTATTGTTCTTTTAAAGTATAGCAAAAGATGCTTTTCATATGTATGAATATAGCTTTTCTTCCTCAGGCATGATTGCATATGCAAAAGAAAATGAGCAGCATAAATAGAACCTATAGCTAGACTTATGTTATCATCACTACTGTATGTTTATGATATAAAGATTTATTATCGCTACTTGAAATAAGGTCAAATCATTTTCTATCCCATTTAAAGCAAGATAAAACAAGCAAGCAACACATAATTGGATTGATTAGAGCCATTGTAATTTTTCTTTGTAGCACAACTATCAAATGACTTGGCTGTTGTATCGTTTTCCTAAAAGATCTACAACCTTGAAGAGACTCTTTGATAAAATCCCAAAAGATATCCCAAATGGACAATTATTAATTGTGTGTTTTAAAAACGCTCTTTCGATAGCTTCGACCACACATTCATATATGAGAGGTACAATGTTCTAATCATTATTGCCAATTAGAATATGAGGAAGAATTCAAAATGATGCTAGAACTTGCCAATGCACTAAGAAAGACAACTCTGCTTCTTACAACACCTAATGAAAGATGCAGTATCTTCCTTTAGGCGATTGACAATTATCAATTTCTGCCTATTCCAACAATAGTGTTGAAGAAAGTGTCAATGTGTCTTCTATCTGTAGAACTAAAGCTATTTCTTTTAACAAGTGTTGACTTAAAGCTGTTTCTTGTTACCATTTGTCAGAAGCTGTTTGATAACAATATAAGTCTCAACTTTGGCTAATAGCCTAATAGTGTTGTTGTAATTGCCTGATTTGAACCTTTTCCTCTTGAATTTAAATAGCATACGAAGCAAAGCCATGATGCCAATCGTTATATTTTATGCCATACAGAACAGGTGTCAAAAGGGAGCAACAGATCAAGAATCATACTCACCTAGCACCTTCGATGTCAGTGTGATGACGCACTCACAAAACCTATATCGCCAAGCTACTAAAGGAGGTACCAATGTTTGCTTAAATAAAAGATGAACCGCCAAGGTTGAAAAGGTGAACCTGTTTTTCTTCCACTTTCTCGCTTCTTTTGTTAGTTTCTTCATAAAAATGAACCCTCACTTCTGCATGGCAGCTCAAACAAACTTTACTGTACAGTCAGTCCTATAGAAATTGGCGTTTTTACAAGAATATGCCTCCATCCCAAGTACTCTTCCAGTCTCTTGTTTTGTTTTGTCACAATTAAGGAAAATACGCTGGCTCGTTTGAGAAACTTTTGGCTATTTTAAAGTTAAAATGGGAAGCTCGCTTCGAATATTCGAAAAAATATGAAAATGAGACTAGTTACAATTACATCCTGTGGCAAAAATCGTTTTTATAAAAAGTTCAAGCGCCTTGTTCAAAACAAAGTAAACAGGGATCTAGAAAAATAGCTCACCTTTCTCTTTCCTCAGATATGTCAACCAAGTCAACGCTCTCCTGACGTATTTATCGATCTGAGGGACTTACTGTATCAACTAAATGTATCAAGCAATGTTAGAAATAACAATCTGATATTTAGGAGGCAGGCTATGATGGCTTGATCATAGTTTAAATATTTTTCTTTGACGTGCTTTTTATTTAACAATGATATCGAACAGGTAGCTCCAATCGCTCAATCACATCACGAGGCATACAATAAACTGGATCCACCTGCTTTAGTCCAGGATAACCTAACAAAGAGAGACCAGCAACACCAAAGAAAGTGTGGAATACATCCACCATATCACCTGGTCGATCTGAAATACCTCCCATTTCAGGGTCTTGGGCAGACAAAATGAATTGGCTTAGTTTTGCCTTGTCAATCCAATCCACATGGCCCAGTACAGCCAACCCACTCAAAACCCACCATGAGTAACATACGTCTTCAAGTTTTTGAGGCCGACCATTTAGCCCACCATTCTTAAGTTGTCTTTCACAGAGCCACCAACTCAAAAGATCATGATCGATATGATGAAGTGCATTGGCGATAGCTAAAGCAGCAACACAGCAAAAGATCTGACCAGCATGAGACTCAGCTCCTGGCGAACTACCAAAACCACCATCATAGTTTTTACATTTCAAGATCCAGTCCACTGTCTTGTTGACATCAATAGCATCCAAACGCTTTAGCAATGAAAGGCAGCTGAGTGCAATATAAGAGAATCGAGAATCCACTTCTCCCCACTCATCACCCCGAAATGATCCATCCTCGTTTTGGAGTTGCTGAATATCTTTTTTTTAGAGGATATATCAGTCCGTCTATCCTCCCTCTGCTCAATATCGTCATAAACTTACATGTCACTACTTTATCTGCATCAATAGTTTCTATAGCATCTAATGTGATTAAGACCTGTACAGCCGATAGTGTATGTGTGATGTGTGTATCGTGATGTTTATCTCCTCCAAATCCGCCATTCTCATGCTGAAGGCTTTGAACGTATTCTATCACTTGCTCTTTGGGTAGAGCATCTCTGTGGTTCATCAGGTCAAGAGCAGTCAAGCCCCAATAAATTCCATTGAGACGAAGATGCTCTGTTAACCAATAGTCAAGGTCATCTTTTCGGTCATTGAGTGATTGTATATATTTTACATGAAGTGGGATCAAGAGTTCTTTAGTATCCACTTCTGTCATTGATGATAAAATAGTAGAGATTAAATAAAAAGAGAAACGCGTTATTTTCTACTTTTCTCTCTCTATTTTTTTTTCTTTGCATTGCACATGACTTTGGAACGCGAACATAAGTTGGTCAAGACAGTTGAGACTTTGTTTAGTGATGCTTCATTACTATGGGATAAAGTCATGCAGCAAAAGATATTAGCAGACTCTGAGAACAGTAAGCGTCTTTATCCAGTCAAAATCGCACTTTAGCTTATTATCTTATTTACAAGTGGTATCCTTTATTGATTTATCTAATTTGAGTAAATTAAAGGCATTGGATGCAACGCCTGAAGAGATCAAAGACTGTATTGAGCGTCATTCTACTCATAAACTCAAGGTATGAGTCATTTCATTAGATACACAAAAAACAAGAGAAATCAACTGACTGAGTGTTATGAAGCTAAATGAAGATCAAACCAAAGTAGGGCGCATTAAACCTTATGTGCCTAACAAGAAGGAGGAGCTAGATGATTGGTCTATCTATGTTGAAGGCCTTGCAAAG
Source organism: Choanephora cucurbitarum (assembly GCA_025331435.1). NCBI lineage: Eukaryota > Fungi > Mucoromycota > Mucoromycetes > Mucorales > Choanephoraceae > Choanephora > Choanephora cucurbitarum. The sequence continues at coordinate 96,674 of JAIWNI010000030.1, forward strand.
CCTTATGATGATGAACAAAGTATCCGAGAGTTATTCAATAAGCTAGTAGGCCATGTTTCCTTTTTCCGCATACCACCCAATCAACAGGGTCAAACTAAGTTTTTTGGCTATTGCTTTCTTGAGTTTGACCAACAAGCACATGTTCAAAAGGCAGTGGAAACAGTCAATCAATACCAAGTTGACTCTACAGAACACACAGATGAACTGGTCAAGAAACTGAATTTAAGAGTGATGTCAAAGTAAGCTTAAACTTTCGTTTTTATAGAATAATGCATTTACTTATTTGTTTTTAGGCATGATTGGAATAAGTTAAAAGAGGAATATGTAGCACTTTTGAATCAAAAGAGGATAGCTACAAAACGTTTATGGGATGAATATAATCAAGGACATCAAGTAGAAGAAGAAGAAGAAGAAGAAGAGTCTTTTACAAGAGGCTTGATTGTTCATGTAGATGGACTTCATCCCCAAGCACCAAAGACAACAGCTTTGGCTCTATTAGAAACATCAGGCGTTAAGATTGCTTTTATAAATCAAAAGAAAAAAGGCTTGACAGCTACTCATATTCGACTCGATCAGCCTGAGGATGCACAAAAGATATGTCAGTTCTTTGATGTGCATGCTATCGTCCAAGAGACAGAAAAGGACAGTCAGGGTAAAGAACAAGAGACAAAGACATCAGAATGTATTCGACTACGTATCCTGACTGGATCAGAAGAAAAGATTTATTGGCAAGAGGATAAAAAGAAACAAAAAAAGAACTAACTCTTTATTCCTTGCCATTGTAAAGACTAAAGGCATCTAATGAAGTTGTAATGACAGCTACTAAAATTTCTAATCCAATAAGCCAAATCACAATCCATTCCAAAGCCTCACCTAAACACATACAAGTTAATAAAGAAATAAATTGATATACGTATCCATATGTATAGGTTACCATGAGAGCTATTCAAGTGATCCTTCAACATCTCTAAAAGATCACTAATCACTTCTACACGTTGATTTAACAATTGTACGCGCTGTTCAATCTCAAGATAACCACGTATCGCACTGTACAATGGTTCAAGCGTAGGTTCTGACCAGAAAATCTCGGGTGTATCAAGAATGTTGGACACCAAATTGACATTGATACGCATAATAAACAGTTCGCCGATCTTCTTGGTAATGGCTGTTCTAGACATATGGATGTTACCACTCTCAGCCATAACCTGAGGGATATATTTTGTCTCGTTAATGGTATCATCGATAAGACGTTCGAACAAAGTCATCTTGACACTCTGAGCAATAGCATGAGAAATAGTCAATTTGATAAGGTAATTGGAGGGATGTCTTAAGGTGATGATGTCGTTATAAATACTGAAATACACAACAAAGATGAGTTCAATTTTGATTATTACAACCAATTTTTTTTGTGTGTGTATATTACCGTGGTTGATAGGTTTCATTATAATAATAATGAAATTCTTCTGTCTCTACATCATCTACATCCAATTTTTCCTCCTCGAAAGAAACAAGGAACTTAAGGATACGCTGCTCTTCTTTTAATGTCATGCCCCAAAATACAACTACACCATAGTCAAACAAGAACATTTCAGGTAATTTTTGTGCTTTGGAAGTGGTGTTGTTAGGTGGCGCAACTGGGTAAGTGAAGGCATAAGGTGTATAGAGACATTCGTCAAAACGTTGAGGTGCTGTACCATTTGTCTTTCGTTTGCTCTGTAGAAACTTGAATAATTCATCCATACGATAAGCCCTTTTTGTTTATATAGAACAAGTCAGCCTTCTCTCTCTCTTTTTTTTCTGTTCTGTTTGACTTACGAAGCTGTACAATAAGCTGTCATTCTAGAGAGTTCAGATCGATCCATTTTGTTCAACATCTCAGCTTCCTGTCGTTCCATTCCATGTGGAATCTTGGCTAGTTGTGTGTAGACATCAGCATCTTCCTCACCTTCTTCTGGCAACAATGCTTCATCTTCCGGGAACAACTTGAGCTTTTGAGATATTTTAGTGGTACGCATGGGCTGCTTGGGCTTAGTGACTCGACCGGATTTGTCATTGTTAAATGTGTTATAGTAAGACGAGCGTTGAGTATAAGAGCGAGAGGCTGTTGGTCTAGGCGCAGAGGTACTAGGCGATTCTGGAGATATTAAAAGAGGTGCTGCTTCTTCTTCTTCGTCACCTTTATGCATAGTATGAGGACGTTGTGACATAATTAAGAAAAAATAAAAAAGAGTAGGACTATCGGTGTAATTTTTTCTGCTTTTTTCTGATTTTTTCTGCTTTATTCATATTGAAACAGCTGCATTTAAATGCATGAAATGTATATGTTTAGCTAAAATGAATTGATATACACTAAAGAAACCTAGAAATAGAGTCAACAAGACTGCAGCGTGCAAGTCCCAATTCTTGGATTTGAAGAGGTTCATTCTTTTCGATGGATCCACTCGATGTTGAGCCACACCTTCTTGCGATGTATACATTAATTCCTCTACCAAATAAAGAAAAGAAAAATGAGTTTGTTTCTTTTTAAAGCTTCTCTCCTTTTTTAATACCAATCAAATCAGCAGCCAACACTTTTCGTTTGGATCCTATCTGAGCTAATGTCCGCATGCGTGTTAGATTTCTAGCAACTGAACCATCTGAATCAATCAAGAGTTCATTAAGTTGCTGTCTTAAGAGCTCATATGTACAGTCGTCTTTTTCATGCACTCGAGCAATACCTGCTTTATGCAAAGCACGGCCTACCAATCGCTGATCGCCTACATAAGGATGAATCAGAATAGGCACGCCATTAAAAGTAGCCTCATTTGCACTTTCAGCACCTCCATGACTAAGAAACAGAACAGTAGAAGGGTGATGAAGGACAGCAAACTGATTTGCCCATGCTGGTCTAAAGAAATTGCTGTTTTGAAACAAGTCATGCTTCAACAAGGGACTCTGAATCAGATAAGAGGAACGATCTGTCTTGAGCTCCCAAAGAGCCTTTCTGTCCTCTTCAGTCTCAATTGACTGGATAGCCTCTTCAAATTTTACCCAAAAGATACCATCCAGATGTCCTTTTTCCAACTGATCCAAAAGACTGCTCAAAAAAAGCTCAATGTCTCTCTTTGAAGGTACAATCACCTGGCCAAAGGCAACATAGACAGTGCGCTGGTGTGCATCTAAAAAGGCTCTTTCTTCACTAGAAAGTGGGCGTTGTCTGTCAGCAATCACTGGCCCAACAACATGCGTTAGAGGACTGAGAACTTGTGGGGAGATAAAACCAAAATAGCTGTTGACCAGCTTTAATGCCAGGTCCCAACCTTGGTCTCTTTTATGCCCAAGAGGAGTCATGCCAAATTCTTTACGAATCCCGTCCAACTCTACTCTTTCTGGAGCCAAGTACCAAAAATCTTTGATGGCATCCATGTATTTATGCTGAAAACGCTCATACAGTGTCATATCTTCTGAGGTACCATGTTCTGTTGTGCCCAATCCATTAATGTAAGGGACAGAGATATCTTGATAAAGGATGCCAGTGCAAGTAGTAGCAAAAGGCACTTTGAGCCGAATTGCTACATCTATACAAGCTCGATGAAAAGCATCACATATGAAGAAGTCGGGTCGATGAGGTAGACTCATCAGGTATTGAAAGTCCTGACGATAAGCCTTGTTCAAATACTGATGAACAACACGTACCACCTGATAGAATCCTTGGTTTCGAGTTTTTTCTCCAAGATCATCGTCATAGATAGGTCCCCCTGCAGATAAAGTTTGAATCTCGGGATAAGCTTGACCAAGATGGATTTGATCATCTCTTGTCACATAAGTAACATTGTGTCCTCTTTGTATCAAGATATTACCAATCTCCAATACCCATCTTGTATGCTTTTGTTTTAATTGTTTAATATCATCTTCTTTGCTTTCCTTAATGATAGCTCATATTATCAAACCAACTTACAGAAGAACCACCTATAATAGTTGAAATAACAACATGTTTAGGGCTCTGATTATATTTTAAGAGGTCTTTATATGGAATAAATGCGTTCGTCTGCTGTTGTGCACTGACAACAACAAAAAGACCTGTAATGGCTAAACACAACCACTTCATTGTTTGTGAGGATAAGGATATAGTGAAAAAGACGAAGAAAAAAAGAAGACGAAATCATGCTTTTATTCTAACCTAATTGTCTTTCTTTGATGCATCTTCGGTACCAAGACAAGGCATTATTTTGTTGTTGTTGCTCTCATTTGATTCATTTATTTACAGTTTTCGGTTGGCTTCTCTCTGCTGTATTTTTCTTTCCCGAGCTCTCATTAACAATTCGCGCAGAGTCTTTCCGTCCTGTGCTCTTGGGTTATCGCGCTCGTTTAAGAAATAGGCCAAAGTGCCTACTGTGACAGAAAAAAGAATATCGCCCGACCTAAGAAAAGATCAGATGAGAACAAAGTTTCATCGTCTTATTTATTGTTCGCTTTTCTCGATTTGTTTCGATAGGCTTGTCTAGTAGTATTTCTAATTTACCTTGAGATGAGGTAGTCGTATTTTACAGGTCCCGACATAGCTCTATGTGTATATATGCAGAGAGTCAAGGAGAAAGAGATTTATGTTGAAAAAAAAAAGAAAAAGTAATGCTGATCGGGGTCTTAAATCGATTGCATTCAAGCCACTTCAGCAGACTTCCTTATGCAGATCAAAGAAAGGAAATGCTAGCTACCAAATATCAGTATCATTTCAAGAGGAAGAAAGTAAATCTCTGTATATTCAAGCGTTCATTTAGGTTTAATTAAGAGTATGGCAACAACGTTTGAAGTGGGCAGAAGCAGGATGCACATATGAGATAAATGACAGAAGAGTTGATTTGAAGTCCAAGATAGAGGTGAGGTACAAGAGTTTAAAACCAAGAAGAAATAAGCAGGTATCAGAAACTTTGGGTGTCCTAATTTTGAGTGTTCTTTTTAAAACAGATGGGCTGTTATAGGAACACCTCCTGTGCTCACCTCTATAGCTTGAGTATAGCTAGGTGTGGCTTATGAGGATGTCCTTTTGATGGCCATGATAATAGCAAAGGTTTTGTGTAACTTGTGCCTGATTGAGATCAAAGTATAGTGTTAAGTGGATATGTCCATTATTTGTTGCTAGCATATACGATAGTACATGCATCTCTCTTTATGTCTCTACCAATTGCAAGCGTATTTTTGAAATTGTTACCTTTTTTTTTCCAAAGCAGAAAAGAGCAGCCGATTAACAAACTTCAATTTTCACCTTCTTTATACATTCACTAACGCCAACTTTACATGAGACTGAAATGATAGAAATCAATGTGGTTCAAGCATTTGTTTCACATATCGTAATAGAAAATGAATGCTCTCTATAATACCGAGTTCCTCCCCCCCTCCGCCACCGTTTATGCATCAAATCACAATCAGGTACAAGTTACACAAAACCTTTGCTATTATCATGGCCATCAAAAGGACATCCTCATAAGCCACACCTAGCTATACTCGAGCTATAGAAGTGAGCACAGGAGGTGTTCCTATAACAGCCCCAGCTTAAACAGTTCGAAAGTGTAAATTGTATTTTTCAACAGAGTAGCTAAGGAGCCTTTATTAAAACTCCGTACACACTCACTTACAAATAAGCATAGGGTGACTGTTTAGGTTGGCCACTTTTTTATCGAATTTTTTTTTTATCAAAAGTCTTTTTTTTGTATACAAGCAGATTAAGATCTAGCTATAAGCAAAAGGACATGTCAACCCAAGAAAACGTTACTGCCCCTTCCTCGGGACTCTATACCTGTTTAGCTTGTCAAGTGGCTTTCAAATCAGCTGAAGGCCAGCGTAACCACTATCGATCAGACTGGCACAGATACAACTTGAAAAGAAAAGTAGTCAGTTTACCACCTGTCACTCTTGAACAGTTTTCCGCCAAGTCAGACGGTAAGTAACCTCGGCCGAATAGATTATGGATAAGGTTTAGAGAGAAAAGAAAGGAGATAGCTGACTTTGTTCTGTGTCATTCATTAGCACGTGAAGCTCAAGAAGTCCAAGTCCAGAAAGAAGAGGAAGCCAATAAGAACAATACCTATTGTGCAACTTGTCGTAAATCATTTGGCTCTACTAACCAATACGACAACCACATTCAGTCAAAAAAACACAAGGAAACATTAGCTAAGCAAGCTTCAAAGCAAGAAGCAACACCTAATGAGAACACAGGCCCTAAAGAAACTCAAATGGATCTTCGCATTACAGAGGAAACAACAGAAGAAGAAATGTTGGCTATGATTGACGAAAAGATTAAGACAGCGCCTCGTTTAGAAGAAACTGACTGTCTTTTCTGTACGCACAAATCAGAGACCTTTGAAGACAATATGACTCACATGACCAATGTACACAGTCTATTTATTCCTGATATTGAATTTTTGGTGGACTTACGGGGTCTGATTCGTTATCTGGGTGAAAAGATTACAGTAGGTAACGTCTGTATCTTTTGTAACGGTAAGGGTAAAAGCATGCGATCGGTAGACGCAGTTCGAAAACATATGGTAAGCCCTTTTCATTGGTACATAATTCTTTTTGTCTGACATATATATGTATACAGAATGACAAAGGTCACTGTAAGATTGCCTATGATGAAGATGATGATGCAGCCGAATTAGTTGACTTTTATGATTTCTCATCTTCTTATCCTCAAGCAGAAGATGGTGAAGAAGTTGATATTGACGCTGAATTAGAGGGAATGACTGCCCAATTGAGTCTGGCTGATGATGAAATGTCGCTTGTGCTGCCTAATGGCAACGTTGTTGGTCATCGTCACATGAAGCGTTATTACGATCAAAAACTGAAGCCCGAAGAGGTAAAAATAAGAACAATTAAGTTAGATGACATATTTAGTAAATTTATTCCTTTTTGCACCTTTGACATATGTTAGACAAGAGATTCTATCTTAATCAACAAATTGATCGGTCAATATTCGGAGTCGCCTGCATTTGAATCCATGCGTAACAATAGCAATAATAAGCAACGCTTGTTGATTACTGATGGTGGCCGCAAGAACATGCGCGCAACTGAAGCCTATAAGGATCTCCGTAACCAACACGAATATACCACGCGTGTTGGTATTAATCAAAACAGATTGCAAAAGCATTTTAGAATTCAAATTATTTAGACAAAGTAATAAATACGTGTATAGATTATTATCAATCCTTTACTCGTATGCGCGTATATATCTTATCTAAAACTAAATAATGCCTCTGTATCTGTGTGTTACTATGTCCCTTTTTTCTCTCTCTTGTACCTCATTAATTGCATTAGAACCCGAAAGATTACCAGCAAAAAAAAGTTTGTGTTGCGTCGTCGATCTTTGTATTAGTGTCGTACCAAATTATGCAATCTCATACAATTATGATCGTTCACCGATTTGTGCTTACACTGCATTGATGTACAATAAAGAAATGACCATATTAAGAAAATGAATGTCAAAAAAAAGGAAAAAGTTGATGAATTAGGTAATTTGAATATTTCACTCTGAAAGAACAAAAAACTAGTATATATAGAGATCATTTCGAGCAGTTTTCAAAAAATTATCATCAACTCTTTCCTTTACTTTCTTTTTTCTTAACTTGAAAATGAAGTTTACTCTCGTTTCTTCTTCCATTGCGCTCCTTGTCATGGCTCTTGCAGCTGATGCTGCTCCTTCTTCCAGCGGTAAGCTTTCCGTTCCTTTGACCAGAAACAAAAACTTCAAGCCCAATGCTTCTGCTTCCCTTGCTAAGGTCAAGGCCAAGTACCTCAAGCACGTCATTAACCCTCTCAAGGGTGTTCCTGCTAATGTTACCACCGAAGCTACTGGTAGCGTCCCTGTTGTTGATGTTGGTAACGATCTTGAATATTACGGTGTTGTTGGTGTCGGTACTCCTGAACAAAAGTTCAAGTTAGATTTTGACACTGGTTCCAGTGATCTTTGGTTCGGTAAGTCTCTTGGAATAGGAAGAAAAAGGGTAGATAATCTAACTCAATTCAATAGCTTCTACTTTGTGTTCTACCTGTACCACTCATGCTCGTTACGACTCTAGCAAGTCTAGCACCTACAAGGCTGATGGTCGTAGTTGGAGAATCGGTTACGGTGATGGTTCCACTGCCAGCGGTATTCTCGCTACTGATACTGTTAACTTGGGTGGTCTCAAGATCCAAGGTCAAACTATTGAATTGGCTCAAAAAGAATCTGCTCAATTCGCCAGCGACCCTATTGATGGTCTCTTGGGTCTCGGTTTCAACTCTATCACTACTGTCAAAGGCATCAAGACTCCTGTTGACAACTTGATCAGCCAAGGTTTGATCTCTCAACCCATCTATGGTGTCTACCTCGGTAAGGCCTCTAACGGTGGTGGTGGTGAATACCTTTTCGGTGGTTACGATTCCTCTAAATTTACCGGTAGTTTGAAGACTGTTCCTGTCGATAACTCAGATGGTTACTGGGGTATTACTGTCGGTAGTCTTACTGCTGGTGGTAGCACTGTTGCTCGTTCTTTCTCTGGTATCCTCGACACTGGTACCACTCTCTTGCTCTTGACCGACTCTGTTGCTGATGCTGTTGCCCGTGCTTACGGTGCTACTGCTAACAGCGATGGTACTTACCTCATCAACTGTAACACTAGCAACTTCAAACCTCTTGTCTTCACCATCAACGGTGCTACTTTCCAAATCCCTGCCTCCGATTTGATCTATGAAAAATCAGGTTCTCGCTGCTTTGCTTCTTTCGCCAAGGGTGGTCTCAGCTTCGCCATTTTGGGTGACACCTTCTTGAAGAACAACTATGTTGTTTTCAACCAACAAGTTCCTCAAGTTCAAATCGCTCCTGTTAGAGCTTAAATGCCTATAAAGGTCTGATCTGGTTTTAATTATTTATTTTATTTATTTTCATCAATAATAAAAGATGATCATTTCTATCCTTCACAAAAAATATTGTAAATTATCTGAGTGTTTATGCACGTAAGGAATGAATTGAATTGGTACATGTATAATCTGACTAAGCTTGTTTCAGCCGATAATTTTACAATAAGGCAACCTGGCATGAAGGAGAAAAGCGATTATGTCACTTCAATAATCATTAATTGCTTATGAATTCTTTGTTTACATTGCTTCTTTACTTGTAAGGATTGAGCACATCTAAGAGAATGTCTGTGTTCGATCAAGTGAATAGATTTGATTCGTCCCAATTAAGACATTATTTTCCGAATTTAGCAAAATTATAAGGCACATGCTACGAATACTTAAAAGTCACATTGGTTGTATTTCGACGTCCTCTTTAGAATAAAACGAACATAAGATAACCGACTGCAAATGACTACACTGCCGTTCTATTTGATAGAGCAAGGGTATGGCTATGCTAATTAGTAATTAGGGAAATCGGGTGATTTATATGCCATTGATAGTAGCGATAGACTAACTCCGCAACATTTACTTTTTTCGTTAAGGCGAACAGAGTCTTATGGTTTTGAGCCTATTCCAAAAGTAGTGATAAACCCAATGCATCTGTTGTGTACTACTCGAACTTTCTTTTTTGTGCGATATGACAATTAAAATTAAGGTAACATATTCATAATGCGCATATAGGTGATAGTGTCAGTATTCTTTATCAATTTTTCGAGGGCAAAAAGTGGATAAACTAACTTGTTATCTGTGTGTTGTTTTACAAGCACTCTATCTTCTCGTTACCTTAAGTCAATTGAAGATGCTGTAGACTCTAGACAAAGCAATATAGACTTTAGCGAAAGCAAGTTTCATTATCTTTATCATACTTCAAACTATATTATACCTGTTCATTAAACCTTAAATCAAAGTCCGGATCAAAATCTGGCGAGGTATCTCACAGTCATCTATTTACAGGCTCTCAAAGAGAATCTCAATGACATTCACGCATATCCATTATTCGAATTGTTGAGCGCTTCTTAATCTGTCTTCTTTGGATTAGTTTTATAAGCAGTTTGAGCCGCATTGAGTTATTGTGGAACATATCATATACACTAGCCGGTTCATTTAGAAGCGTTGGTATCTTTGGGATTTACTTATACTAAGCAATTCGTTAGTATTAGTACTTTGGTACACTTTAACTTTAGAGAATAGACTCTTTTAATTCAAGGAACCAATTTACTCCAGAAAAAAGTATATGTTTGAATTGTCACATAGTAACTGGGCGATTCTTATCGAATAACTAGAATTATACGCCAGTAATGGTTTAATGCTGACTAAGGCTTTTGATTTGTATCTTGAAGTTCATCCAATGCTTCTTCTCTTTTTATACAAATGACACAGTTGACCTTCAAAAAATACTTTTGTTCGCCTTCTTCTCTTCAATTATATATATTCAATTGGGTTATTTGGCTGATTCTGATGAACATTAGATAAATAGAACAGGGTTCCTCAGAATTGTTTCAGTCTGAAACATATATTTATGTGGATTTTAATTGACGACTGTGTATAGAATTCTGTCAATGAAACTGTTGATTGCTTTGCAAACAATATTACTTGTTTTCCTCATTCACTTATAAAAACCGGATCAAGTTGCTATTCAACAATTGAGTATACTTGATTTACTACTCTGAAATGCCAATAGCATTCCGTGTAATAGACGCAAGTATGGCTATCAAAATAAGCTAAAGCATGAGACAGGCTATACTATTGTTTAGATATCGCGACAACGAGAAAAAAAGTGCTGCTTATTTTCGCGTCAAACTTAAGATTATGTATATAGTGTTTAAGTAAAGCTTTCTCTTTTATTATTATGATGCTATTTTGGAAAGCTTGTTATTTGAACTATATACAATAGCAAAATAGAGGAGAAAAGAGGGAAAAAAGGTATATGTTTTAGGAGTGAACGAAACAGTAATATACAGCAGAATCAACGGAACTCGTAAGTACTCATTCCATGATCAGGTACATGATCAAGAGTGAGTTCCTGAAACCAGTCCTTGTGATGGCGGAAGAAATAAAAGCCTTTAATGCGATTGGTTGAGCGCTGATAACAAATATAGTAAAACCCAGCAAAGCTTGCTCCATGAATAGCACTCACATGATGATTTGGCACCAGAAAAAGCTCTTTCCAACGCATGTAAACAAAGTCGTTATCCGCCTTTGTTTTATCCAGCACAAAGCCATCATCATTAAAGGTATTGATGTAAGGTGCAAATGAAGGAAACTTTTTCTACAATAGAAAAAAAGAATCAGTTATCTCAGTACACAAAGCAGCAGATGACAACATTACCCAGTGTAGCAAATCGCTCTGCTGATCTGCCTGCCATTTTCGAGTATGGAAAGAATATTTGGAACCAATAATTTCTGCCTCAAAAAAAGTCTAAAATGAACAAAATAAACATCATCAGATGAAATTTATGCTAAACATATTGTTTGCTTACAGTCAACTCAGGGAACTCGCTTGTGAGTCCTTTGATCTTTAGATACCCACATAGTGTACTCTCTTTCAAATCTACATGCTAATCAAAATATCATGTTATGTATATTCCACCTTATTTTCAGTTTTCTCTGTTTTTTTACCAATAATTCCACATTGACTTCATAGCTAGCTATTCCGCATTTTTGTGTACCATGAAAAAATGACCCCGCATAAAGACCATTTGAGCTTACAGGACGTAGTCTAGTCTCTGATATATCTACTATCTTCTCACCCTCTGCTCTAGCATGAAGTAGGAGGCTTCTTTTTTGGTTCTTTCTGTGTGTTTTGTACTTGCTCGGCAGATCTTCTTCTTTGGCTACATCTGTTTCCATAGCATCGCTACAAGTGTCTTGTAATGACGTTACTGTTTTTGACTGTTGTTTGTGGTTGCTTATTTTAGTTTCTGTCTCCATCACACTATTTTCATTGGAGCAAGTGGAATCAGCTAGGTTATGGTTAGAAGGTATCGGCATGATGCTGTTGAGTAATAAGAGTAACAATAAAAGGAAAAAAGGGAGAAAGAAATGATATAAGGAACTTCAGTTAAAAAAGCTTTTGTCGGGCGTTTTCTAAACTCAATAACCACATTTGGTGTAAATCAATCCAATCAGATCCATTCAAATAGAAAAGAAAGCATTGTGCTCAAAGGCCAGATGTTCATATTTCCTTATTAAAATCTACTGCTGTCTATATACGGTCTTACTGAATGGAAAATTACTAAGATGACGACATACTTTATAGTTTGCCTCATACTAATTGCAACAAGCTTTGTAGGTTAGTTAGCTTAGATAATAAAATTGCCTTGAAGATCACATCCGTCTATGCTTGATAGATTCTGGTCTTAGAAAATTCACTCCTTTATGTCAGCTAATGGGATAATTGAGTTTTTACTGTTTGTTTTAGTCTATTTACTATAGAAACCAAGGTGGTTTAGAGTGGCATATGGTTTCTCTGGATTTCAATGATTGTTGCCAAATGGAAGAAACGTTGAGCGTTTCTAACTAGAGATAAATTATGTATGACAACCTCATGGCTTTATAGCAACAAACGAGAATGCTCGTTGGCAATTAAAGCGTTAGCTGATATGCACGAATGCTTGTTTTTGTTGATCTGGTGTCTCTAGTACAAATTGAAATTAGGTTAGGTTAAGATCGCTATCTTTTATCCTTATTGAATTGCCTGATTACATCGGAAAGACGGTAAAGCTAATATTCATACTATTCAGACAGGATCTTTAGGGTCATAGTTGATGCTATCAATATAACTAGCTTTTATGTTAATATCGCGGTATTGCTTGCTAGCATACTGTTAATAACGATACACAAGTATGTTCGGTTGAAGAAACCTCTTCAAGATTTCAGCCTGATTTGAAAAAGGGTATTTTCCCTGAACACTTCTTTAAATCATCTAATGTGTTTAACTTCTAGTGTTGAAGCATCTCTTTCTTCACTCATCGTTTCAAGAGAACTCTATTCACAGGCTAATGATACCTGATTGGTTCACGGTTCTAAGCCTGGTACATTGAAATCAGTATCCTTTTCTATGTTGGCGAGATAGATAGAGCTGCAATGTTGGTTTTGCCGGCCACCTTATTTTGTTTTCTCTTTTATTTTATTTCTGGAGAAGGGTCGCTTCTTATCTTGGCACTTCAAAGTAAAAAAGTGTGCCGGCTTCAGTTAATCTATTCCTAATGAACATACTACTTCAAACAAGACAGAGCCAACTCTCTTTTCTGTTTTCCTTCAAACCACGCAACTTGCCAAATTATCATAAAAGCTCAGCAAAAACGAAAACAAACTGGGGAGACTTTATCTTTTGTCTTCTGACAATAAGATAACTGTCTCGTACAATTATAAAGAATAGTGCACACATTTGAGTAATGCTTGATTCAAGAACATATCCCAAACCCAAGCATCTAGTGAATATCACGTGACTATGAAGCGATCCATCAAATCGCATCACTGACCGTTTTGATGATCTGTCTTGGCTCAATGGCTATGAAAAAGAAAAGGAAAAGGAAAGATAGAGGATATTGTATATGCATATGCATATATATATGTATATGTGTATTTGGCAGTTAAGTATTGTGGCATGTATATTTCTTTTAACCAGCATTATATTGTATTATCTTTGTTTGTTCGTTCGTCACCTTGTAAAGGTTAGTCAAGATGCGTGGACATACTTTATTTTTATCCAATTATCAACCAAAAGAGGTTGTCGGTGCTTCACTTATTTTTAGTTCAGCCAATCACTTTAACAACTCGCTGCTTTTTTTTTTCGCTCCTGCTTTTTTTATAAATTGCATCGAACTGCATTAGTGTTTTTTCTTTTCTCTTAATCTAATTTTTTCTTCTGAAAAAATGAGGTGGCCAAGTAGTCGACTAATACCTTTTATATTTTTGGCTATTGGATCAGCCCTTATCTTGCTTTCTTTTCAGACCTTCTTTACAATCTCAAAAAAGCCTGTCGATGAAGTGATAGTCAAAGACAATAGTAGCCCTGTCAAAGCCTGTATTGTTGTTCTTGTCCGTAACAGTGAACTAGACGGTATCCTTTCAACTATGACTCAGTTAGAAAAGACATACAACAGCAAGTTCAACTATCCTTACGTCTTTTTGAACGACGACGACTTTACAGAAGAGTTTAAGGAGCGTACTACTGCTGTCACAAAAGCAGCTACTCAATATGGAAAATTAGACCATCAGATGTGGGGATACCCTTCTTTTATCAACCAGACTTATGCGGCTGAATGTAGAGCAGAAATGGCCCGTTATAATATACCTTATGCTTCTAGTGAGTCTTATCGCCATATGTGCAGGTAAAGAAAATGGATTTTTGAAAAGAAAAGAATGCTCATTGTTTATACGGTCTAGATTCCAGAGTGGCTTCTTCTTTAGGCATCCATTGTTAGATGAATATGATTATTATTGGCGCATTGAACCTGATGTAGATTACACATGTGATATTGATTATGACGTGTTTAAGTTTATGCGAGACAACAATAAGAAATACGGTAAGGTTTAGAAGAAGAAAAAAAGAGTGATGATAAAACAAGATAAACCAACCTTCTTTCAGGATTTACTATTGCATTCAGAGAATTCCTTCAAACTGTACCTACCCTTTGGCAGACAGTTATGAATTTTAGACGTGACTATCCTGATGTAGCAGCTCGCTGGCCTTCTAGAAAAGAATCTCTAATTGACTTTGTCACAAGTGATGAGGGCAACAGTTATAATGGATGCCATTTCTGGACTAATTTTGAGATCGCTTCCCTCGAACTCTGGAGAAGCAACGACTATCTCAAGCTGTTTCATTACTTGGATCAAACAGGTGGCTTTTTCTACGAGCGTTGGGGTGATGCGCCTGTTCATTCCATCGCAGCCTCTTTAATGCTTAAGCAAGAAGAATTTCATTTCTTTAACGATATAGGCTATCGACACACAGCTTATACGCACTGCCCTGCTGAACCAGAATATCGTGCCAAATGCTCATGTAATCCAGATATCAGTTTAGGTAAATAATGCAAATGTAGATTGTGTATACTGTTATTGATATCTTTTAAATGCAATAGATTTCAAGGATCCTATGTCTTGTTTACCCCAATATAATGCTGCAATGAGCAAATATAAATAAAATCAAAAAGCTAATCTATGTACAAGTAGCACAACATTGATCCAAACATTTAAGATCTATTCACAATAAAAAGAAAAAGAACGGTGAGCACAGATATATTATTTGTGATAAAAACAACATTACCTGTGCGATTTCCTCACCAAGCAGGAAACATATAAGACTGATCACTTGCACCACCGTACAGTAACATGGCAATAAAAAACACCATGATAGATGTCCCAGAATCCAGTGCAGTAGATACAAGACGGTTGTATTTGATGAACAGAGAGCAGTATTTTCTTTTAATGTAGTACTGTGATGTCAGCATGATCACAAATGAGACGGTGATCCAACTTGTGGCGGTACCGGGTATGATGGTAGCACCAACAAGAGTCATAGGTATAGTCCACCAAACAAGCGTTGTATCCAAACAGAGCCTGCATTCTCGAAGCAGATAAAGGATATCCCTCCTAAAGTGGGAATCATCTATTGAGGAATGAACTCATACACAAATACACAAGCAAACCATATAAAGAAAAACTGTGTACGCCATTTTGACTCTTTATGATCAGCATTCAATGTATTTAGTAAGGAAGTGGTTGGGAGACAAGTAGGCCAGATCATATTGGGTGAATCCACTAGAAATTGCTTCGATTGGCCTGCAATACCATAGCTTATCATCTGGGTAGCTAGCAGTAAAATTATGGATCCTATCACTCCTGGTGAATTGCTGTAATAAAGGTTTTGTGCTGATAAAATATAAATAGCATAAGCTGCCGCATTAACTGAAGAAACAATGACATAAATGCAAGTATGTTCCTTGAAAGGGCTTGGGTTGATACATTCTCCTTGAGGAAGATACTTCGATCAAGCCTGGCAGACGACATAAGCAATCATCAGCATGAATATATTTGTTAGTGGCAATCCAACTGGTTTGAATGTCATGAGTTGGAAGACAGATGAGCCTAAGCAAACCAGCAACTATGGAGATAGATTCACTTTTCTCATGAGAAACTCTGCCCTTGTTTTTTATTGTTTAAATAGTTTACAATGCCAGTGACAAACACACGCAAAGCGAAGCAAGGAAGACTAAGATTATCCTTCAATGTGGCCAATTGATTCATCACTTGGATGTCAGAAAAATGCCTTTGTAGATAGTGCAATATGATTGAAAACAGATTCTCATGAGATTTTATGTACAAATGATAAAACAAATACAATTTCAAGACGCTTTAAACCTTGACATACTAGATATGTAGCTTGTACGTATTATAAGTTCTGACATTAACTCTACATTTGTATATACTCACCTCAAGTTTACATAAATTCATATGAAATACACTGAAAAAATATACAAGCCGTAACCTTTATATTTCATAGTTCTATGGCGCATTTTTTTGACCTGGGTTCCTTACACATATAATGATCAGCAGGCTGGCAAATACCTTTTTAAACAAGGCATGATTCTTCTAAAATTATTTCGCGCTCTCTATTTTATGCAGTGTATCTTCTGTAATTGCTGAGTTCTTTGTTGATTTAGTGGATAGCATTTCTTACTAGGTAGACACAAAAAAGGACTCGAATATGGCTGTTTATTCTTATTTTTTGACGCTCAAATTTTACCGAGCTAATCATTTTATTCACAAGACAAAAAAGAATTCTACCAAAAAGCCTTTTTCTCTCCTAGACTTAACAAAAAAAAAGGAACATCAAGACGATATGTCCATATTAGAGATGCATGCATGTATGTACTTCTTTTATATGTTTCCGTATAGAATTTTAGAGCTACATCTTGCATGATTTGAAGTTTAGTATATAGGTCAATCTGATTGGCTAAGCTGGCTTATCTAATGCAGCCGCCCCTCCATATTGTTGTTTTTTTTAGAAAAATATTTGCTTCGTTTTTTTCTTATCTAGCTCAAGAAAATGGAAGAAGATGATCAAAAACAGGTAGATTTTTCTCATGTTCTTTACTGTCAAATACAGACACCAATTGAAATGGCTTTCAGGAATTAATGACAGCTGTGTGGTACTCAGTGAGTGAAATTGCAAAGCAAGAAGGTATAAGAAATGCTTTAAACTATTCCATAGCATGATAGTCATCTTCTCTTTCTCTTGATAGCATTGTCACAGGGAAAAACTTTGTCAGATGCATATATTGCTTCCTTGGCCGAAATTGTGTTTGAACAAATGCGTAATTAAACCTAACTTTGCTTTTTCCCGTTCTTGTGGGCTGATCTATCTTGTGTAGAAACAATGGCGAACGACTTGGAATCTTTTGCAACGTAAATCATTATCAAAAACCAGAAGAAGAATGTCAAACTCATTTTATGCTATTAGTCATGCTAGACGTGCTGTCATTTCAATGGATGATGTCAAGGTATACACACATACATGCAAAATATTGAAAAGAAAATGAGCGTGTAACATTTATCGTTCAACGCGAATTTTAGCTATGTGCTCGACGTAATGACAGTCTGGTAAAACAATTAGCCAAATGCCTTACTTAAAATTTATCTCACCTTCTTTTAAAATTTAAAGTACAACCTCTTATCAGAAACGGCTAAAGACATCCAAGAAGAAGCAAGTAATAAACGAAATAAGAGAAAGTAAAATAAAGGGTAGATTTACAGCCAAAAGAGAGAACTTGAAAATTCTTTTTTATTTAATAAAAGAAAAAAGGTTTTACAATAGTTTTTGATGTTCATGATCATTTGCATGCATCATTTGATTACGAAGATCATCTGCGTGTGTACAATTGACAACGTTTGTTTCGCTTACACCAGGAAACAAAGCACTCACTGCTCCTGCTAAAGGTGTAGGGGAAGTAGGTGCAGACGAGGCAATAACTGTAGGTTGAACCGCATCCACGGACATACTAGTAGAAACATCAGAAGACCGTCTTCTCTCTTGCTGCTGTTGTTCTTCTATAGACGTTGTCGAGCTTCGACGTGCAAGTTGTTTTTTCTCTCTTTGTTCATGCATCACATCCTTGACAAAGCCAGCTACATCTTTAACATATCCTACTAAACCAAGTTTCTCAGGTGAAAGGCTATGTTGTGCTATTTTGTGGTCGCTTTGTACGTGAGGTGTATGAATGACATGTGTATAATTGTATGGTTTTCGGTCAGGAGCCAATGCCATATCAACTGGCACATGGCCAGGTAGTTCGCTATTTTGACGGTTGCTCATTTTGTTTGAAAAGTGAATAAAGAAACAAGAAGAAAAAACGTAAGGTATCTCCGGGGCTTTTCTAATAGAAAATTCATGCAAAAAGAAGAGCTATTTTTCTCGGACCACAAATCTATATGACATCAGTGATTTTACTGCCTATACAGTAATAAATATGGTGTGGTTAATTCTATTGTATAAATGATCGAAGAATAGTTGTTATCTTTTCCTTTCTTTCGTTTTCTCTTTCTTTACTTTTAGTTTGCTGATGCCTTACAGATATACACAGTATTGAAGTAAGATCTGTTGAATGGGCACTCGTTAGGTGATTTCAATAAATTGGTCCCTATTGCTTAAATTGTATAATAAAAAAAGAGAAGAGCTATTCAAGAAGAGAAGTTTTAGGATAGCTGTCTTAATTGTCGCTCAAGATCTTGTCAAACCTCCGACTAAAAAAAGGCGTCATTCTTTACAATACCCTCATATATGGTCCCACCAGCCAAATCCAACATTTCCCTAGCGACAAAGGAAAAGAGACGGGGGTGATTTATTTGATGAGACAATAGAAACCATACTAGTTAAAAGTAAGTCGATGCAGTATCAATCATCAATATGTGCGATAAGCTCATTTTTCTTGTAGTAATTATAATAAAAGACGAATCAGAACTTAATGTTTGACTGATCGAATGGCAAGCACCTTACAGACAAAAGATAAATGAGACTGAGCGGCATTCTACTTACAAAGACTTTAGTGCTGTTGTTTGTTACTCTGCAATACATAAAGGCTTGTAGCATAACTTTTGAATTGAGTCATATTTGTGCTTTCCCAACAGAGCGCTATCATTTCATCACTCTTCGATCTTCAGCAACATATCTGTGTTGGGTTCAATGAGTTGTGGTCTATGCAAAATCACATCTGGACTTAGTTATAGAGTCAAACTTTCATGTATAGTATTGAATTTTGACAATTTAAATTTTAACTTGATACAAATGCAGTCGTAATTGATCGCTTTGCATAGCGAGATGTCGAACACATGTTTAAAGGAATAGTTTGCGAATAAAGAAAGGAACACATACTGACTGAACAAGCCTTATAGTAAAATACTTTCCCTTCTGTCTCAAACAATTCCATGAAATACAAAATATGTCAAGTACCACTGAAAAATGTCCATTGTTTGTTATATTAATTTATTCTGAGGCAACATGTTTCAGTCATTGAATCAAAGCCAATGAACATAAAGTTTAGCCTTTACTTTTCTCACAATTATCCACGCACATGTGCAATGAAAATGCAAATAAGCGATGACACACTTTTATTCGACGCATGTATTGTTAATCAAAAAGCAATAGTCTTTCTTTCCTCAATTTCTGTTTTCCTTTTAACTTGAAATGTCTTTGTTTGACAAAGAAGCGAATTTAGAAAGAAGACCTTTACAACATGGAATAAAGAAAACAGATACTATGCTTGTGCCTTGGCCAATCGTTCTAGCTGTCATACCCACATTAGGTGCGTTTTTTGGAGGAAGTGCAGATATTTGGAGCGACTTTATTGTAGTTTTGTTGATCTTGTTCTATGTCTACAAATGGATGACAGGTAAATATATGGTTGGGCAATGCCAAATACGGATTCCACTTAATCCATAGGTGTGTCAATATAGTGCCGTGGTCCTACTACGAAAGTGCTAAAAGTAGAAATATGCTCTACCAACAAACGCCTATGAAGAAGGCTTGCTTGATGAGTGAAAAAGAAAAGGAAAAAAACCGGGCAATACAGAAGGAGTTGAACCGTCATGAACTCGCAGGCCTCGCATGGGTTGTTCTTTCACCTGCAATTGCAGGCTACACACTTCATTACAGCCGATATCTTTTGAGCAACTTTGACCACTATATTAGCTCGTTTAACATTGGTGTCTTTATTTTGGCTGCTTCCATCAAACCTGTAACACATATCCTGACACTTTTACAAGGGCGCACTATGTTCCTTCAGTCTGAATCTCGAGTGACTGAGAGCCAGATTGATTTATTGGAAAACAAGATTGACGCTTTAGAAAGACAAGTGTATTGGCTAAGACAACAAGCGTCAAAGAAACATGACGACCATAAGAGTGATAATTATACACTTCATCACCTAGCAAAAGCTTTCAATAGAGCAGAAAAGCGAGATATTGCATTGAGATCATGTATGCAAGAGCAGTTGGATGAAATAGATAACAGAGTGCGTGAGTTTAGTCAAAGAATAGGCGCTCAATCAGGACATAAAGACAAGAAGAGTAAGAATGAACCTCATTATCTTTGGCATATTATTGTTCGGCTATGTTTCTTACCACTCAATATGTCTTTATGGATAATACGTCATACATTTTGGTTCTTGCCAGCTCATTCCACTGATCGTATACGAGAAAAAGATGAACTGTCTTCATTTGTGCCTTACAATACAGCTGAATCTTGCTATTCTTCTGAAGGCAATGTTGCTGCTTTTTAATTTTGTGTATCAACTGTCATTTTTTTTTACCCTTGATATTAATAAAAAAAAATAGTTTAAAAAAAGCCTCTCTTTTTTATATATAACAAGCGATCTTAGCTGTATAAACTTTGTTGCATCACAGATAATATGCTTCGTTCAATCTTCAACTTTACTCGATCCAACACAATCGCTGTTCGCTCAGTCTCAACACAGGCCTCTATTCAGCCTCCAAAGACCCCTGTTAATCTCGGTCATCTGTCAGATAATGCAGGTGCTGTCTCTGAGGTAAGACTTACATTGCAAACTACTTTTTGACCCAGCAACTTACTTTAAGTCAACAAAAGCGTACTCGTGTAGGTCGTGGTCCCGGTTATGGTAAGGGCAAGACTGCTGGTCGTGGTCATAAAGGTCAAAATGCTCGTGCTGGTAATGGACGACCTGTACCTTGGTTTGAAGGTGGTCAAACACCTCTTGTTAGACGCTTGCCCAAGCGAGGTTTCTACAACATGTAAAGTAGCTTGAGAGAACTGTTAAACAACGGATACTTACTGAGATAATATAGTCATGGCAAGGAATATCAAGAATTGAATTTAGATCGTCTTGAACACTGGATTAAGACAGGCCGTGTCGATGCCTCTCAACCTATTACAATGAAGCATTTGTTAGACAGCCGTTGCATACACAAGATTGAAGACGGTGTCAAGTTGTTGAGTGTTGTAAGTCTCAAATAGAGTAAATCTGATCTATAAGTTAAACACATCAAATATAGGGCGCCCATACATTCAGCACACCTGTCACAATTGAAGTCTCAAGAGCATCACAAAAGGCCATTGAGGCCATTGAGAAAGCTGGCGGAAAGATTGTCACTCGTTACTACAACGCTCTTGGCTTGAGATCACTTATTCACCCTGAAAAATTCGCTCAAATGCCCAAGTTGGCAGCACCATTACGACAAGAAGAAATCAAATATTACTCAGACCCTAAGAATAGAGGTTATTTGGCTATGCAACAATAAAAGAGAAGATACTAAGATTTGTACATACAGTAATGGATGGAGATAAGGTGGTGTAGATTTGGCCCCTTATAATACAATAAAATCCTCTCCAAAATATGTGGAATATCGAGGAGCATCGAAACAACTATAGGATTACGAGTCGAATCATTTAAGCTTCAGAAACTGTTTTCTTTCGTTTTCTTTTAGCTCTCGATTTTCTTTTTTAGAGAACGTATTTGCGGATTGCTTTTATAGATTTTTTTTAAATTGCTGTCAACCAAAGGGTGTCAGTTCGTGATAAACACTTCAGAAAGCGTAAAGTCAACGATATTAACAGATTGAAAGAAGGTGACAGCACTTAACATGCTGTCTAACGTAACTTTTGGATATGTACACTTACCGGAAGCAAGAACCAATCCAGATAGATATGCAAATGCCTCCTTTGCAGTATGTTTTTTTTTCGTGAAACAGAAAACTGGCTCATTCAATTTGAACCTTTCTGTTCTGTACAAGAGTTGTACTGTTGTAACATTCATAACCTAATGAAGCACTTTAGTAATAGATATCTACATATTCTTCTGATTGACCAAACAGTTCTATGGGAAAGAAGTTATCTATAAGAAAGGTACTTTACGCCACTGTCATTATATCTGTTGGCCTTACAATAAATGAGGATGTCTTTTTGTAATCTCCTTTCCACGTACTGAGGATTAGCTCAAAGCAGAAATATGAGTATGAGTCCTTTTTGTTATCTATAATTCACCGAAGGTATACTTGGAGTTGACATGTAACATTTGACAATTCAAATTACCAATACATTGGTATGGATTTCTTCTTAGGAACAAAACCTCATCCTTCTTATGTAGCCTAATATATGTGCTTTTTCATCAACTTCAAAATGCGTATAGAGCTATTGACTGCTAACTGTTAAGAAAACAGCTAGAGAAAGAAGCAAAATAGAATGCTGTCAATCCTTTGTATGTGCTAATTTGCATGTCTTTATTACAAGGTCTAGTTAATTGTCTGAAATAATTCATTGATGCTTACTTGCTATAAGATCGAAACCTACTGACAGATAAATTAGCTTCTATTTAGCTGATCCAATAAAATACTTTTTCATCTTGCAGATGAGATATTGATTCATAAAATAAAACTCCTCTTGGCCTCCCTTCTATCCCAAACGTCTCTAATTCCTTCACTATAACCGTCGGGATTGCAAAAACAACCCAATAGTGGTAGAAGACAAAAGTCCAAGATCTACGCCACTGCCTTAAACAGATTTTTTTTCTGACGCGGTGGATTGACTCGGTGGAAGCGAATTACCTTTTATAGGCTTTCTTACATCTCTTTTTTTTTCTAGTCTCCCACCATCACTTATTTATATAGAACCTTATTTTTCTCTTCGTCTTCTTTTTGTATCTCTTTCTCTTTGCTTGTCACTACTATGCTTAGATCACTTGCTTCTTCCACTATTCGCCCTAATGCCCTGCGTCTTGCTAGACCTATTGTACAAGTATCTGTAGGTGAAATGATTAAAACCAGTCTGCATAAAACATCAACTCATTTTTACTCTCTCTCTCTCTTTTTCAACAGCGCGGATATGTATTTCCAGCTGGTCAACAAGAGGTATGTATACAATTGGAATAGAACAGATGTACGTTTTACATTCTAATCACGAATCATCGATTCAGTTCTTAAACGAACGTCTTGAAAAATTAGACCCTGAAATTTTTGATATTATCGAAAGGGAGAAGAAGAGACAACAAGAAGGCATTGATCTGATCCCTTCTGAAGTAAGTTCAGCAAAAATAATGTTGACATTAAGGAAAGCTTGACGCTTACGTATACATCAGAACTTCACTTCTAGAGCTGTAATGGATGCACTTGGTAGTGTGATGCAAAACAAATACTCAGAAGGTTACCCAGGGGCAAGGTAATGAAATTGTTTTGTTTGTATACATTCGGGAAGAGAGAGAGCGAGAACTAAGTATCTTTGTTTGTTTTAGATATTATGGTGGTAATGAATTCATTGACATGTCCGAAAACCTTTGTCGCAAGAGAGCTTTAGAAGCTTTTGATTTAAATGATCAAGCTTGGGGTGTTAACGTTCAACCTTTGTCTGGTGCTCCTGCTAATCTTTACGTTTATGGTGCTCTCTTAAAGCCTCATGATCGTATTATGGGTTTAGATCTTCCCCATGGTGGACAGTAAGTAACCCCTTGTGGTTTATGTGAGCTATGCTAACCATGTAATAGCTTGTCTCATGGCTACCAGATTCCCAACAAAAAGATTTCTCAAGTATCTGCTTATTTCGAAACTTTGCCGTACCGTTTAGATGAGACTACAGGCCGAATTGATTATGATGCCCTAGAAAAGAATGCTATGTTATATAGACCAAAGATTATCGTTGCTGGTGCTAGTGCTTACTCACGTAACATTGATTATGCCAGAATGAGACAAGTAAATATCTTGATTTATATCTTTTTTGTTGGAGGAAAGCATGTTCATTTTTTCTCTCTTTTGCTGCGATAATAGATTGCCGATAAATGTGGTGCTTATCTCATGGCTGATATTGCTCATATCTCAGGCTTGATTGCTGCGAATGTCTTACCTGGACCTTTTGAGTACGCAGATGTTGTTACTACTACCACACACAAGTCTTTGCGTGGTCCTCGTGGTGCCATGATCTTCTTTAGAAAAGGCGTCCGTAGCACCGATAAGAAAGGAAGAGGTAATTTCAAGTTTTGCTTGTCAAACTACTGATCAATTAACTCACTGTCTGCTTCTTTTTGTAAAGAAATCCATTATGATCTAGAGAATCCTATCAACCAATCCGTCTTTCCAGGTCATCAAGGTGGGCCTCATAATCACACTATCACTGCCTTGGCTGTTGCATTAAAGCAGGCCAAGTCTCCTCTGTTTAAGGAATACCAAACCCAAGTATTAAAGAACAATGCTGCTTTTGCCGATCGCTTCAATCAGCTTAAGTATAACCTTGTCTCTGGTGGTACAGACAACCATTTACTCTTGGTCGATCTAAACTCAAAGGGCATTGATGGTGCTCGAGTAGAACGTGTACTTGAATTGGCCAATATTGCTGCCAACAAAAACACAGTTCCTGGCGACAGAAGTGCCTTGATCCCAGGCGGTGTTCGTATGGGTACACCTGCTATGACCAGTCGTGGATTCAAGGAAGACGACTTTGTCAGAGTTGCTGACTTTTTTGATAAAGCTGTAAAGATTGCACAAGAAGAGAAGGCTAAGGTGGATGGCAAGAAACTAATTGACTTCAAGAACCACATCGGCGATGGTCTTTCTATTGAATCTATTCAATCTCTTAAAAAGGAAGTTAGTCAGTTTGCCTCTGGCTTCCCTACTGTCGGCTTTTGGGAATCCGAAATGAAATACTAGACAAAAGTTTTCTCTTTTTTTTTTCTTATTTATTGTATATGCACAAGATTCTTTAGACAGTCTCGAAAATAAAGGTGCCTAAGTGCATTGATATCCTAATATAATTTAATTTAACATGATTACTACATAACAATTTGATTTTGAATCCTAAAGACCTCTGCGAGAAGGGATGCCAGTGCTCTCTCTCTCTCATTCACTACGAAATCACGAAGCTGACCTTGGTTATTGGCGAAGGGACCTTTGGAAAGGATAGCAATGGCCGGATATAAGGCTTTTGCATCTTCTAAACTAATGCTTCTTGACCATTGCCTTAACGAATGCGAGTTTTGGTAAACTCAATAAATCATGTATTTGTCCTACTTTATGCTGTGTTACAAACACCCCTTTTTTTTTTAACTGTTCTAATGTTTTCATCTCTTTTTCCTTTTTCTCTCTCTTTTAGTTCATCGCTTACAGAAATGGGTTTTGTAAGTAAACATCTTTTATTTCATCTTCTATTGATCTGTACCAGAAGACTAATGCTTCAGAATAGACTGTCTCTGAAAAGAAAGATATAGATTGTGCAATAAGAAAGATACCTTTTGAACGCTACAGCGTGACATATGCCGAAAAACATATATTT
This sequence comes from Choanephora cucurbitarum, assembly GCA_025331435.1. Classification (NCBI taxonomy): domain Eukaryota; kingdom Fungi; phylum Mucoromycota; class Mucoromycetes; order Mucorales; family Choanephoraceae; genus Choanephora; species Choanephora cucurbitarum. The sequence goes on from JAIWNI010000030.1 coordinate 122,376, forward strand.
TGTTGTCGCAAATGGCTAAAACCCTTTAAGCCAACTTATGAGTTAGAATGGCAAGAGCATCAATGGCTTCAGCTTGACGCAACTACTAGTCAACATATTGAGCGAATGCGAACTCGAGGTTTTTCTAGAATGATTATTCGAAACGATCGGTACCTTCGGCAACATGTAAAATACAGCAATCCACATGAGTTCGACGTACTTTTAGAACTCTCGTTTGATATACAACCTGCATTGAATAGTCAAAAAATTCGACTGGAATCAAATTGCCAGCATCGATTCATGTTGAGAAGAGTATTTTGGTGGAAAAGCAAATATGGTGTAGGTGAAGCTTATTTGCCTGAATTTGTTGATAAAAGCCAATATTGTAGCCACGCTTTGATGAATCAGAGAGCCTCTTTGGACAAAACCGATTCTTTTCCTTCTTTAGAATACATTACGCCTCCCAATATACTAGAAAACACTAACTAAGAATGATACCATTTTATACATTAAATGCATTGTATCACTACTGTTCTTTATTTGATACAGATTGAAGTAAAGGCTCTAAATCATATCCAGTTACTTGGGTGCTTTACGAATACCTTTTAACTGAAACGCTTACTCTTTTTTCCTTGGTATCTTGTAATGTCTTGCAAAGGCTAGTTCAGTTCATGTGTACGTGCATTTATCAACAAATGGCCCTGACATTATTACAACTCATCAAGTGAGATACCATCTAAATTTATTAATAGTTTTGCATTGATAATGATGACAAGACAACAAGCACATCCGCCAAAATGAATCAAACAAACGAACAATAGATTGTATCACAATTTTTCTAACTTATCGGCGTATACAAAAACAAAAGTATAAATTGCTTTACATCTTCATTGAAACATTACTTCGTGTAATTCAAATAACATCAAACTGGCTTCATATGTAACATAGATAGCTGTTGGATGCTATCTAATAGACTATTTTTGAGCAACTTGTGCAAAGGTTGGCTCACTTCAGAGAGAGAAAACACATAAAAGCTAAGCTCTCTCTTTACCCTCTGAATACTGAAATTGATCATACTCGCTTATCCTTGCTGTAATCAGTGCATGACTGTACCATGATTGTACATATATGTCAACTTCTTCTAATCTATCTTTCTGTCTACTAGTCATTGAATTGAAATTGATTTATTCCAAACTAATATATGACTATTTTTGAGGACAATAGACTGATCTCTTCCTCAAATTGAGATCAACTATCAGAAAGTGTTTGTTTCCAGTAGAACATTAATGAGATTCTCAATGCGCTCTTGCCTTTCAAAGCTCTTTCTGGTAGCGTAAAGTGTTGTGTTCAATGCTTAGTACCTCTATCGAGAAGAGCTCAATTGATTCTTTTTGCCTAAAAAAGAAGAAGAAGATCATGGCCACCGCCGCTGAATTACTATGTAGACCCTAAACACTCAAAATATGGCAGTTCTTTACTGATATCTTTTCGATTCTAATTGAATGATAGACTCCCATTTGCGATCTCTTACGAATGAATCCTTGCTTAGAAACATGGATACCAGCATTTATGCAAGAAAACTGTAGGCTTGAGAAAAGAAAGGCGATCTACTGATTATGCATTGGTCATGACAGCTCTTCGATTTAAAATAGACCCTATGTCAGCAATTCAATGGATAGAGTTATAATTTTAATTTAAAAAAGCTATTCCTTATATACTTGTCATCAACATCGAAGTCCGTTTGTACATCCGAGGAAGGGCATTAACATATATGATGTCATGATTTTCAGTAGATTATAGTGTCCCTATCTTAATCAATTCTCAATTGCAAAGAGACAGAAGGGATCATGCAGTAATTCTCTTGGCTAAAAGACTGCTATAGGTGCCTTGCTTGTTCTAGCATGGCTGTTGAGACAAAAGATGCTGGTTCCGACAACTTTATTTGTTCATACTATGCGTATGTCAATTTTCACTCTTTTTGACAATTTGGTCCGAAAAAGAAAAAAAGATAGCTGCATTAGGCTGTCTAATTTTGAGGTGAGACAAGTCCCCCATTCTTTGGTGGCAAAAAATAATTAAAAGTAGTCAAGAAGCAGCGTTACTTTGATCAAGCATTTTGTTCTAATCACAACAGAGCAGTTTCTGAGCAAGAAAAAGCAATGGTTGTGTATGCTCAGACTTATTCAGTTTGTTATCAGTTGTCTTGATCATGCTACTCTCAAACAAGCAATTGAGTTTTTTCTGAGACAACTTTTTCTCAAAGCAACAATGGAACACCACTGCGCATTTTTTTCTTGTTCTAATGATCAATGCTTAGTCTTTTTTTTTCATGTGGATCAAACAAACAGTCTGCATGTTGTCCAGGAGAAACATACGCTTTTCTTTAGTTCATCACATTTTCTTCTTCTTTACTCCTCAAACGCTGCAAGGTTAAGATGAATTCTTTCTTGCATAAACCCCTCCCTCTTCTCCATAATGTGCCATTAGTTGACGTCAACGAGAAATCTCTCATCTGATTAGCTTGAAACTCCGTTAAAATTTGGAAAAAGCAAACTAAGATGATAGACGACTCCACGGCCCACAAAATAAAATTTGTTGTGTTTATTTTTATTCCACTTTTCTTCTTTTCTTTTTCTTGTTTACATATTGGAGATGCCTCTTGGTTTCGGTAGCAAAAAGTCTCAAAAATTAACTGAAGAAGATACACCTACAAGCAGTGACGTTGATCAACTTTCTATGAATAATTTCGATGCTAATGAAAAGAGTCAGTTTAAAGAATTTAAAGAGTTTTTGAAAACTGTCATCAGTTTCACGGGCGATCTTTCTTCTTTGACCTGTCCTGCTTTCTTTTTAAATGGACTTTCATTACTCGAATATGGGTAAAGAAGAAGAAAAATTAAAGATATTCAATACAATCAATTTAACATGACCTCTTTTTTTAAAAAAAAAAAAGTACTTATTGGGGTGATCATCCTGCTGCTTTCACAGCCATTAGTCAAGCACAAGCCCCCGAGGGTAAGTGATGTATGAGACAAAGAGGGAAAGATAAAAAAAAAAGAGAGAGGCTAATTTCGAGTTGTCATGAAAAAAAGATCGACTCTTGGCTATCTCTCGCTGGTTCATGTCTACCCTCTATGGTAGTTATGCCTCTCGTTGTACTGATGGAAAGTACGAAAAGAAACCTTATAACCCAATTTTGGGAGAGAAGTTCTTTTGTAAAATGGGTGATGCCACCTGTGTTTGTGAGCAAGTGTGCCATCATCCCCCAATTTCCGCTTTTTATCTTGAAGACGAAAAAGCTGGTGTTTCATTGAATGGTCACAGTAAGTTGGATTGAAATTGACCTCGTGTGTTTTTACTTAAAAGAAACTATCTTAAAAGGTGGACAGAAATCCAAGTTTAAGGGCACCTCAATCAAGGTGGAGCAAGTGGGTAGAGCAGTACTGTATTTGAAGCAATTTGATGAGCAATATATGATCGACTTTCCCGACTTGATGATTCGTGGTGTATTGACAGGCGGTTCATTTATCGAATTAAGTGGTATTTGTACCATTATTGGCTCCAACAACACAAAAGCTGTTATTGAATTTGTCCCTAAACCCTGGTTTGGTGGTGAATACAACCATATCAAGGGCTCATTGTATGCTGATAACAAGCTCCAATATACCCTCTCAGGTCGTTGGAGTCATGAGTCTTATTATTCAAGACCCAACTCAGAACAGAAGGAGTTATTATTCGATGCTAAAGCAGAGCCTATGGCAGAACGTGTTACTGCACCAGTTGAAGAGCAGAACGAATATGAAACACATCGTGTCTGGGGTCCTGTGACAAAAGCTCTTGAAGAAAAGAATTTCAAGGCTGCCAATGTCGAGAAAACCAAGATTGAAGATTGGCAGCGTAAGGTGCGTAAGGAGCGCGAAGAAAAGAAAGAGGCTTGGTCGCCATCCTTGTTTGTCTTCGAGAAAGATGTGGAGGCAGGTAATGGCTATCATCAAAAGAACATTGACCTCAAGAAGAGCATGGACTCAAAGCACCATCTGGATGCTGGTGCTTGGACTTATAGCAAGTCACTTCATCTTCGTCAATAACTTAACCTATACATACACACTCATTTCTTCCTTCTTTCATATCTTACCTACACACATAATAACCTACATAGAGATCTCTCCCCCCTTTCCTTTGTTTCTCAAAAGATAAAAATAAAACGAAGACTAATTGTTTCAAGCATTGAATTTATCTTTGAAGCCCCAGCCTAACTAAAAATGTGTAATTCTTCGATCACTCTTCTTTGTGGAAGCATGATTTCAAAGTTAGGCTCAGTAACTAATGAAGGCTCTTTATGCCTTGTATGGTTATTTTCTTACTGGCGAATAGAGCAGTATCGCTTTTGTTTACTAAACAGAAGCCAATCTACTGCCCAAACATATATAAGCTCTACAACAATCTATTGACAAACAAACAAAGGATAAAAATAAAATCCCATATAAGAAATATTGATTAAAGAGCCGAGTTTAAGGAATGGAACTAAAAGAAAAAAAAAACGCCTGCAATTTTTCCTTCATTCCTTTCAAGAACCTAATGTCGCTTTTGAGAGATCTATACACTGAATCTGATGTTGAAGAATCAGAAGATGATCAGGATTACGTTCCTGAAGGTAACATTAGCCATTTTCATCCAATTCAAGTCATTTGCTGATCCTTTCATGTAGATGAGAGTGAAGAAGATGACCATCAGATAGAAGAGCAAGAAAGCGATATTGAAGAGGATAAAAAGACACAACGAAGGAGCTCTCAGAAGAGAAAGCTTTCTGATGCCAAAGAGAAGAAGTAAAATTGTACCAAACTAGCCATATGTTAAGCGTGCTTAAATATCATTGTTTTTGCTGGCTATAGAGAAGATGAATCAACAAAGAAGACAAGAATCGATCTTATCTGGAAGGAGATGAATACACAAACAAGTACTGAAAAACAAGTAGAAAAGCAGATAGAGGAGAACACCAAGGCAGATGAGGAACCTGTAGAACAGATCAAAGAAACCCCCAAGGCATCTAAACAAAAGCCTACAATGAGACGGCCCAAATCGAATTTATCTTCGCTTGTATCAAAATACAACATTAAAGAGCCCAAGATGAATACTTTAGAGAAGAGCAAATTGGATTGGCAAGGCTATGTAGATCGAGAGGGTATTCGCGATGAGCTCAAATATAAAAATAAGGATGGTTATATGGAAAAAGTCGCATTTCTTCAGCGTGTGGATGATCGACGTCTATCCCAATTGAAAGAAGGCCAAAAGAAAGAACGAAAGGACTAATAAAAGAAGAGAACTAACTAGCATTGCTGCTATTGCGTGAAAAATAAAAGCAAAATGATAGGCAACATAGTTAGATTCAAACCTGATTTTATAGTTCCATAGTAACGAGAATCAAAGACGGTTTCCATGTACGAATAGAGCGCGAAGATGGAATTTGTTTGAAATGCATGATTGTGGATGTTGAATGAAATGTGATGTTTTCATCATAAAGGAAATACAGTGGTGAAGCCATGACTTATGAGAACATCAAATTCTTGTACTTTTACTGAAATGAGTAATTTTCTAAATGTGCTTACCATTACAAAAGCATATATGTTGATCGAAAAGGCACACAAGAATACCATTGAGTTGAACTACTCTCACATCTGGAATGACATAAGAATTGACACTATTGTATGCCCCATTTTGTGCTTCCTTTTGTGATACAGAAGACCCTCCAAAATCGACTCCGATTATATGAATGCAATTCAACTATCGAACTGGACATTCTCAGACATTATTTGTAGAGCTAAATAAAAGCTTATATTAAGGATCTTTTCTCGTTAGAGTTCTATTAAAGCCCTACAAGGGAAAGAGGGTGAATACTTTTGATTGTAATCTGAGGTGGTATGATTTGTTTGTATTCAAGACTACAATCAAAAGACAATCAGCCCATTCAATATCAAAGCCATCATAAATATATTTGCATTAATGGCTTATACAATAAATGAGCGTATGATGAAATGGGGGGGTTTCATCTATAACAAAATGACTAGAATCATCAATGTGTTTTTCTTGGATTTTATTCAATAGATATATGCAAGCTTAAACAAAATTTGCTTGATATATATATATCGATGAATTAAGCTACAAGGTGCAGAGAAGGTTAAAAAAAGTGTCTTGGCGAAATCATGTTATTGATAATTGAAATGACGGCATTTACCTTTCGTATAATCGCTGTGTGGCATAGAAAGAGAGAAAGAGAGGTGACATGTGGAGAAAAAAGAATCCTTTTTTCGAGAAAATCTGTTTGAGGGATAAATAAAGTGCATTCAAAAGAAACAATTGATCTTTTGTTTAGTTGTTTTTTTAAGGGAGAGAAATTGCCACATTCATTACTGCTCATGGTATAACACTTAAAAAGAAATGACATGAATAGATATAAAGGTCAAAAGTAAAGCAGGAGGAAGTGTCATTGGGCTGAGATACACTGACTCAGCTTATTTCCCTTATAGTCGCAAGAAATGCTTATAAGCATTATGTCTATAATTCAACTTGAATGCTTCTAAAAATAAAAAAAGCAAAAAATCCTGTGGACTTGGAAAAAAAAGAAGGTGTTCTGGGTTTATCCGTATTGGCCCAAATGATCGAACATATTTCTTAAAATAGACTTTTTTTTTTTACTTTTGAAACTCTTCGATGGGCTATTTATATTGAGAAAATTAAAAAAGGAGACCCTTTTTTTTACACTTATTTTTCCTTCTTTCTCTTCTTTATCCACCTCTTCCATTTCCATTTTCCAGCCATTGGATGCGTCTTTCAACAATTTATCAGAGCATTGCTCTTGTTGGGTCTTTAACTCAGTGCGTCTTTGCTGTTGAACAGCCTACTACAGATGGACCTTCAAATCCTCCAGGAGTTACGGGCAATGTACACTATGCAAACTTACTAAATGCTTCAATGTGGTTTTATGAAGCACAACGCAGTGGTTACCTTCCACCAAACAATAGAGTATCATGGTAATTACCTCAAGAATGAATTCAGAGAATGAAGCTCGGAAAAAGATTTTTTTTATTAAAACAAACTTTTTAGGCGTTCCAATTCAGCCCTTCAAGACGGTAGTGATAACAATGTCAATCTTACAGGCGGTTATTATGATGCTGGGTAAAGCCTCAATTGAGATAGACCATGACAAAATAACTCACAATAATCAATTAGTGATTACCTAAAGTTTTCTTTACCATTGGCTTATTCACTTTCGAGTATTGCTTGGAGTGCAAGCGCATGGTTTGACGGCTATCAAAAAGCTAATCAGGTGGGCTATTTAGCCGATACAATTAAATGGGGTACCGACTGGCTTATGAAAGCTCACCCAAACAATGATACATTCTATGTTCAAGTAGGCGATGGTGATATTGACAACAATTATTGGGGTAAACTAAAAAAAAAAGCATTCAAGAAAGATGAACCTGTTTCTAACAATAACGTTAATAGGTCCAGATACAAACATTCCGACACCTCGTCCGTCATACCAAGTAAATCGAACGGTTGTTGGTACGGATGCAGTCGCCATTTCTGCTGCAGCTTTGGCATCAGCCTCTTACCTTTTTAGGAATCACATCAACGATACCGATTACGCAGACACCTTACTTACCTCAGCCATCTCCTTGTTTAATCTGGCTGATACAGCTCAGCCACGCAATGTGTATACCCAGTCTCTTCCTCAACTTGCTGCCTATTACAACACAAACAACTACACAAGTCAATTGACCTATGCAGCACTATGGATGTATAAAGCTACAAAGAACGAAACCTACCGTACCATGGCCTCTGACTATTTTGATCAATTTAAGCTTGGCTCAAGTCAGATTGGTGTCATGGATTGGTCTGACCAAACAAACGGTGTGTTTGTGCTTGGTGCTGAACAAGACCCAAACAATTCAAAATATGCTACAGCTGCCAAGAAGGTATTGGATGCCATTACCACAGGTGGTACAGGGTCGCCCTGTAGCTTTACTAGCGGAGGCTTGTTATGGTGTGATGGATACAGTACTGAAAACTCTCTGATTCCTGCTCAAGATATGGCCTTATTGGCTCTTTTGTACAGCCGTCTCGACAGTTCCAAATCGGATGGTTACACACAATTTGCTCAAAAACAAATTGATTATCTTCTTGGCAAAAACTACATGAACACGCCTTATGTGTGTGGTATCCATAAGAACTCTCCTCGTAACCCTCATCATGCTGGTGCCTCTGGTGGTACAGACATTGGTAACATCAACAGTTCACCTGCTGAAGAGACATACATTCTCTACGGTGCTATTGTCGGTGGCCCTGATAGCAAAGACAAGTTTTATGATGTTCGTAATGATTATGCTCAAACTGAAGTTGCTTTGGATTATAATGCGCCATTCCAAGGCTTGGTTGCCTATCAGATGAGTACAGGTGCTGCTGACCCTCCCTATGTGACCATTACTGATGACAGACCTAATGTATCACGCTCTTCTGGTCTGCCTGGATGGGTTATTGCTGTCATTGTTATCTGTATTCTTTTTGTGGTTGCACTTGTCAGCTATATTATCTGGTGGAAGCGTTTATGTTGTTTCAGAAACCGTTCGTAAGGGTAAATTTTTACCTTTTTTTGTAGATCAAAAATAGAAGGAAAGAGACACACGCATACACAATTCAGATAATTCTTTTGTTCTCTTCCCTTATGTATTATTATTAAATAAATAGAATGAGATTCCCTCTTTTTTAAAAAAAAAAATCAAAGCATAAATCTGTACATGTGGAGAAACAACCTGAGTAATGTTACTAAGCAATGATGAAATCGAACTTGATAATCCAGCAACCGAGAAATCAAGATACAGTTCCCAACTATCATAACCATCTGGGATTTCTCGGTTATCTGATTTTGTATTACAACAGATCTGTCACTGTGTAGAATGCATGCATGATCTAGGCTCATAACGACATCATTTGGTTCATTGACATTTTGTTATTCAATCAGCTATAATGATGTATGCTTGAGAGAAATCTGTAAAATCAGTCAGTCAGTCAGTCAGTCAGACAGTCAGACAAGAAAAAACTAGGCCAAAGAGAACATACAAGATATATCTACTTGTAATACGACTGAAAGGCTCTTTTATCATTATACACTGAACAGTCAAGGCTGACGAATACCATCAATTGGATGAATGACAAGGATGATGCCTAGAATGGAAATTTATTATTCGTTTGTTTATACAGATGACATCGTTTTCTTGCATATGCATGACACTGAGCTGCAGATAATTTTAAATTGACTATTCTATTGAAACAAGTAACACATTAACATCATTTCCATAGTATAACAAAAGAGAAATGAATTTTTCTTCTTTGGACAGTGGCTATTCTATTTGACCCAAAAATTACCTTTTGCCTAAAAATATAAAAACAAGCCGATGTTACATTTAAAGAAAGAAGAAAAAAGGACCAATAAATCTCTTAAATAAATGCGTTGTGACACAAATGTAAAAATAGAGTAATCAAACCAACTCCCGCTTATAAGAAAAAAGAAAGTGAGAAAGAGAAAGAACTGATCAGACCCTTTGATGCCTTATAAGGTTTATCACAGACACACACGAGGATACCAATAAAAAAGAGGAATAGATCCTGTTAGATGACGAAAAGGAAGGTTTGTCAACAGTGTAACAAGTGTAAATTAAATGCGAGAATGATTAAAAAGAAACACAATAAGAAAAAAATAGTTATTTATAATGATAAAATATAATAATCTTTTGTTTATTGTTTGCATGTAACAAGTCTAAAATAAGGTGATGAAAAATGAGGTTATATAAAATGGGAGAAATCATGCTTAAAAGGAAACATATGAGGTTGATGATCTATATACATTCTAAGAAAAATGAAGAAAAAAAAAAGGGGGGGGGATATATGTGGTTATTGAATTCTTTTTTTTGTATGATTTTTTTTTTGTTTTGAAGAAATGCTTATAATATGATGATGCAAGAAATAAAAAGATGAAGTGGGGCATATGAATGGGAATAAGATACATAAAATGAAATGAAAGGGCATATTGGATTTTTTGTGATGTTTTTGGGATGAATGCATGAGTTGAATTCTAATATGTCTATGCTATTTTGTGTTTTAAAATGACCAATGTGTAGTGTTGAATGGCATTTGTTGAGTTGGTATGTAGTCAAGATAACTTGGCTGTTGATTCAAATGCTGTTGAGTTAAATGCTGTTGAGGTTGAATCAAATGTTGTTGAGGTTGATATCCTAAGGATAGATCATTGTCCATCCAAGGGATAGGCATCATCTGATTAAAGTCAAACAGGGGCATTGTAATTTCCTTTTGAAAGCCCATTGGGTCAGTAATCGGATGACTGCCGATAGGTGAAGCAAGCGTGTTATCATCCCACGAATAAAATTCATCTTGAATAGGCGTTATGTTTCCCGATATAGTTTGGTGGTCCAACATACTAGATGGGCTGGAAGAAGGAATAGCTTGATTGTTTGTGTATCCATATGCATAGTGCAACGTTTCATCTGAAAATTCAAAACTACTGGCACTAGTAGGTGACAGAGAAGATAACAATCTCATGTTGCCCTGACTAGGAACACAGGGGAACTCTTCATCAAAGAAGAAGGGTGGAGTGGTGGTAGGGTTTGAATAAGTAGGACTGGTATGTTGAGGTGACAACAAGGAAGGTGCCAGTTGGTTAGTACTGATCGTAAGAGGACTAGGCATCTTTGGAGTAGGACTGTAAGCCTGACTCAAGACTTGGGGCACATTTTCATAGATGGGTGCATTCCAATTCTGTTGTTGTTGTTGTTCTTCTGTCAATTTAGGATAAACTAAAAATAATATGAGTATCTTGTTCTTCTTTGATGTGTAGAGTATATAGCTTACCTGGCTTGTCTTTGATATAGGCCTGACGTTTCTTGTAAGGGCCACGCTTAACACCTTTCTTGCGTTCCTTACGATCAGAGTCTCTGCATGTAGCTGTCAAACCAAGTTTGATACAACGCTTACAAGGTCTGCCATCATCGCATTTCTTACAGGCTTTTTGGCAGTTGACTGAACAATAGGTTATCTTCTAGTTTCTTTCGCTTTATTCATAAAGAAGCTTACCACAAGCATTTTTGACCTGTTTGCGCTTTGTCTTTTCTACTGGCTTAGCAGATTTGGTAGTTTGGGTTGATTCAGTATCGAAATGTTGGGAAGTGGCCCAAGTGTTGGAAACTTGATTAAAACTCATTTGATTTAGAAAGTAGTAAAGAAGAAAAAGCAAAAAAAGCAGTAAAGAGACTGATATTTATAAGTTTTGTTTCAATGTGTCAATTTATAGAAATATTAAGTTATTGTCACGTTTCTGGAATTCCTCACATGTTGTTCAATTTCTGGACCATGTTGAGCTTATTCCTTCTTCCCTCTTAAAGAGTGACGCAATATTCTTTTTGGTTTGTGTTGCCTATCTGTTTGCCACGTTTTCTGACTATCTTTTTTTGTTTCAATGTACTCCCCCAACGCACGCCCATTATCCACGTTATTTGGTGCGTTTAGTATGCACGGATACTATTCAAGAAACCATTGTTTTCTTATTTTATTCTTTACATAAGCCGAATTAGGTCTTACTCAATACACTAATAAATTAAATAAAAAGCACCTTATCCAATCACATTGCTTATATGAAAAAAAGGGGCAAATCTCCATAGTACTGGTAAATCACTTTACAGAGAAAAATAAAACGGTTTCATCCAAACAATGACAAAAATAGCTTTTTTCCAAAAATAATCATAATCTTGAAATCAATGTAATTGCATTTGGAAATTCAAAACCAATAGAATTCCAGGCCAATTTTTTCTTTTGTTTGAGTCCCTCCTTGAGGGGGAGCTTTCCTTTGATTGGAAGTGATCGAATTTATCGCCAGATTCAAGAAAAGATTTCACCGATCTTGTGAATCTGATAGATAACTTCCATTTTTGGGATTTCCAAAATATATCTTTATTGAGCCTGTATGTACCTAGATCAACAGCCAATCAAAATGATAGGTTCTACTTTCCACTTGACAATATGATACCAAATGAGGTTATGATACTATTTAAGCCCTGTGTTTGTCTGCATCATTCTCAATTTAATCATTTTATTTAATCTGCAGAAATTGAACTCTGTTGATATTATCAATTAATTCTGCACTGATGAAATAAAACCTTCTTTCATACTGTACATCTAATGAGATATCATTTTTTTTTAATCAGTAACACACTAAAAACAGCTCTAGACTGATAATTTATCACAATAAATTTAAAGAGTTCCTCAGTCAAGTGATATGCTCGGAAAAAAGCCCAAACTTATTTTGCTCCAGTGTCCTGATACCCAACAAAGAAAAGATGTATGTATTGGAAAATCATGTTTATTATAATAAATGAGCCCTCTGTTATAGGGAAACGAATAAAAAAGCGTTAAAGTGCATATTAAGAAAGATATATAAATGTACAAAAGTGTGATATAGGATATAAAGAAGAAGAAAAAAAAAGGTATCTCGGTCTAAAATCAGAGCAACTAAAACTTTATCGTCTATATAGAAGCGGATTCTTTTTGGCTTCAGCAACACCTACGTGATCCAAATATGCATCAGGTTGCATAATCCGAGACAGTCGATATTTTACACCCAAGTAGCTAAGATAGTTATTCTTGGGAAACACACGAACTCGTTTTACATTAGGGAAATGGCTATCTTGAATATCAACAAAGGTACCACCAACAGTCAATGTCTGCTCAAGTCGAGTCTGGTTGATGGTATCAAATGGCACCCATTTTGCATTCATAAATACAAGCCAAGTAAAGTTCCAAGTTTGAGCTGGCTGAGATGTGGGTTGTGAATTTGCCACTAAGGCTGGCATCCATGCAACAGACGATTTCTTGTTTATCGGTTGTAAGGAAGGCATTTCAAATGAGGAGGAAGATGAAGAAGAGGAAATGGATAACGAAGGTGAGGTAGTAGGCTGTTTATATTCATACTGTTGATATGGCTCAGTTAAAATAGGCTGAAATAAAGGATAATGCATCATGCTTAATTTTGGTCCTGCACTCATTTTAATAAAGAAGAAAAGAAGAAGAAGAAGAAAAAACGAGAAAAAAAGGCGTATTTTATTATTCTAAACAAACTGCATTAATGAGGTCACGGGGAAACACGAGTTACACTGTATTAAGGTTAAACAGTTAGTTCAAGTGATTTAGCGTTTTATAAAAGAGTTTAAAACATTTTCTCCTGTTTATCACAAGGCTTTTTTTTTATTGTTCAAAATAAAGAGGGGGGGAATGTACAGACAAAAAGAAGTTTCTATAGTATAATATGTAATGCAAAAAAAAAAAAATTAAGCCTGTAAAGGCATATTGTGCAATCGTTTGCCTATCAGATACGTATCATCTCTTACAGACTGTAACCACATGTCAACAAGCTTCTTGATAATGAAACCTGAAAGAACACTCATCACAACACAAAAGATAGTAGGATATGTATATCTTGTGACAGCCATTTGAAGCGAAGAATCACCTAATATAAAACAATAAGTATTACTGTTCACTTTCTACAAGGCTATATACGTTACCCAACATTTGAAGAATACCCCAAGATATCATACCAGGGACGATGATCGCAAGTAGTGCAGAGACTATCACAGGAACAATCACTGAACGCGTGATATTCCACAAGTTAGCTTGCATCATATCCTCACCAATAATCTCAGTCAATTTCTGACGAATTCTATTATTGGCGGGAAGCACATGAATGAGATGGTGAATAATGCTCATATAGGCAACACCGAAAGACCAGTTCTAAGTAGTACAGATATGTTCCCATGAGTTTTCTTCTTAAAAACAATAAAGGTAACCTTACCTGAGACACATGAATTACAAGCCCTTTATCCATGTTTGAACTACGGATCGGCATAAAAACAAACAGGTCTACAGCAATACCGAGGAGAAGAGGTATAACAAAGCCAAAGGTACTAGCCAAATAGAAAAACTTGGAAGCCTAGAGCAAGCTAAAGTCATTCTGAGGTTGGCTTTATTTGTTCTTCTTACCTTTATCAATTTCTCTTGTAAATACGTCATCGTTTGATGGGTAGAGAGTGTTGCGTAACCATCTTGAATCCATCGCGCTACGATGACTATGCCTACCATAAGGTAGATACCAAGGGCAAACGAATAGAGATCGTTCACTTGAGCACCAGGTGCAAGATAGAAGCTAAACAAGAGACGACCAAACAACACTAATCACCATGTTAGCAAAAGAAGATTTTACCGGCATGCGACTTACATGGTACGACAGTCATTGAACAAGTAAAGGCAGAAATAGAAAACCACATATAGATCAAGAAGACAATAATCTACGTCAATGAGGTTTGTAAGCATTTGCCTTTGCGCATCTTTCTGTAACTTACTCTTTGCTTGAAATGAGGAGGAGCATAGACAATGACAGTAGACTGAGACTCATCCATGGTATCAGCAGCAGCAGGGTGCATTCGATTTCTTTCTTGTTCATCCAATGGCTCCAAAGTAACAGGATCAACAGGAATTAACATACGTCGCTTTGGATCCACAGGCACACTATCATACTTGGGCACACGCAGGAAGGTACCATCTCTCTCAAACAAGACATCACCCTCTTGAATAGACACATCATCTTCTGGTATCTCAGGTTTAGATCGAAGCAACCATGCCTTCCAAGACTTATAAACAAACCGGCCTTGCTCATCAGGCTGTGACTGGTTAAACATAAAGGAGGTAAGACGTAGCTGGCGTGAGGCAAGATGCCACCATAGGTCAAGCGCCTTTTTGGAATAAGCGCGAGGATTCACTAGGTTCACTAAGGGAGGTAGCAAAAACTGGATCATCAACAAGTCAACTGCCAAGGTAGAGAGAGGTGTATGGAAAGGCAGGCGAAGCGGGAAAACGACGCCTGTGTAGCCTAACGAATAGGTGACTGTGCCTACACCAAACACCAGCATGACTGAATAGATCAAGGCCGATTGACTGATCTTGTGTAGCAAGTTAGGGAAAGGACGCTCGACCATCTCTTGTACTGGATGGAACTGGGGATCATTTGGGTCTCGAATGAACCACATGACGCCGGGACGAATGATTTCGCGACAGACAGTAATGAAGATCGCAAAATAGAACAAGACGCCTGTACCCAAGAACCAATGGAGAAAGTAAGAGGAATAAGGACTCTTGAGATGGAAAGCATAGCGATTGAGGACAGAAGCCTGGGCAAACAGAGGAAGTGTGGCCAAGTCAAGCAAGAAGCCACAGACAGTAGGAAAGACGACCAGCTCAATCAGGATAAAGAACAAGACCTTGAGAAAAATGCCTTGTTGACGAATGATGTTCTGGATTGTCTCTGAAGCACCACCTGTACGGCGACGGGTCAGATGACGACGACGACGGCTTTGCTGTGTCAAGTACCAAGAACCCAATCCAATCAACACAAGGTAGCCTACAAAGATACACATGCTACGATCTAACCCGGTATGGCCTGTGGCAAAGCGATGCCAACGTACCAATGCCATAGCACCCATTGTCTCCAGTTTAGATTGAATAAGAGGTAGATCCATCTGAAGAACTGCATCGGACAATGCACTGAGAGTGATATTGGCGTCATGTAGCGTGTCACTCACTGTCTGTGTAGAGTTAGTCTGAACGTCACGCATTAGATTATGTTGCATGGCATCTACAGCAGTCTGGATATCTTTAGGCACTAAAGGCTTGAGATGAGACCATACATAAGGCATAAAGAAGTCAAGGACAAAATCAACTAAAGGATCTGTAATGAGACGCATCATATAGATAGGTGTCTCTACAAAAGCAATCGGCCGAATCATGATCACCAAACGACCCACAACATAAGGAATCCAGACAGCAATACCCAAACAAAGACTAATCATTAAAGACATCAAAACTGAATTTTGAACAAGCATCCATGGGTTGCCTCTTAAGCCGACAGCTTCCAAAACACCGTTCATATCATCACCAATGTCCAAAGGCTCGTCTTCTTCAGCTACCTGTGCTTGTGCTTGTGGTGGCACCATCAAACCAGGCTGTCTATTGTTATTGTTCATCATGAGTTCGCGTTCAAAGGCAGCGAGAATATCATGTGCATTGTTTGGATCCTGTCTACCCAAGTGTTGTTGAAGAATACGTTGAACGGCTGCCTCATTTAGTCGTCCTCGGTCCTGATCAATCAAATCAGGCAGGTCAGCATCATCTTCCTCTTCTTCTCGTCTCTCTTCATGCTCTAGGCTGTCCCAACGATGATGGCGGAAACGATCGTTGTCTCCTGCCCAGACATCTGGCTCTTCGTCGTCACTGTCATGGAGTTGTCTCTGTTCGTCGTCATGTAAATGATTCTCTTGTTCTTCTTGAGGAGAGTTGATCACTTGCATAGCATTTAATAGAGTATCAATTGCTACTTGTTCTTGAAGCTGGTTGTTTTCAGGCTGAAATACAGGTTGAGGTTGCTGGGCAGGCATGGCTTGAACTGGCATGACAACTGGTTGTTCTCCAGGTAAGTTCTGCATGACCCATTCTCTAAACAGATAGGCAGCCACAAAAATGACAATGACAAATGCAGTGATAATTTGGCCTTCAAGGCAATCTGATAAAAACGATCTAAGGAGAGTGTGTTAAAGACCAAATGATCACTCAAACAAGTCACTTACTTGAATGTGTTCATCCAAAATGAGCCTGTTTCTACTGTCTCTTTTGTTTCTATGTCAACTGGTTCTTGGACTGCTTCATTGACGTAACTATTAAATCCAATGTTTTCTCCACTCCAAAAATAAAATCGCCAAGTCCATAAGGTGAAATTGGGCAAAATCACAAGCCAAACAATACCCACCACTAATCCTCGAAGACATGTCTTCATCAGTGATATTAAACGACGTACTAATTGAGAGCATAACACGTAAAAAGGCACTTTTTCAGGCATATCATCTCGATAAATCGGTGAAAAAGTAAAGGGATGTTCACATAATTCACAATACCTAAATTATCTCCCTTTTTTAGTTGTCATATAAAAAAAAGAGGAGACGTTAAAAAAGGGGGGTTGACTTACTTTTTTCGACTATGAGATAACCATTCTATTAAACTACAAGACATGTGTCAGAACAAGAAAAGCATAGTTTCGATCGTCTTACCAATCTTCATGTACAAAGCGAATACTTCCAGAGCATTTACAAGGGTGATAAAGTGGATGATCAGGTGTAGATTCACTTCTACAGACCCTACAAATTTCTATAGATCTTATTTTTCAGATTGTGCGTGGTTGACGTTAACGACTTTCATTACCTTGATCTTCATCCATAGTTGGCTTAAAAAAAGAAAGCACAAAGTCTGTTCTTTTCTTCTTTTGTACAGTTCTTTTTTAAAGAAAAAAGAGGGTTACGAACTGATAAGAAACTGAAAGAAGGCTCGTTTTTTTAAAAAAGATAAAAAGCACAATATATTCCAAAAAAAAAAAAAGAAGGAGAAACCCGAAAAAAATATCAATTCTCGAAAAAGAAAACAATAAATTTCATTTTTTGAGAAAAATATCAAGTAAAATTGAGACTCTTTGCTCATGTTTTTGGCTAATTTTAACATAAGGCTGGTTTAAATTAGTCTAGAGTAAATTGCAAACAAGTTTTTGGCTTTCCAATAATAGACTATGATTTTCAGAGATTCGTTCTATCGTTTTAGTTAGGCCACCTTCATTCTTGTATAGAAATGATCTCATGTCTGAATAACTTATCTTGAAAGCAAAAGTAACTGATTATGCAAGAAGAACAATGTTGCAGATATTATATGCAAAAAAAAAGCTTATTAGTTACTGCAAAGCAGATCTTTCTCTCTTTGGCTAAAGACAACTGTAGCACTTCTTATTTGCCTACTCGGCTCAAGTTAGTATAGTCTATGGCTATATCTAACAAAGCATATTTTCGCAAGTTCTAAGTATTATTCCTAGCACCTTTTTTTTTGTTCTGCATTGCTTCAGTTAAAGAGGCATTCTATATATTGGAGCAAACTGGATAAATGAGGTGTCTTTTTTTCTTTAACAAAGGACGATTACAGATTGATTTATTATACAGAAACAATAATTTAGCTATAGCTATATACAAGGTAAAGTTGCAACCTTTTTTTATACAAAAAAAAAGTTATAAACATATGTTTATCAGGTTTTAGAATGGCCCATTTCTTTACGATCTGTAGAGACGATTTCCGCAGCGGAAGCTAGTAGGTCAATGTTTGAAGATTCACGTTTGTAAGGGTAAGGAAATATATGTTTTGTAGGTGGAGGAGAAGGTGGTAACTCTTTGGAATAAGCTAGTGGATGATGGTCATGGTGTCTTAGTGGTCCAGTGGAGACTGGAGTTAGCACAGGAGAAGAGACATAAGCAAATGGTGGTAGTTGTGATGGTGGATGTTGGTGATAAGCTAAGTGATTGCTATCAATAGCTGACGTGGTTCTGGTTAAAGGAGGTGGTATGAAAGCAGATTGTCTTCGGTTATTGGTTGTATTTCTAGTCCTATTCATTTTGGCTCTACGGTTTTGAAACCAAACCTGTCATTTTTTATTTGAGATAAAGAGAAAGCTAGTTTTTCATATATTTTTTCTTACCTGCACTTCTCGTTTAGTCATATCCAACTCACTTGCAAGGTTTTCTCTAATTTCTGAACTTGGGGTATCTGTGTGTTCAAAAACTTCCATTAACCGGTTGTACTGAGAAGGTGATATTCGCTTTCTTTTGGCTTTAGACAATTGAGATGGTATCTGCTTTGCTAGGGTAGGCGAAGTTTGTCCACTTGAAAGGACGGGTGAAGTAGAGGAACTTCTGTCAAATGTATATTCGGATATCTTTGTATCGCTATCATCGTTCAGTAGAGCAGAGATAGATAAAGAGCTTCTACGGTTTTCTTCGTCTTGCATATAGAAATGGGTTTCTGCTTTCTTTAGCAAATGAAAGAAAAGAAGGAAAGAAAAGAATAAATTCATGCAATTGGCATTAAACCAGATTAAAAAGTGTGTCTGTGTGATTCCATTGCATATGTATGCGTGGCCATTTTATCATTGACAAATGAAACTCTCTGATTTCTCTTATTGCTTAATGCTCAGGTTTCAATTTCATCAAGCCTTATTTATTAGTCAAGGCAGTGATCGCTTGATTGGTGTTTGATTTAAAAGGGAAAAAGATAGTGTGTGATACAGAAAAACTTCAAAATTGTTTCATACTCATCAAGCCATTTTCAACTAATTCTAAAGCATTAGAAATAGGGTGCTATATAGGTTAATAAGGACAATGGCAAGTCGATGCATGCTTGTATGACGTGCTTGCAAAATGTATTTTTTCCGGCTTAGGATTTTTTTTTTCTTTTTAGCGATCTATTCTAGAACTCTTTTTTTTAAAGTGAGCAACTGTCAGTATGTTTTGTAGTGGCTAATTTCATTTTCACTATTCGGTTACTGCTTTGACTGAACCTTAACTCAAAACTATGTGTACAACTATAGTACAGCTGTACGACATGATCCATGCTTATTTGAATTACACTTATTATTTCGTTATTCAAAGACTATCTGCAGAATCGTTTAAAAATCTAGATTTTTTTTTTTTACTTTATTTCTCAGGCCATGTTTCAGACAGACTTCCATTAGCTCAGTAATATCATACAAATCTGTACCTGATTCTTTCTTTCTTTTTTACTCATACTTTGTTTGCATTTGGCAAGAATAACTAAATCTGCTCTTGAGAAATTATCTCTTATGATTTAGTATGGATAAGGAGCACCTTGAGGTTATTGCTCTTCTTTCTCTAAAGTGAATTTCTGATAAAATGTGGTAAATAAATCTCTTTTTTACGCAGATAAAGCATAAGCCGCATCTCAATCTACAGTAAATGATGTATCACTTCTACCTCGTTTCAGCTCAAAGTAAAACAAGACTAAACGTCGCGCGCATGAATCTATGCAAGTCATTTGTCTACTTTACTATTTGTTTATGAAATCCATAAAAACAATAATTGTTCCTTCTGTATTTTCATAACACTTCTTTTTTTTTCGTAATTCTTTTTTGATATGGAAAATGAATATGACCCATTGTTTTCATCGCATTCAACATCGAGACTTCAAAGGCGACGTTATATCCTATTCGGTATTCTTGTAGTTATCTCTATGACATGTGTATTTACCAGCTATCTACTCTCGTCAGTCACCAAACCAACTTGTTCTGACCGAATCATATGGATGCCCGATTGCAACAGAGAAGAATATATCCAGAATGATATACCCAATAAAGCATCCTAATGCCCAAATAGGGACTATCCCGCTTTTAAATCGATGAGGGGGGTGGAGAAGATAGCTTGCATCTTTTCGATCAGATCAAAATATAAGTGCTTTTCTTATGTCATAGAAAAAAAAGCCTTTTTCCTTGTTTTGGAAAATCCTCTTTCCTTCATGATGGCATTCGTGGGAACAAAGAAAAAGAGGTTCATGTATTGATATGCGAATATTATCTTAGATAACAAGCAATTCTCATTGGTCAATGATTTTATCTTTACAGACTGCAGCTGATTTCAACAAAGCAAGTCAACGTAATAAAAGACATTTGATAGAGGCATATTCTATTTTATAAAACACATCTTGAAACTATGCAAATGGTACTACGCAATGATATTCAGCCTAGACAACAATTTAAAGAGCAAGTCTGCAAAAGAGAGTTCAGCGTGATAGTAGCATTTCGTGAGTATCCTACAAATATAAGCAGTAGGTATATTCTGCGAATGCTGTTGGCAAGATATCTACAAAGCACAGCACATGAAGAAGCGTGCTTGTATATAAATTTAACAAGGAAAGAATTAGGCGAAATCATTGATTTCAATGCATCTTTGTTCTGAAAATATTGACTAGCTCTCTAGTATTTGTACAAAGAGTTTTGAACGAACAGATGCATGACTTAGAGTATCAAATAGACTATCGAAACGTTTTATGAAAGCAGATAGAACAAAGAAAAATTTAAGATTCTTTAAGAAACCATACAGCAACTAAGAACATGAGATGTAAGCATTTTGAGTGATTACATAAAAGCAAACCTATAACCACCTGCTAACCCATCTCTCTTAAACCTACAACGTAATGGGATAAGTTTATTGTACATCTACACAAAATGCAAATTAAGAAAGTTGATCAGAAATACCAGACATTAGGAGGCAGTTAGAGAGCAGTGTCCTTTATGTATCTATGCTCATGCCAAACGCGACACTGAGAAGCCTTGGGAAATGCGTCAAGTTGTTCTTTAGCACGATCATGCTTTTAGTAATGACTCATCAACTTTGCGCAGAACATACCATCTTCCATGTAAACATCACGATAAAAAGTATGAAGGTTCTGTTCCTTTAGCCACTGTTCATAAAAGATAAAATATTTTGTATCAAAATGGAAGAGGTAAGTAAAACTAAAAGCCAGATAGGTTTACCTCAATTTTTTTAGTCACCACCATTGAAGTAACAGTTGCAAATAAGAACGAATTCGAGCAGCATCAAGCTGTGAAGTCCAGTCGAAGCCCAGTTGTAGAAGTTGCAAAGTCTGACGGCAGACTAGGGAGCCGAGGGAGAAAGAGTCAGACTTGAGGATGATTTGAGGGCTCTTTTAAAAAGTTTTTCGAAGGCATACAAGCTGAGTGCATATATGTGGTGTATTTTCTTCAATCTTCACGAGTTCATCCTCTTTGGCATAAGCTTAAGTGAAGTTCTAGAGAATCGTTATTAATTCTATTTTTATTTTGCCTCAACATGATCATTCTACTTTACCTTTAATCCATACAAGGCCACTAAAGTCTTTTTTCAGAGAAGCAACATCATAGGCAGTCGTGAGCAGGGAAAGGCTTCTACCAGGCTTTCTTGACCTTTAAAAACCCTTTAGAAACCCCTTAAATTTTTTTGGGATGAAAAAGTGTTTTTTCAGGAACATCTTTTTTCAAAATGATGTTGCACACTGATATCTAAGTTGCACTTTCAGAAAAAAGACGTCCTATTACACTTTCAGCAAATAAAAAGATGATTCAGGCAGCTATCAAAATGTCTCATAGAACAACGAGTGAAGCCTTCAAAAGCCGATGGCAATACACAGATGCAAACATCACTAATCTTAGCAGGAGGTATGTCTCTATTGAGAATAAACTTCCTCCCAATACTACTCTTGGTAACCGAACAAAGTTACTCGACTAGATTGAGCTCAAGGGAGTAGGATGGTAAACAAACACATTTATACTTGTGAGACTCAATAGCAAATTTGATCGACTTAGATGTATGAATGGAAGCATTGTCTATCAACAAGTAGTAATTCTTCATCTTCTCCGCCCATTCCTTTTTAGCCTAAATCTCCTCTGGAGTGTCTTGCTCTAAAAGCTCCAGTTACACTTTCTTCAAACTCAAAATTCACAGATCATTTAAATAACGATGTAGAGTAAACTTCGAAAGCAATAGATCCTCAGAAGTACTAGTCAATCGATCAGCTGTGGCGGCTAGCCGCTTGCAATAAAACCTTGTAACAGCGTTCCTCATTGCTTCTGCTAACTCACTTTCTGCTTCAACAAACCTTGGTTGACAAACAGTTTTAGACAAAGAGTCTGAGTCTTTCTTCCAGATACCATACTATTGTTGTCAATTTCTAGAGGTTCAAGCATAAGTCTAGAGTGACTGCTATAACGATTTTGTTTGAGTGTATCAATCGAGTGAACGGTGTGTGTCTTAGCCTCATTGATAGCTCGTTTGTTCTTAATAATATCGTTTTCTGTCTGCTTGAAATCAACTTCCATCACCACTTTCTCTCAAGCCTCAATACAAGCACTATAAGACAGAAGCTCCTCTAACTTGTACGGATCTTTATCCCCAGTGATATTCATTAGCCCACTGTCATCCTTATCTATGACATCTCCTTCTCCGCCTTCAAAAAAGAACAAATAGCGTGTTATGGATGTACTCTAAGATAAAAAAAGTACTAAAATTCACGCAACCTCTTTTCTCTAAAAAGTGCAACAATTCAAATTTTATTGTGCGACATCATTTTGAGAAGAGGTCGTTTTCTATTCGTTCATGTAACGTAGTAGCACTTTGAAAACTGTCAAAATCAGCCTGATGTAATACAAATTTCGAAGGAAGAAGAAAAAGTTTTTTTTATTGGCCTGAATACTTACCTTTCACTTTTTCTTCTTTTCTTTTTTCTTTTTTCTTTTCTTCTCTAGGCAGTTGTCGCTTATTTCCCTTTTGTTTATTAACATCAACAAATAACCCACTATTATCCCCTACTAAAAGCAAGAAACATTAGTGAAAACAATGTCTTGGGTGGATAAATTGAATGATTATGTTTCTCGAACAAGGTTTGGAAGATATTTTCAACTAGAGCACTCGGGTCATAAAAGAGAGAGAAGAGGAACCAAATTCTCCACTGAACTTCGTGCTGGTCTCACTATCTTCTTTGCTATGGTAATGGTTCTAGAGAAAAAGAAAAAAGTTTCTAGAAGACAATATACTTACTCAACTTTCTGTTCCATGATATAAATGTATAGGCCTATATTATCTCTGTTAATGCCTCGGTCATTTCAGAAAGCGGTGGTACTTGTGTCTGTAATGCTACAACTGATGACCCTACTTGCGACAGAGATGCTGATTACATGCAATGTATTTACGAACTCAAGCTTGACATGATTATGGCCACTTCTATCATTGCTATGATTTCAAGTATCTTGATTGGTGTCTTTGCCAATCTTCCTTTGGGTATGGCTCCTGGGTAAGTTCCTCACCGATATTGCTTACTCAGCAATGTGTGTTTACTTATTTTGTTTATCTTGTTCATCAGTATGGGCTTAAATGCTTATTTTACATATACTGTTGTTGGTTATCATGGTTCAGGCAATGCCAGTTACCAGACTGCATTAGCTGCTGTTTTCCTTGAAGGCATGATTTTCTTTGTCTTGACTATTTTCGGTATCCGTCAATGGCTTGCTCGTGTTATTCCGATGAGTATCAAAGTAGCTATGGGTTGTGGTATTGGTCTTTACCTTTGTTTTATCGGCCTTCAATCATCTGCTGGTATAGGTCTTGTTCGCCTAGATTATTCCACTTTAGTTACTTTGGGTGGTTGTCCTAGTGATGCTTTGGACTCAAATGGTTCATGTCAATGGGGCCATATGACCTCCCCTACTCTATATATGGGTCTACTCGGTCTTTTGTTGATGGCTATTCTTTTGATGTACCGTGTTCGTGGTGCTATCTTGATTGCTATTCTTGCTATTGCTATCACTTCGTGGCCTCGTAACAGTCCTATCACTTATTTCCCTCATACCCCTCAAGGTGATAGTATGTTTGACTACTTCAAGAAGGTTGTTACAGTTCATAATTTGCAGCATGTCCTTGGCAAATTCGACTTTAACTTCAATAATCGTCAAATATGGATTGCCTTGGTTACCTTCTTGTATGTCGATATCTTAGATACTACTGGTACCATGTATTCCATGGCTCGTTATGGTGGTTTTACTGATAAAGCAGGTGATTTTGAGCACTCTACTAAGGCCTTCTTGGCCGATGCTTGTTGTATTACCGTAGGCTCTTGCTTTGGTAGCTCATCGTGTACCGCTTTTGTTGAGTCTGGTGCCGGTATTGCCGAAGGTGGACGTACAGGTATCACTGCTCTTACTGTAGCTTTTGGATTCTTCATCTCTATCTTCTTTTCTCCTATCTTCGCCAGTTTTCCTCCATGGTCTACTGGCCCTGCCTTGATTATTGTAGGCTCTATGATGACATCCAGTGTGCGCAATATTAACTGGGATTATCCTGGCGACGCCATTCCTTCATTTATTACTATGGCCGTTATGCCTTTTACTTACTCTATTGCATACGGTGTGATCGGTGGTATTATATCCTATATCATCATCAATGGTGTCGTTTATATCATCGACAGAATCACTGGTGGCCGTGTTCATCCTGACTATTCAACTCGCGAAAACTGGTGGACAGCCGTCTTGAGCAGATCTTTTGTACCTTTATGGTTACGTTATGTTATGGCTAAAATTCGTGGTCAGCCTTTTGATTGGCATCAAGATGAATATGACTTTGAAGATGATAATGCAGCTCATGCACAAATGAATTCCGACAATGCTCATAGTGCTGCTGTAGTTATTGGCAGCTCTTCTATTCATGAAATGCCTTCATCTACTGATTTAGCACGACCTGAAAAGCGGTGATTAGTAACACACTAGATAATGTTTCGTTTTCAATAAAAGTTTATTCTGTACATACAAACATAAAAAAAATCTTATCAGTATCGTTCATCAAATTTAGGCTAATTAACAAAGATAGTTAAATCATTTTGTATAGTCTATAGCGCTTTTGAGCAATTTTTTTAGTTAAGGTATGGTGCATTTCTAATTCGGCTCTTATAAGGTAAAAGAAGTAAATGATTGATATTTTGTAGGTATTTCTTTGGCACTCAGCAAATAAATTATGCGCCTGTTAAACAAAGCCAATCTTTATTGTTGAAAGACTTATCTAGCCGCATATGGAAGTAGAAAAAGGTATGTTATTTGCCTTATACTTTCAATGCCACTTGGTGTCAATTTATCTGCTTTGAACAATCAAATAAAAGACAACTATACAGACTTCAAGTTGGTTATAATAACATGATTCAATGGATACTGTATAAAGTGCGTAAGAACATAATGCTAAAAAAAATGTAAAAGAGAAGACTGTCTGTCTCGCTTCTTTTGACTTTTCTTTTTTTTTTCTCTCAAAAAATTGAATTTAAATGACAACACCACTAAATGGCGGAGGGTTTATACCAGAACCTACTGATAGACTCATCTCACCACGACAAGAACAAAAAGAAGAAAGAAAGACAGAAAGACTAGATGAAGAATATGTAAAAGTGACACGCAAGTTTCGAAAGAGGTAAGAGGTAAAAAAGAAAAGAAAAACAACCGCCCTCAATTTACTCATTGTTTGATATAGAATCGAGGCGTTAGGAGGATATGAAAGCATGGCTGAGTTATGGAAGGATTTCGGTCCTATTGTGCTCCAGACCATTCATTTACATGCCCCTATTCAACGCTTACTGAATTACACAAACGATTTTCATGAGTTTTGTGAGGCTTTTCAGCATGAAACAAAGAGAGAGGAATACCAAAGATTTTATGATGCTATGGACTTTGCTTGGTCTCGAGTCTTGGATGAAAAGAACCCTTCAGAGACAGATAAGATAAGAGTTGTCAATGTGCTAAGTGATGGGCAGGAGGTGGCGATGAAGCTTGGCTTAAGCCAAGTCTATACTCAAGCTATTGAGAAAGCTGATGATGATATCTGATTTAAAAGATGGCCTATGCTATGTGATTCTATTTTTTAACAATAAACTAGAAGTGGTAATTTGTTTTTTTAATTTGGGATTGAATGATGTTAGCTTCCTTTTTTCATTTTGACTCAACCAATACAAGCGTATTTTGGTGTGTATATATGATTTGAAATGAGGAGAACAGGCTACTTGAAAAAACGATGATTATATTCAATGTTTTGCAATGCTGCAGGCTAGTCCAGACTACCTAAGTTCATCAGCAAATGCTTAAGACATAAGGCGGTAAAATTCAAGATAGACAAATTACAGTCATAGTCTCCAGAGATTCAATGAGGGAAGAGAAGAAATTGCTTGAGAGGTTGGATTAGACAAAAGCTTAAGCAAATAATGATGTTGGCACCATTTGAGTTTCAGATCTAGGGGATGCCAAGAAGCATAACTACTTGTTGTGCAAATTACATCCTGAGAATGAAAAAGCCTGTATCTTTCAATAGCCAATCTTTGCATTGGGTGAGTTATAGTGAGTATTTGAATGATTCTCAAGATGGAACATATCATGATAGTTGTGTATGCTAGATGCTCAGTAGGAATGACTGGGTTCTGACTCAATTTTCTATATGATAAAGAAAGAAATTGGCCGCACATTTAAAAGAAGGTAGCTTCCTTTCGTACTACTCAACGCTTGATCTTCAGTCTGTGCGATCTTCTATGTCTTCTCCAAATTTGGTCTGCTTTCAACGGTTGATATACGTCTTGTCAATCTTTACTTCGCTTGTAAGAATCCCGATGAAAGAAAACAAAAAGGCTGGAATAGCTGTTGTTTCAAAGATATGATTGCAGATAGCTTAACGACACTCTTGCTTAGTTGGTTCAGTTGAGAGGAGTATATGTAAAGTTTTGCCCAGACTTCAAAGACATCCCAAGCTGCTTACGCTAATCCAGCAAAATGTAATGCGAAAGGTTTTTGCTCCTTTTTTTTGTAGTGTATTCTGTTATATGCAAGGCAAAGCCTTCTTTAAATGAAGTCAGCTTTGCCAAAAAGGGGTTTCCTTTTCATGATCTTATACCCAATCCTTATTTTTCGTTAGTGGCAATTTACAAGCGCAATTTGAATTATTACTATGTATGCAATCTATTTCTGGACATGGCGGATAACCTGTAGAAAAAAGTAAATTAGTTTTCAGCAGTTTAATTTTTTAGAAACTTGCTGTACTCACTGTAAATAGGACCTGTTACTCTTTTTGTGAACTAATCAAGAATCTGGGTTCCATACCTAAAACGAGATGTGTAACCTCTAGTTTTATTTTTATTTCTATTTGCTCTACATTTCTTTATCCTCTTTCTTTCATCTTTCTCTCTTTCCGTTCACTTGTATTATAACCCCCTTTGCTTCTTTTTTATTTATTATCTAAATCACTTATAAACAAAAATGAAGGTTTCTATTGCTGCTCTCTCTGCACTCCTTTTGTCCTCAGCTGTTTCTTACACAACTGCTGATTCATACTCTGATGCTATCAAATCATGGTGTCAAGGTACTATCAGACACAAATAACTCATAAGCCCACCTACTTACCTTCTCTAACCACGTTAAATAGGTCTCGATGTCACTTCTCCTACTGCTTCCAATGTTGTAGTTGCAGGACAAAAGGCCAAGATTACTGTCAGTAAGTTATACAATTCTAGATTTCTATCAAATGTTACAACAATAAAATTGCATACTAAAAATAATTTAATTTTAGCTAGAAAGGCTGACCAACGTACAAAGACCATCACCGGCCTTGATGTAATGTATCAAATCCTATTTAAGCTAAAAGAAGAGAGAAAAAAAGAAGGGGGAGACGAAAGGGGAAGGGGTGGAAGAGTAGTCCAAACAAAAGAGATAAAAATAGTTTTCTTTATATGTACACTAAAAATTAATTAACTGACAACTTTTTTCCCTACCTTAGTTGTACTCTGTCTCTAGCTCTGGTAAGGCCACCTATGTCAAGAACGTCTGGAAGGGTAACTATGCCCTCAAGACCTCTGCTAGTATTTCCAACACTGTTCCTGCCGACTCTAAGGCTGGTCTCTATTATTATCGGTAAATCTAAGTGTTTCCGTATAAATATTATTTCTAATTATATTTTTTTTTTTGAAACAGTGTCTGGGTCACCAACTTGGTGAACGGTCAACATGGCCCTGATTGTATTGAAACCTCTCACACCTTCAAGGTAACTACAGGATCTCACACCAACGCTGCTGGTGATATCGAGTACGCCGAATCTCTTCATGACAACAGCATCTATTCTCCCGAACACTACGATGGTTGTTTCGGTCTCAGCGTCGATTACCCCAAGGAAGGCACTGTCTTCAAGTCCAACGACCACGTTCACATCCAAACCAACCGCGATGACTCTTCTCAAACAGACACATTGACTAAGATTGAACTCTACAAGGGCGATGAACGTGTCAATGTTGCCTGGACAGGAAGCGAACCTATTCAAAAGTCCTTCAGCTTAAAGGACCACTTAGTCTTGAAGGACATTGACTCTAGTGCTGATTACCACTACAAGGTTCATGTTTCTTCCAAGAAATCAACTGACAAGACCTGTACTTTTGAATCTCAAAACTTCAAGATTGAAGCTTAAATTATTAATAAAAGCGTTTTTCTTTATGTTTGATAATAACGTTGTTGTTGAATGATCCGTTGTCGATCTTTTTTGCTCATATTATCATTGTTATTATGCATAGGCTGAGCATGACCTAATCCCGACCGAGTGTTATTGGCAGTAGGCGCTATGGGTTCTAGAACACCATCCTGATGTCTGCCTAATCCTTGGCCTTCTTGCCACCCTAACTTTTGAAGCATGTGAGCACCAATACCCTTTACGACGGTAGGACTAGCTGATACAACAACAGAAGATGGATCAGGAAGAGAGGGTGAGGGGGTATCATTTTCCTTAATAAATTTCTCAGGTTGAGTTGTCATTCTTCGGATTTGCGCACGATTGATGTAAGATGAGCCAGACGAATTATGATCCATGTATTCCTTTTTGGTGTTCTTGATCCATGTACGTCTACTCTCTTCTAGTTCTTCGGGAGTAGCACTGGTAGCATAAGTAGATGATGTAGGCTTCTTTTTGCCTGAGTTGGTGTCAACTAAACTATTTGAGATACATTCTTGACAAGGCCAGCCTGTCTGACTGTGATAGTGAACCTCTAGTTCGGTGGATCCAATACGAATTCTATCCAGATGATCCAGTGGCATCGGTAAGCTGCTTTGTTTGGGCTCAGACAGTCGCTTGTCATTTAGGAATGTGCCATGTTGAGAACCATTGTCAATTAGACAAAACTGCTTAAGTTTTGGGTCCCAAAAGATCATGGCATGATACTTGCTCACAATCATTTCTGGTAAACGTAATCGGCAATCCCATGAACGATCTCTTCCTACACTAAGGCCGTTTGCATCAGCTAAGACCACTTGACCTGGTTGATAAAAGGGTGAGGATTTGACGACTAAACGTATTGATTGATTTGAAAGAGGTTGACCGGCGTCTCTTCCATGATCAATAGGCACATAAGTCTGTGTAGATTCGTCAAACACAGAATACTCTTCAGTCAGCGTATCATACCATGCTTGTAAAGTTGAGTCAAATAGATAGCGATCAGTATAAAAACTGTCGTAGTCTCCACAGATCCACTGGTTCTCAAGCTGATACATGACAAGACGCCTTGAATGAATTACGTAGATGCCTTTCTCTTCATCAAAAGTCCAATCGTTTTCATCCTGCTTTGAATCTGATGTTGTTTTGAGGTAATCGTCGAGTTGGTTTGTCAGCTCATCATCGGTTGCCTTTGCAATCATTTGTTTATTTATTTTTCATTACGATGACAACAAAAAAAAAAGAATCTCTTAGTGTCAAATTTGAAACAAAAAATAAAAGGTCCAACAAGCTTTATGCATGCAGTGTATAGAATGAAGACTTGGTTTACTTATTCGTTGAATTGCAACAAGCTGCTTCATTCACTTTGGCTTTTCGCCGCATGTCTTTGTTGAGCTTTTCTTTTTCTAATGTCTTTACCATCATAGTAGATGTAAGAGAAGGAAGATCAATTACTCCTTGCAGAATAAAAAAATGAGAAAAGAAAAGAGCTAGAAATTATTGTCGTACAGTTAAGTCATGGAAGTAGTATGTTTCCTCGCCGTCATGAGGTAGAAAGTTATTACCTACATTTCTTTGACTCCAACATGAGAAAATAGATTTTACATCAGGCAATTTGCCACTCATGTTCTCTCTCGAAAGACATCATTTAGTGAAAAGAATTAAAGGTCATAGCGTATATTCTCCGTCTTGAGGCTCCATTTTTTACTTTTGGTTGACGGAGACGAAGATGAAGCATCACAATTTAACAGCTTGATATCTTGAGTAATGTTTTAGCTGTGTTCTTTTTTGTTTCTCGGATTGATAATATAGAGTCTCATCAGATTCGTCAACTACTGATAAATAATTACTAAGTACTCCCAAGACATCCAAAATCAACCCTAGAGATTTGCGTTCTCAAAGTGGTGGTTATGCTTTTCAACACAATCTGCAACATGCGAAGGCAGTCCACTCCCGACATCCTTTAAAAACGGCTACAATAAGCTTATTGCAAATGGCATAGGTGTACCATTTAAGGTAAAGCACAGAGTTATTCTTTCACCAAAAGATCAAGATACTAATCCTTTCAAGTTTATGTCTCCAACAGTGTCAATTACCGTATTCTTGATGTACATTTGAGTGTCTCATATCGAAGCGAGTTTGATTTTTGGGACACTAATTCTGCTTATTATATACGTTGCGACTCGCAGTTACTTTACCCTAACAGTATGTGTCCTTCTTCTTTTATGAGTCATGAAATAGCTAAAGAAAAAAAAGACAAACTCAAGCCATTCTTTTAAAGGACATGCTGTACCGAGTCTTTCTAATGGCTTTTTGATGTATCGGCTCTAGAACAAATTACTCCCAGTCAATCCTTTGATTTTATACTCTGGACAATAACTAATTTGCAAATTTTATTGGTTTGTATTCTCTCATTGATCTGTCATGCACAAATTGAACCGATTAACTAGCTCTTGATGATGTATTGTTTAAAGAGACTTTCTCAAAATCAACTAAATCTTTGCAAAGTTTGCACGAAACTGTCAATATGCCAAAACTACTTATAAATACTGACGCTACATTTTATTCGACAGACAGGTCTTTGTCATTACCGGCGTCATGACACCGACTAAAATGCAAAGAGGAAGTCACCTATGCCCCATCATTGACTAACTTCCTTGACCTCCTCATTCACTGAAGGTGTAAGCGACAGTGCATATTAGGCTTTTCCTGGAAGCACCATAACCATATGTAGCTCAACTTGCTCTGTCATCTATTCAACCTGTGTGCTAAATATAAATCAAAAAAAGCGCATATAAGCTTTTTTTTTATTTTAATAACCGACTTTTTCACTCTTTTTTTTTCTTCCTTCTAAAAATGACACAACAACAAAAAGAAGTGCGAGTAGGTGTGGGTTGTTTTGTCACTTACACTAGTAAAGACGATAAGAAAACTCGTATTTTGTTGGGTCAACGTGCAGGATCACATGGCGCAGGTACCTGGCAGCTTCCCGGGGGTCATTTGGAAATGTTTGAGGACTTTGAGACGTGTGCACAACGAGAGGTTTTAGAGGAAACCAATTTGGAATTAAACAAGTCTGAAATCAAGATGTTGACAGCTACCAACAATATTATGCTACCTGAAAAGAAACATTATGTCACCATCTTTATGTGGTCTCATCTACCTGAATCTGCCATCGGTCGAGTGAAAGTAATGGAGCCTCATAAGCTCAACGGTGAGTGGGAGTGGGTGACCATTGAAGAACTCCGGGATAGAACTCCCCTTTTTGGCCCCTTGCAGAAGTTTATAGACGAGCAAGATACAAGCTTCTTAGAACGCGTGTAACTCTATTCGTTTTCTATTCTTATGCAACATAAATTCAATAGACTTTTCAAAAAAAGGACTCTTTCCTTCTTATTGCATACATATATCTTTTGGAGCTTGAGCGTTAGCTGTATGAGCTTCGACATAGTGACTATCCATGCTCACAGAAGAGTATCAATGCATGTCACTATTGTTAAGCCTAAGATGCGCCATTATAAAGTTACCGAAACCGAAAAATATTGAGTTTAAAATATTAGCCGACTCTCCAGACCGCAAACTATCGCCGTGCACATACACTATCTTATTTTTAGTGCCCTTTTTTTTTCACTTTTCTTAAATCTTCTCTTTACTTTTCTTTCTTTTCTTTTCTTTATATATCTCCTCCTTTTTCTTGTGAGTGTGTGTGTTTGTTTGCATACACGGATACCTGTATTTCTAGACATATACACAATATGAGAACGACTTTGTTTGTAGCAGGCTTTGGAGGAAGAACGCGTGCTAGAGATCTCGCTTATGAATTTGAACGGTAAAATAAAAAACAGCTGGGAAAAAAGATTAGATACAAGGGTTCTCGGGATGACTTATTCTTTTAATTACTTAGCTATGGTCGACTTGTTCGTTGCGATATCCCAGCACCTAAATCTTATACTGCCAAAGTGTAAATCCTTGTTTTCTGCTTGTGCTACACATTTATCATGATGACGAATATTTATTTTCTTTCAACTATAGATATGCCTTTGTCGAGTTTGAGGATCCACATGATGCTGAGGATGCGTTCAATGAAATGCATGGAAGACGTATTGATGGATATACGATTAGTGTACAGGTAATAACTATTATTGTTGTTGTCATTATCATTCAGCCATGGCTTATCAGTCTATGTACATGTATGCAAAGTGGGCTCGCAATGCTCCGAGCGCCACTTGGCGATTAGGTGGGCCATCACAACCAGCTCCTCCCCCTCCTCCTCCATTGCATCACCATCACCATCACCATCGCCTCCCTCCCCCTCCTCCTTCATCTTCCTCGCTTCATCACTATCCATCTGGCGAAAATAACAATCGTAGTAGCAGTAGTAGCAGGCGATTATCATCCTATAGAGCATATAGCCCTCCTCCTTCATATCGCCATCGTAGTACAAGTAGATCCAGAAAAAGACCTTCTATGTCACCGCCTCGGGGCAGGTCTCCTCCGCCTTTACCTCGACCTCATCCATACTATGAGCCTTATTCACGTTCTCGTTCAAGGTCTCGCTCGCCTCTTTCTCGCCATCCCCCGCAAGCAACGCATTCTCATCATTACCGTCATCTGCCTCATATGCCCAATACTTCTTCTGATACACCCATTCCCACTTCTCCTACAACCACGGCTAATTCAAGTGATATCCATTATAAACAACATCGTCATCCACATCATCGTCACCACCGTCATTCCTCTTCTGACTCTTCTTCTTCTCTAAATGATAAAAGACGATATTCCCCAGAGCCTACTTCTGTGACACCACATACAGCACCTCGCTAACCTCTTTTCTTTCTATCGAAAATAACGAAATAAAACAAAGTGAAATAAAAAGAAGAATTGTGTATTTAATCTTTTATTCTTTTTGAACGGCTCGCAGGACACGTTGAACAAAAGGCCGCGTACGAGCAATTTCACCTACTGGTGTCTTTAATAACACTTGAACAAGGCGCATTAGTCCTTGCAATGCCTGTGCCTTGATAGGCGTATCCTGATCGACATGATACAGTAAGATTTCACACGCCTGTTTAAGTTCGTGAACACACGGTCTAAAATAGCAGTCCATGGACACCATCCAGAGATCAAATAGCTCTACCAGTGCAAAGGCAGCTGTTGTGCATCGCTGAACGGACATAGGTGTTGGCAGATAACTTTGATGGATCAGGATCCAATGACCATGATGCCGAATCCATTGTTTAAATACACAGCGCCGATACCATAAATCTGCCTGCTGTTCAACTCCTAATGCTAGACTCGGTAAATGTTCTTGAAAGTCTATTAAGCGTTTTTCAATCCGTTCAATGGCCTCATAAGACGTCTGTGCCTCTTCAGGATGCGTAAAGATAGTACGTCGAATATCGCGTGTGATCTGACAAGTATGAAACTCAAGGAACTGAAACACGGCCTGTTGATGATATTGTTGTTGTTCTGGCATCATGGGCTCGACGGAATGGTTTCTGAAGAAAGTGGTAGTACTGACATGATCATCCAGATGAATCTCATAAGGCTTATTGTGATAATGAGAGGAAGCCGTATCAAGAAAATACATGAACCAGAGTAAAGAACGAGCGTACTGTTTCACTAATTTGACAGATGGTCGATAGGCAACAGGAAACATCAGGCTCTCTTGTTCTGCCACACAATCGAGTGCATCCTCCCGGTAGAGCTGAAGTGAGAGGGCCATACGAACAGCCATCCCAGAATAAATATAGATCACAGAAGTACTACCATTCTCAATATGATACAGGACTAGGTTACAGATAGCATGACATGTGATCAGACTCGGTTGGTCGAAATAGATGGAGGAAAGCAGTCGCTTTGCCCATTTGTAGTACTGAATAGAGAGTTGAACACAACTGGCTTCGTCCATACTGGGGTATTCCCGAAATATCTCAGGATGCCAATAAAAGGCATGAAGGAGCATATGGCATAAGATAGAAGCGTACAGTAGTTCAAATGAAGGTGTCCAAGCTGATTGATCTTGTAACACACCTTGAAATAGAGCATCAAATGGCTGCACTGCACCATACAACAGACAGTCTTTGTAAAGATCTAATAACTGAAGTACTAGGCCTGCTGGGAGTGTAGGAGGCAACCATACATTCGCTTGTGTCTTTTTCTTTTTTCTATGTTCATTATTATCGTCATTGTTGTCTTCGTCTTCGTCGCTGTCTTCATCATCATCGTCATCTTCATCGATAATAGGATTCTTGATGTACAGTGTAGGATCTTCGCTATCCGAATCTTCCCCATCATGAAGGTTAGGCCTCAAACTAGTAAAATGACTCAGTCGGACATTTGGAAAGATGGAATGATTTCGAGTCAACCATATAGGTTTCTTTTCTTCCTCTTCTTCGTTGCCTTGTAGCGATGATGACTGGGGTGGTAGAGGTGGTTGAGAAGGGTATAAGGTAATTGCCGATGTGTTCTCTTTGGCAAATTGAATGAGGGTGGCATAAATATCAGTCACATGGAACATATGGGTATCAATGGAAAGACCAGCTGTTCCTAATTGATGGATTTTCCAATCTTTTAATGAGTTTGTCTGTATACTCTGTTCTTGTGGCTGTGGCTGTGGTTGTGGTACAGTTGGAAGTGCTCGATTGGTGTGAACAAGTTGTTCAATCTGGCTAAACTCGTCCATGAGCGAATGGATCTGGTTCTCTAAACCTGCAAAGCGATCTCGTAAGGCTGTACTTTCCAAGTCGCCCGGGACTTCGAGGTAGACACATTCGACACCTGCTGCTGAACATTGTTCGCAAGTAGGCCTAGAACGAGAACATTTGGACCGATGTTTTCGACACCTAAATAGAGAAAGTTAAATTTATGTCCCTGTTATTTTCTCAACGCTTTACCTCTGGCAAGATAATGCCATACGTGCTCTTCTCTTTATGGGTCTTTGTTGACTGTTTTCATTGTTGTCACTTCCACTATTATTAGCAACTAATTCATTTTGAATCATTGTTAAAAAAAAAGAGAGAGAGTAAAAGAAAAAGAGAATAAAGCTGCGTTTGAATAAAAAAATGACTATAAAAAGAGACCCTTTTTGTGTGTGCGTGTGTTTTTTTTCTATTGTTGTTCCTGGCAACTTCAAACTTTATTATGCCGAAAAACATAGCTCATTATACGAATCTACAAGAAACGAAAAAAATCCAAGTTATGAGTAACGAGGATGTAGAAAACTATATTAACGTACTGTTCAACAAATCAACAAAGGGCGAGCGAGCCACAGCATGTGCTATAGATTGGCTTGATTTCCTTCAAGACTATAACGTACAACGAGGATATTATGTTTTAACTGAAGATGAACTACAAGAGATGGAAGCTTATTGTGCTGCTAACCCAGATCTTGAGATGACACCAAGCGAGTTCATTCGCCTTATTTATACCGTACGTGATGTACCTGATGACTCGATTAACAGTTATTATCCAGTTCAAGATAATACAACTGGTTATCTTCAAGATAGAGAGAGTACAAATCATCCTGGTCCTCAAGTAATTCTTTGTTTCACAACTATGAAGCACATATACTGATTATCTTAATAGATACAAACTTCACCTCGATTGGTGTCGACTAACCTGAAATCAAAAGGTAAGATCTTTTAATGTTCTATATCTCAAAACTAACTAGTTGTCAGCAGCTATGCCTAAGGAAAGCCAAGTAAGTACTGATAAATTTCCAATCGAGAATGTGATCACGAATTTAATTATTCTATAAAAGTTATTAAGACAATTACGCCAAGAAAATGAACAACTGCTTCGTAAATATGAAAAACAACTCGATAATCTCAACAGCGTGTCTGAACGTATTAGTCTACTTGAATCTCGATTGGAGGCTGCCAAATTAGAATCAAGCCAACAGAAAGCAGTGATTGATAGTTACAAGAACAAAGAAAGAGAAAGACAGGAGACAATTGCTCATATGAGACTATTGCTGAATGATTACGAAACAAATCATGATCAAGATCAAATTAAACTCAACCAAAAAGACGACGAATTGCAAGAATTACAGCAGCAACTTCATGAAATTCAAACATCGCATCAGTCCACATTATCTAGTCTGGAAGTAGCTGAACGAGATCTTTATCAGATTAAGGAACACATGCGACAACAAGAAAAGCAGAAATTAGAACAAGCAGATCAAAGTAGACAGTATGATAGTGAAATACAGCATCTACAGCAAGAAAACAGTCGGTTGTTGGGTGTGATTGACAAACAAAAATTCGATTTGGATGAAGCACGAGCATCACGCTATGGGATGGATAAGAGGGATAATACGACACAGGAGCAGCTTCAGTTGGATTATGAAGAGAGACTAAGCCGGACAATAGATCAGCACCAACAGATAATAGAGACATTGGAGAATGAACTTAATGAAGGTAGTTTATTTTCATTTTTATTGATTGTACTTGCTTATGAACATCTTCTTTGTTACAGCACAAAAACAAAACCAATTGGATCAACAGATTCAGCATGAATTGCGTCAGAAGATAGCTACATTATCCACCCAATTTGATCGTCAACATGAATTGATTCAAGTCATCCAAAAGAAGCTCTCTTTGTCTGCTATACCAAGTCCTACTCATCAGTTTTTCTATCTCTTGTCTATCTTACCTTGGGTGTTTTTCTTATACCATTTGCTCATTTACCTGATAGAAACCATTTACGGTCTTAGCAGAAGAGATGGTATCCATACTTCTTTTAGCATAGCATCATTTCTATTGGGACGATTGGATGAGTTATTGCGTGGATTGTAAAAGAACAAAAAAAAGCTCCCTTAAAGTCTGCTAACAATTATACCCTTCTTATTCAAATAAATATGCTACCAATATAAATATAAGAACTCATTCCATTGCAAATCTTTCGCTTTTTCTTTGACAAACTCATTTAGAACTAATAAGGAGCGTGCTTTTAAGTCGTGAGGGAAAACATAAAGAGAATACATAAAGAAAATACAATATATAAGAAAGATAAAGTCTGTAAGCAGAGCAAAGCATACCGTTAGTACTTGAATAAAAAAAAATCAAGCTGCGGAGAAAGAAACAAGTCACGTGCAAGCCTTCTGATTGGCTCAAATTTTAAAAAAATGGCGACTTATTGTTGCTGTATTTAAAATTTTCAAAAAGCGTTCTTAGTTTAATGGTAGAATTTCACCCTTCCAAGGTGAAGGCCGGGGTTCGATTCCCCGAGGACGCAGTTTTTGTTGATTTTTAAAAAAAGTGAGACGTTTCTAAGACGCATAAATTTTTTATGCTATTGTTACTGAGCAAAGGATACTTTTGGCAGAAAGGAATTAAAAGGTTAGGGAAAATCCCGTGCGTAACAAAGCTCTTTCCTTGTCTTGTAGCAGAAGAAGGGAAGAGAAAGAATGGTTTTACAAAAACAGAAAGCTACAGACACACTATGCCATATTCATTTAATGTTTACGAAGCATTGCTTGTAGGCTTGATATAAACATTAAGAAAAAATCTAATTTATCTATCTGCTAGGTTCTGCTTCATGTTACATCTTGAGTAGGAACTGAAGCATATTGACCATAGAGTTCTTGTTCAATGGCAGCATGTCCTTGGTTTCGGATAGACTCATTGTATGACTTTCCAGGTGTATCACGAATAACAATTTGATAATACTATACATTATTGAAAGAAAAAAAAAAGATTAAGATATTGATTTCCGTACTTTTACCAACTTGACACTTTACCCATAAGCCAGCGCAGGCAAACATAAAAAGAATAGCTGTGGCGTATGGTACTATGAATCATGGTAAATGTTAGCCAACTCTAAGCCTGCTCTGTATGTACAACTTACGCCAATAAGGATATTGCTTGTTCTCTACAGGAATAAACACAAACACCAGAGCATAAGCAGTGAATGCCCAAAAAACATAAACGCACACTAAAGAAAAGCAAGAAGAAAACTAAGGAAAGACATACTCATCCATTTTTTTTTCTTTTGGCTACCTAAAGGTGCAACAATGGGTCGCTTGTTATTTGGCTCTCGTTTTCTTAATATCAAAACAGCTAATGCCATCAAAAAATAAAAGATCTAGATGAAGTTGGTTTATATCAAAAGGTAATGTACTAACTGCCCTGGTACTTACATAGACAGGATAAGCGGTAAGAGCAACTACAAACTGGTAAATTGATCCAGGAGGTATTCCAACCAAAAACAAAACTGACAAAGCATACTGCAGGAGATAGGCATTGACGGGACTACTGACTTTTGGATTTACTCTACCAAAGATACGGCCATAAGGCAAAAGCCCTTGTCGTGCTACTTCCATGATAATCCTAAATGATGGGCAACATTCAGATCATCTTTAGTTTGCTAAATACTAATCTGATTACCTTCCGCCTGAAAAATTAAGAGCAGCACCACAGCCAAAAGCACTTAGCCCGATAAAAACAGGTAGTATATTAGATGCAAAATTGTCACCCAAAGAGCGAGAAAAGCTGAATAAGAAACATAAGTCAATGCGCAATAAGATGATGTGTTTGTACATACAATGCTGCTGCTACTACTAGTTGAGAGTTTTTCATTGTTTCTAAAGGTAGCACAATCAGATATGCAGCGTTGGTAAGTATATACAATGTAGCGGTAGATAGAACAGCAGCAGCAGATGCTTTAGGAAGGTTTTTGATGGGATCCTGTCACATGCAATGAGTCAGTATACTACAAGTGAGTTCTGACAAAGTTAACTGACCTTCACTTCATCCAGAATGTAATTGAGATTATGCCAACCACTGTAACTATTCAATACCTACATAACAGTTGATGTTGTTTGAGAAAAAAAAAAGCAAAGAGTAAGATGCATTTTGAGTCTCATACATAATACAATGCTGAAGCATAAGGACCCAATGTAGTTGAAGTACCATAAAACGAGAGATTTAAGCCTGCATCAACATCAGATGGAATAATTCTTAGCAATACCAATGCTCCCACAAAGATGGCTAACACAAGTACAAATATCTTTACGATGGTGAGAAAACTGATCATTTTCACAGTTGTTTTTGTAGAATAGATGTTGACAAAGGTAAGAATGGTTGCACATAAAACTAATGATCTGTTTAACACCTATTCATTTCATTTTGTTGATACTTACATGACCAGGCTCGCTCTAACCATTCAGATTTATAAGAGGGCCCAAACAAAGCATAATTAAGATACCTTCCAAACACAACACCTAGCCAAAAGAAAAAAGGCTCTTATCGAAAACCCTTTGGATCTTTTTGTTTCCAACTTACCTTGCGAAGCTACTCCACTTGAACGGTTCATTAAACTCCAAT
The DNA here is from genome assembly GCA_025331435.1 of Choanephora cucurbitarum. Taxonomy (NCBI): domain Eukaryota; kingdom Fungi; phylum Mucoromycota; class Mucoromycetes; order Mucorales; family Choanephoraceae; genus Choanephora; species Choanephora cucurbitarum. The sequence continues at coordinate 162,709 of JAIWNI010000030.1, forward strand.
AGGTGAATAGGTAAGCTAACAGATATCTGGGCTTTCGATAACAATAATCCAAATAGCCTATTTCTCCTCCACTATTTCATTTAGTTTTTTTTTTCTTTGTCCATGATTTCTATATACCTGCGGGGCAACTAGAGTAAATCGAGCTATTAGCATATTCAAAAAAAAAAAGCAGTGTAATCTTACCATAGTGCCTAATTCCATAAATGTATATGTACCTGATAGAGCAACAAGTGCTCCGAAAAACCATATCAAGAGATTCATTCCACCAGAACCTACAAGCTGAAGCGTCAGGGCAGGACCTACAAAGATACCTGCACCAATCATGTAACTAACATTCATAGCAGCACCCTGTATCCATCCAATCTTTCTTTCTAGTCGTTGGTCTAATTGTAAAGAGAGAGAGGGTGAGAAAAATGATCAATACAGGTGTTTGGCTCTCAAAAAAAAAAAAAGACCTCCAACAGCAAGTGGCTCCATGTGTTCGATTTGATCAGCCAAGTCATCATGTGGAAGCATCGGCTCCAACTGTTCATCTCGAGTGTTTGACATGAACAAACGTTTGTCTTTCGAAAGCGAGAAGATAGAAAGAAAAGCAAAGAAAATAAAAGTCTCAATTAATGCAGATTGGATCAACTGAGTTTCGAAGGTTATCCTATGTTATCTCTCTTTCTCTTGATTTATAGCTTCTGTTTTTATTATTTTATTTGATGAACTGCTGCTACTGGACATCCATTAGAGGACGTCTGTCCAGTGACAGGACAGACATTTCCCAAACTCGCCTTTTGCCCGGTAACAGGACATACAGCCATGGTATCTTCTTCTATCTGAGGTGGTTTGTAGACCACACTCTCTTTAGATGCTGGCAATTCTAGTGTCGTAAAATAAGAGTCGACTTCCTGCTCCAAGCTATCTGATGTCCAAACCAATTGATTTCGTAACCATGCTCTGTAGTCCTCTGTCTGTCTCCATTTAGCGTTCAATGTGTTTTCAAAATTGAGTACCTCAACAGGATCCATGCTGGAAGTCTCTTTGACTGCCCTAAAAATGACACGCAATAAAACAGGAGGCAGTGTTTGCCAATGAGCCAGTATCGCTTTACTCCAATGATTATTGATTTGTCTTAAACGATTCTCTAAATCATCAAATGTCTTTGGGTCCTAATCATGATGATCAATGGCCATGTTATTTTTTTTTTTAAATAGACTTACTCCAAATACAGTTTCAATGGATTTTTCCCAAACAGAGAATCGATTGGGTCCAGCATAAGTATGATAGATTGCCATGGCAAGTTGAATGGCTGCACTTGTGTCAGGGGCAGGGCATACAGCTAATTTCTTGGCTATATCAATAGCATCTCCCAGCTTGGCTTCCGGCACAAACACATCAGCTAATCCTAATCTTAACAATTCAGGACCTCGAAGTCTAGAATGATTAGGTGCAGCTAAAGACAAATAGAGATCAAATCCAGCTGGCAAGGGCTGCTTGCTGCGTGTTCTGGCCATCGAGAAAAGCAATAAAGGGGGTATAGGTGCATGAGATACCTTCAGTTGAAAATCAAGAAGTGCATTCTCTGTGATCACACGCATAAATCTGAAATTCAACAAGAGATAGACTGAGTCTAGAGGCACTTGACCATTCGAGATAGAAACAGTCAATTTTGAGAAAGATGGGTCAAGCAAATAGTTGACTGTATCCATGTAGGCCCTTGATAGTGTATGGAGAGAGTTCTGTCTTAGATCACTGCCAGAAACAAGCTGTGATGTCTCTTGATAGGCAAGTCCTTTACTGACGACTTTGGTATCGCAGGTTCCTGTTGTCTGTGTATCCACTGAACTATCGGCGATTGTAGTAGAAATGAAAAATGATGTCACTTGAGAATCATGGACGCCTTCTTTAAGACGTGTATCAAGTTCATGTAGACGATCAATAGAGAACACATTTTGGCTTTTGGGGGAAGACAGTGTGAGGATCTCTGCGCCTGTCCCCTTTGGCTTTTCAGACATCACAAATGAAGCACCATTGATTTGCTCTACTGGACTCGCTATGTTGAACTTGGATCAGAAAATATGACTAAGGGTTGGCTTCTGTTTCACTTTACCTATTGACTTGTTTTGCCATAGATTTGCGTAAGGGCAGACAACTTTATCGTTCTGTTGAAGGCTGGCTTTCCATGCAAAATAAGCATCAATATCCATCTTCTCGACTTGTCTAGATTCAGTAAGCTAAACGGTCTCCTCTATCTTTCAATTGTTCCTTACGAGTTGTAGTAAAATGCCTTTACTTTTGTGAATTCTGTATCCAGCTTCTCTTTATCCCACAGTCCGTTGGATTGCTGTTCTAGCCAGTTGTGAATGATGAGGGGTAATGTGTTGGTATATCCTGTATCATGATCAAAGTCATATTCTTCCATTCGTCTGAAAGATGCTTCTTGCTCTTTAGTTTTCTTTTCTGCCTCATAATGAAGATAATCTTCTAAATCAAAGCATTGTTTGAATCTATGATCCCGATACAGAAAATCAATGTATTGTGGATGCGTAATACACACTCAACTTACTTGGAGAAGTAAAGATGCTTTGCTCTTAAAAGCGTCAAGTCTTTAGGGTTGTCAGTCGCTTGCTTAACCTGAATAGGCTCTAGTTCTTCTTGAAAGGCTTGATCAGAATCCCAAGGATAAGAATTGAATTCTTCATAAATTTGCTCAACAGAATCCATTAGATTAAAAAGACAAGAAAGAAAAGAAAAATAAAATAAAATCGCAAAAATAAAGCACACAACAGCCAATGATAGTGCTTTATTCCGAAAAGTAAGCATGGCGGCTTTAATAAGCTCTTTTGAACCACATTTTATTCCAATCAAACAATGTCTGTGATAAGTTTACTGCAAACATCCAAAAACGGATAGACGCTCTGGATATGTTCTGTGTTTGTATGGTCGTCCTGAATATTCCACTGTGTTATATAAGGTGTCGCTTTCTCGTCCTCTTTTGATTCAATATCCAACTTGTTCGCCATTTGTGATTCCAATAGCTTAAATAACTGATTTTCATCTGTGTCTGGCTTAACATTGGTACGTTCTGTGCCTACACTCTTGAAGTCAACAAGATAACTATTGCTCTCGAGTTTGTATAGCTGAAGATCAAACTTGACTATCAGATCAATATTTGAATATCTGTATCGACATCTTAAATGATATGGATCCATTGTCTTCCATTCCTATAAAACCCCATCAGTTTGAGTTATGCATATCACTTTTTTTTTTATGTTACCATGCCAACATTCTGAAGTGATCGATAAATTTCAAGCATAACTTCCCAAGCAGGACATTTACTACGAATACCAAAATGCCATTTGGATTTCGACTTGGTTGGTTTCTTTTGAGGAGAGTTGATAGGCAAATGTCTGGTACTGGGTTGTCGCATCGATGAAGGCGCCATGGCACCGGGTGGTGGTGTACCATTGATAGGTGCTATAGGTAAGATACCACCTCTTGAAGAGGCATTTGAAGAAGACCTTTCTCTAGCAGCTATTTAAATAAAAAAAAAGAGCTGTTAGTTTGATAGGGATCATCAAGACAAAAAGAACTCAACTTGCCTTGAACATAATCAGTTTTGGGCAAACTTGAGCTCAGGACAGAGATGGAGGATTCTGGATCCAGTTGATAATCATCTTCTGTTGAGGCCAATCTGTCTTCTAAAGAGGTATTCCAAGGTGGTGGTGATGAAGCAAGAAAGCTTTGTATATGTGTATCCTCAGCTATGGAGTGTTAATAGGCTCATTATTTACTGTGTCTGAATCTACTTACAGTCTTGAAGCAATCGTTTGCGATCTACAACCAGTTGATAGGCTACCTTGAACTGATTGTTGGTTGGTTCATTGAGAGCCTTTTGGATTGTCTGAGTAGGATAGCCCATTTTCTATCATACAATAGATGTCAATGGATCATCTAGGGCCTGCCTTTCTGTTCTTGATTACCTTGGATAATTCATGCACAATATCATCATCCATTGAAATATCGCCACTTTGTTCTGCCATTGGTAAGGGTCGAAGATAAGCAGGCAGGTTCTTGTTGAACCAAGGATTTTGACTAAATGGAAGTTAGAATAGGTTTCATTTGATCGTATTCAATGATGCCTACCGAATCTCTTGTATGGTTATACGTTTTAGTGGATCAACAACAAGCATTTGTGTCAACAGAAGTTTTGTATCAGGACTAAGATAAGAAGGCATTGTATAGATTCCACCTGCATTTTTTAAGAAAAAAATGGCTAGGTTAAAGAAGTAGTACTTTCAACATATCCTATTCAACTCACCATTGATCTTTTTGAATAAAGTAGGGATGTATTCATCATCAAATGGCAGTCGTCCACATAACATGACATAGAGAATGACACCACAACTCCAAACGTCTACCTCGGGTCCTGCATAGAGTCTTGTTTTCAACAATATATAACCAAGTTCTTCTTCACTCAAATGTGTTCCCTTACCTTCCAGAAATAACTTCAGGCTAATGTGAAAATTAGACTAGACTCTAGAAATACTATCATTGGGACTTACTGCAGCATAATTAGGACTACCACAACTGGTCTTTAAGAAATCACCGTCTGTCATGATATTAGATAGGCCAAAATCAGCAATTTTCACATTGTTATTTGCATCTAGTAATAAGCTTTCATGTGTTAACTAAAGCACACTTTTTTTTTTTTAAATCAAAATAGTTACTTTTCAGGTTTCAAGTCTCTAAAACAAATATAAACCTGGTCAGCTAACATGGTAAATATGTGTGCTTATTTGTTTACCTATGAACAATTTTATGTCGATGGCAATATTCCACTGCGCAAATGATCTGTTGAAAGAATCGACGAGCATCATCTTCGGCCATCTAACATACTCAAAACTCAGTATGCCATCAAACTATAGTTTGTAGTTGCTTACTTTTCCCTTTTCCACAATATAGTTAAACAGTTCTCTACCAGCATATTCAATCACCATAATGATATCTGTAGGTGTAGTGATCACTTCATAACTAATGATAGTTTGAAATGAGTCAACTTGTCTAGATAGATATATATCAGATAATTTACAGTTTGATGATATGTGGGTGGCGAAGTAGTTTAAGGTATTGTATCTCACGCTTGACTCGACCTCCCATATCCATACTGGCTATTTTCTTTCTGTTGATTATCTTGAGAGCCACCTTTTGACCAGTGATAGCATGTACTGCCACTGAGATGAATGTCAGTTAAGGGTTTATCATAGACTATATGCTATTTACATTTGACTTTGCCAAACGATCCAGCTCCAACTGTACTGATGATATTGTAATGTCCAATTTTAATGCGGCCACTATGATTGTTGTTTTGATTCATGATAATAAAGTAAAAGTAAAGGAAAAGAAAATGACTTGTGTGAAAGATCAGCTCATGTCTACAGACACTTCAAACGTCACCTTTGCTGGACTTGAAAGTGAGATGAAATATAAAATTTCCTTTTTCAGCTGTAATGCAGGCATATTTCTCCTTTTCATCCTTCACCTCTTTTCTCCTCTCTTTCTTTTTTTTTTATTTTATTTTCCTTTCCTTTAACATATCCGGAACAATGCTAGAAACAATGAACTGTTGTTGTCAAGATAGTGAATGTTCTCATTTACAAAACTTTATTGAATCATTTAAGCGCATAGAATATGATGCCCTTTTGGCTGCTGGTAAAAAGAATGCACCTTTTTTTTTTTTTTAGTTTTATCATTGAACTTATCAATGGATAGAAATTGGTCAGGCACTTTTACAAGAAAAAGAAGATGATGCTGTAGGTGAATGAGTCAAATAAATGATTGAGATGATTATTGATATCGATCGAATTAGAGCTATAGTGCATTTAAGCAGAATTTGCATGAATTAAAGCAATTGCGCAAACAACTAGCACAATCCAATGAGGTAAGTCTAGTTCATTTTAGCCTAGTCATTAAGCAGCTGATATGGAATGCATAGTTAGTGTCCTCTTTAAAAGGTGAGGTGGCGATACTAAAGACAGAAAATGCCAGTTTACATCAACAAGTGCATACGTGTGAAATTGAGAAGCAGACCATGTCAACTCAACTGATAAAACAAGAAGAATGGATGACACAAGTAAATAACAATAGAAATAATGAAATCAATATGATTTAAAACTTTATATATTAGGTCTCTGATCTTAAGCAAGAAATTAATCAGCTAAAAAAGTCTGAGAACAATACAAAACTTAAATTGAAGCGTCTAAACACTAGTTTTGGTAATGTAGTGTTATTGTTTAAAAAAAACTTTTTATTAAAAGGCATGACAGAGACACTCCAGTTGACTCACGAGGCACTTTTGAAAGAACACGATGCATTGATTGCCAAAAAAGAAACTAAACTCGTTCAAGACAAACAAACAAAGAGCTGTCATCAATTTAAGGTATAAATATGATAGTGTAACCTTAACCATTTTACTCATCATTCAACAGAACACATGTCCGGACATGATTGTTCCTCAGCCTAATCAGGCAGCAATGAATTCTGGTAAATGATAACTTATGAATTATTATACATGACAACTCATTTTCATTAGCTCCCTTTGGTGCTCTCCATCTGGCTACACAACAGACAATGAACAAGATCAACGCGACTGACACGCGTGTCCTCAACCGTCGATTGAAAAGAGCGTTTGATATGTCTGAACTGAGTGACCTGAGTAATTCGATGTTGACCAAGATCCTGACTGACCTATCTCAGTTTAAGACTCAGTTCGATTGGGTCCATCAGACTCAGGACAGAGACGCCATTCTCTATTTTTTCCCACTGGTGCTCATGATTCAGACACTCCTGAAAGAAATCAGCACCATGCGAATGACACTCAATGATCTGCAGGCTGATTACGTCAGACGAATCGAGCGTCTCACCAACAGTCATACCCATTACACCTCCATGGTCGCTAACTATAACATTCGAAATCGTGTACCTAAATCATACCCAAAACGTATTGCCAAAAGACGTCACCCCATAGAACGAAAGATGACATTTATGCAAGGCTTAATTTCATTTTTCAGTATTTAATTTGATATAAAATTCCATACATAATTAGTCAATTCAAAGTTAGGTGTACCTTTTGCCTTGACAGTTCTTATGTCATGTCCATTTGCTGAGGCTATTTTAAGAGATGAGTAGTTTGGCTTATTTTTTTTAAGGGTCTACTTTACTGAGTACAAATTTATTGACCTGTCCATTCTCTTCCATCTTTCCAATCACACCTAATCCTCGATAGATCGATAAATAAAGCTGGTTGAGTTCATGTGGACTGTCTAATGAGGGTGCAGTCTCTTTCTCTATCGTATCTAGTTCTGCTTTGAGTTGTTCTATCTCTTGGTTGAGTTGATGTGCCTCATCTTCCTTCAACGTAACCTGATCTACCAACTGTGTCTCTTCTTCTTCTAACTGTGCCTGTTTCGAGATATACGACTCAAATTCTGATTCAAATGATTTCTCTTCTTGTTGTAATAGTGCATATTGATGTTTAAGGGCTTTGGAGATGGGTTATTGGATAGTTCTGTTTGCATAAAAAATATAAGTAAACCTTTTATGTCTGCTTCCATATCTCGTATCATCTTTTCTGCCTTGTCCTTGGCTGCTCTCTCTGATTTCAGTGTATCTTCTAATTGTTTCGATAGACCATAATGGCTGAGTGTTTCTTTCAATTGTTGTATTTCATGCGTTATTGATTCCATTGTATAGAACGATAGAAAAAGAAAAAAACGAATAAATTGCTCCTATTCTCTCTTTCCATGTCCGGTCACAGCATTAAGCCACAATTAGGGTATCTTGACTGAATCTCGTCTTATTTTTTTTTTATTTTTTTTTTATTTTCTTTCACTACCATGTCTTCTGAACAAGAACAAGTTCAGGTTCGCTTTATTACTCAGCAACCTAAATATGCTGTCAACGATGCACCTATGCTTTTACCTTCCAACATTCAAAAAGAAGGTCTTTCCGAGATTGTCAACAGTTTACTAGATCTCGGTAAGAATCACGATGATCTTGTCTTAAGATAACCAACTTATCTCTTTTTTTTTATACCACAGAAAAGCCTATTCCTTTTGATTTCTTAGTAGAAGGTCAACTCTTGAGAACCAGTGTGGTTGATTACTTGAATGCCGCTCGATTGTCTACAGTAATATTCTTGTATATCCTTGCTTTATTTTTGCTGTTTTTTATGTACTAAAAGACAGTTGTGTATAGGAAAATGTGATTACAGTGGAATATGTTGAATCTATGTTGCCACCTGTTCCCTTGACAGCATACGAACATGACGATTGGATCAGTTCAGTGCATGGTCACCAAGGACAGCTTTTCTTGACAGGTGCTTATGACAACATGGTACGCTTATGGAATGCAATGGGTGAATGTACAGCTACCTTGACAAGCCATACAGATGCCGTCAAGTCTGTCTCATTTGGACAGGTCACAGACAGTACAGCCCAGATCTTTAGTGGTTCCTTGGATCAGAGTGTGTTGGGATGGTCTGTTGATCTGAACGATCAGACATACCGTGTCATGTATGAATGTAAGGGCCATAAGGGTGCTGTTGAATCTATCTCAGTCGATCAGTCCAACCGCTATCTTGCCACTGCCTCTGCAGATAGTTTTGTCAAGATCTGGACAACAGAGACACCTGAAGAAGATGAACCTTCTCATGAGACCAATAAGAAGCGAAAGAAGATCACAACAGACGGACGCAAGTTGAAGACACAGGCAGTGACTCTAGAAGGACATGTGGGTGGTGTGAATGCTGTTGTGTTTGATTCAAGTGATTCCAATGTTGTCTTTACAGGTGGTTGGGATCATTCTATTCGTTCTTGGGATATTGAACAACAAGTCAATGTGACTACTAAGGTAATTTTTAGTGAGGGAAAGTCAAAGTATAGCTTATATATATATATATATCTTTATGTTATAGAACTGTGAAAAGGTAGTGTTGGATGTAGATTATTCCTCAAAAGCCAAATTGTTGGCTACAGGTCATACTGATAATACAGTTCGATTATGGGATCCTAGATCAGAAGGTAAGGTGTATTCAAATTTTTTTGATGGAAGCTAATGGTAACTGTTAGAGGGAACCAATGTCAAGATGAGCCTACGTGGTCATACAGCTTGGGTTTCATCTGTTTCTTGGTCAAAGAAGTCTGAATATACACTATGCACAGGTTCATATGATGCCTCTATTCGTGTCTGGGATATTCGTAGTAGAGAACCCTTGTATACGGTTGATTCAGACGAGAAAGTCTTGAGTGTCTATTGGGAGAATGATCAAATCCTTAGTGGTGGTGAAGACAAGAAGTTACATATCTATCAAGCCAAATAAATTTATTAAATAAGGAAATGTTTAATATCATGCATATCATAGGCAAAATCAATAATCAATATTTTGTGATCTTGACTGGCACTGATGATCCTTGTCTCATCAAACATCACATCAAACACCCAACTGGTATGACAGCGTGAAAATGTCTTGATGCATTCACCTGTCTGAATATCCCAAACACGTATACTCTGATCATAGCTACCACTCACTATCTTTGTCTTGTCAAAATGAAGTGATCTTACTAAGGCTGTATGGCCTACACAGGTCAATAGACATTCACCAGTATCTAATGTGAGCTTATTAGAGATGATCCTGCTATAGGCTTCAATTTGTGATTTTACCTGCATTCCATACTTTGATTTTGTTATCATTACTACCACTGACAATCTTTTTACCATCAAACTGAACACAGGCTAAACCATGAGCATGGCCTACAAAATCACGTAGACATTGACCTGTTTCCATATCCCATAACTTAATGATAGTATCACCTGAGGCAGACACCAGCCGTCTATCATGAAACTGGACTGCATTCACAGGTCCCCTATGACCTCGAAGTGTCTTTTCTAACTGACCTGTCTGTCTATTCCAGATGCAGATAGTTGCATCCTTTGAACAGCTCACAATTGACTGTTGATCAAAGCAGACATCCAAGACGCCTGAAGTATGAGCCCTGAGAGAGAACATGATCTCCAGTGTCTCCATGGACCAGACAAGGAGGGTGTGATCTGAAGAGCCTGTGACCAGCATATGTTGATCATACTGAAGACAGAGTACACTGGCTCGATGGCCTACTAAGGTATGAAGGCATTGACCATGTGGATTCCAGATTTTGATGGTACGATCTCGACTGCCAGTGATCATCTTGGTGGTATCAAACTGAAGGCAATAGATACTGTCGGTATGGCCCAGGATGGTCTGCATATGAGCATAGATATCGGTACTGTACCAACGTTCAGCCAATTGAGTCTTCTTTCGATAGAGGTCTTTATAGTGTATACCTTTGATCGGATGGATGGGTTTGCCATAATGATCTATAAACAGCTGTCTCCAGAGCTGATTGTCTTTACAGAGAGAGTGCCAATAGAGACAGACATTGGTGCATTTGAGAATGGTGTCCTTGTCACAGAAAGAGAGGATCAACCAGGCTAGTTCGATAGGTAAGGCCGATAGATAATCTATGTTCCTTAACAATCATTCGTCTCTCTCTATCAGTTTAAAGTCATTCTTTACCAATCTTGGACAGGAGTGTGATGGAACTCTTTTGTTGAAATCCTTCATCTATTCTTGTTTCTGATTTTGGCTTACGAAAACATTTGAATAGTTTTCGTTTTTTATCAGTAAAAGATTTCATCAATTTTATTAAAAAGAGAGAAAAATGAGGAATTTTTATGATACATGAGAAATGTCTTTAGTAGGAGGGCCCTTATTATTCTCCCTCTTTTTTATTATTTTTTTAGTTTTTTAAGGGGGTAATAAACTCCTATTTAAGAAAAAGGAGGAAAGTATGATACAATTTTAAAAAAGATAATTTTAATCAGAATCAGAACTTGAACTATCCTCTGAATCCTCTGAATCTTCTTCAGATTCACTTGAAGAAGAGCCTAATGATCTCACATATTAGATATTGACACACACACACACATAATATAAAATCATTACCTTCAAATCGACTATAAGCCTCCAGTTGATCTTGTTCTTTTAAAGCCTGATTTGGCTTTGCTCGTTTCGTCTTCTTTTTGGTTATCTTGACCTTTGGATTGACAAATTCATACAGACGGCGTAATGTCTGAATGTCTAGTGCATCAATATCCAACTCAATCTCCTGTTGTCCATTCTAGTCTACACATCAGTCATCCTATAACTGCCATCATGATCATATCAACTTACTCCTTGTAGATTAGGCATGGAACTCTGAATGATAGAGACAACCGTGTCTAGTTTATCACCCGTCAGTTCATTGATCATCTCACTCAAATCCTTCTTTTGTTCAAATGTGAATTCTTCTTCTTCATCTGATCGTTTCTTAGGCTCTGGCTTCTTTCGTTTGGCAGGTGTACGTCGACGCACTGGCTTTTGTGTCTTCTTGGCTGATTTGATAGACGCAATCTGTTCAGAAATACTAGCGATATGTCTCTCTAATTCAGCTATACGACTGTCTCTATCATCATTCTCTTCTTCACTCTCATCCTCCTTCTGTTTCTCTTCAATTGGCTTCTCATTCCATTTCTGTTGAAAGACCTTTTCATAGTCCTTGGCCATTTTGTAGATAGGTAAGGTAGGTGGATTGTAGAGATAACAGTTGTTGAACATCAAGGTGATATCCGATTCAAACATGTCTGCATTGGCATACTCATGGTTCATCAGCTTACGTTCGATGGTAGATAGATCCATGGGCTGTTTGACGATGGTAGGGTAATCAGGTATATTGAGTGCCACATAATCTACAGGCTGAAGAAAGGGATAGGAAATAGATCTGTATTTGGCCTTCTTGAGTTCACGTAATGTCTGGAGACAGAACTTCATCTCGGCTGACATCTGTCGCTTCTTTTGTGTGGTGTAGGTCTCTGGGTAGTCCTTGGAGGGACAATGGATCTCTCGTTTGGGTCGATTGAGATCTTCTGATATAGGTTTAGTGAAATACTCTTGTTGTGAACTATGGCTGAGAGGAGGCGAGAGTTCCTTTTTGGGTGAGATGATCGGTATCGACTGTTGAGAAGGTGGCATCTGACGGAGACTCTTTTCAAAGGCAGATTCTACATTCTGACACAGGACTGAGATCATGGCTTCTGGTCCATTGTATTTAAAGCAGTTGTTGAAGATAAGCCTGACATCTGAAATGAAATCCTCTACATTGGCATATTCTGTATTATTCAGTTTCTTATCGACCAACAAGAGATGCATGGGTCGTTTGATGACAGTTGGATAATCAAGTACATTCAATTTTACATAGTCGACTGGATTTAAGAAGGGAGCAGCGTCTCTGTGTTTCTTTAGGTTGCGCATGATTGCACTACAGTATTTCTGTTGATCGGGTGTCATCATGGTATAGATAGGTGGTGAAGGTAAAATGCTAATAAAAAGTAAGTATCTATTTATAGTACGTGTACTTTTTTTTAGGGGGGGAAAACGCGCTTTACTACTTTACTTTTTTTGAATTGAAGAATTAGTTTTTGACATGATCTAAATAAAAAAGAAAGTCCTATTATAGACATGGCTATGATAAGCTTAATGCAGATTGAAACTTACATTTTTTTTTCTCTTTTATTATATATATTTATGTATATATGAAGCCGGAAAAAGATTCAACCACCCTGCAAATGAGAATTGAAATAAAAAAAAAATTGAGAAAAAAAAAAAGGAAAAAGAAAATTCAACGGATATGAAAATCAACATGCCGTTTAAGCCACCATGACTCTTTTTCATTTGAGTTTCAATCCACCATTTATTGTCCGCAAGTAGAATCGATTCAGGTACAATCTTAGTGTAAAGAATAGATGGTGTAAACCTCACCTATTGAAACATGAACATGATTCACTTAGAACAAGCTTATGATTGATGGATTTATACTTAGCTATAAAGAAAGAGAGAGAGAGCTATAGAATACTCTAGAAAGATCTATTTTATTCTATGACTATTCTCTTCAAAGTTTGAAGAAGTTCCTTATTTTTTTTTAAATTCCCGAATACACCTTGAAGGATTTTTATATTTCCTGGTAGATTTACTCATGTGTGAATACTTCAATGAACTTTTTCATTTCGAATTAAAAGTACACTTTTTTACTCAGTTACCATCATGTCTGTTATTGATCTATTGATTAGAGAATCATGCTGTTCGTAAATCAGGAAAGCATCTTTCCAAGTGACTAAGCTACTCTTTGCGAATGATCTGCTGTGCTATGCTAAGTTGTGTCACAAAGTCTATTATAACGCATTTAGACACCTTCATCATTCAAGACATTCTACAAGCTGGCAGGTGTATGTTGTCAGAACTATACAAGCTCCTCCAAGAGTGCCAAAAAAAAACCTGTTGATTGATGGGGAGTAAATTCCAGAATGAGAGGATATCTTAGGTATAGTGGAAGCATGTAAGGTATACTTCCACACACTTCAACATCCAAATCAGCCCACACAAGCGAAACAGTAGATAGAAACATTCCACTGCTTAAATAGCCCGTCTGTCAGAGGCCATGACAAACTATCAGTTCATTTCCAGAATTACAATGTTACTGTTCCAACAAAACTCTTCCTTACTTTCTCTCAAACCAACACTGAATCCAAAATAGCATTCTTTAGTACATGAAGCGAGTGTTATTGGCTAGGCTATAAGTGTTACATAAACTCTCTCTCTTAGACATACACCATTGAAGACTGTCACAAGTGGAAATGAATTTTTTCAGGGTCTTGTTATCTTGATAAGAATAAAATCTTAAGGATTACAGTAAGTGTAATTTAATTTTTTATATATCTAATTTTTTTTTCTCACTTATCAAAATGACCCAATCGAAACTATCTATCTTTATACCACTCTATTATAATGACAGTCAACTTCATGCTAGAAAAGGTAACGCGTTTTCTTAAAAGTGTTTATTATGTATTGATAGCATAGAAGAGGTGAAGGAAGTAGATGAAGTTGCCTATCAACAGGCCATGAAGACATCACCTCAGTGTTACATCTGTTCATTTCAGTTCCAACTTACCAAGAGTCTTGAGAGACACATTCAACAGATCCACAGTATCGATCTCTCTAGCCTAGAAGAAGCGTGTGCCCTATGCCATTCAGTCTATCCTTCCACCAGAACCATCTTACGCCATCTACGGAATGACCATCAACTGGACAGGAACCATACACTGAGACAGTATGCTCATCATCGCTTCCATCGACTCAATCGACAAAAGATGCCTCAGGTGAAACCAAAGCGACCCAAGAAAAGAGAATTAAACAAGTCCGATAGTGTGTTGTTGGAAGAAGAGGATACGATTGAACAGTTCTTGAATCAGAGTCAGACAGCCACTAAAAAGAAGATTGAAGTCGTGCCTTCTCAACACCCACCTGTTGTTTCAAATACCCGCAAAGCCTATTACTGTTCACTCTGCCAAATGACACAGATGAATGCCACTAGCTATCAACTCCATCTACGCCAATATCACCCTGAAGATGCCCTCAAGACAGAGCCAGATGAAGCCAAGAAAAAGTATTATTGTGCTCAATGTGACATTAGTAAGACGAGTCATACAGGTTATATGAAACACCTTTATCTGATCCATCGAGCCTTGACACCCAAGTAGATCCAATGTATTATTTATTTATTTTGGTGCTATTACCATTTAAGAGAGAATTTCTATTTATAGACCATGTCACACTGTAGTTTTATTAAAACAAATAAAAAAGATTACGTTATTCAAACTATTGTAAAATATGTTATTTTCTCACCAAATTTGAAAACGTGGTTGGTTTGTAAGCCTTTCATCAAACCCTTTATTTCGTTGGATAGAAAAAAGGTGGCGTGAGCTTTTTTCATCCTTTCATTACACCCCCCCCCTTTTCGCGCTGTTAAATTTAAGAAAAACCTTAAAAAAAAATATTGATATTCATTTAAGAATTTTCTATCTTTAACATGATTCATACTCCACTTCACACTCTATTAAATTTCCCTTTTTTTTTTAATCTCCCACAGGGCCCAAGTCAAAGATTGGTTCAAAATAAGAGTTTTTTTTTTTTAGAAGAAAGACCCGTTTTTTGTATTACTTATTATTCGGGCAATTAATAATAAAATAATCAATCTTTTTGTTGGCCTGAGCGAGAATGATATATAAATTACTTTTTTTTTTCTTTCTTTTACTTTTTCTTCCCTTTTTATTATTATTATTATCACTCCAATGTTGTCAGTCAATAACATGTTAAATACAAACTATAAAAGACCTGCTGTACTTGATATCAGTAATCTCTTAAACACACCCTATGAATACCAAAAGAGTCCATCATTGTCACCCTCTTTAACATCATCCCCTGCCAGTGTATCATCCTACACAAGCTATCCATTTCCATCTCCTCGCTTATGGGATGATATGAAACACCATACAGCCTATCATGCTGAATCACCTCTATCGATGGATGAAGATCTCTTTAAATCACAAAAGGAGAGTGAAGATGAATTAGAAGAAGAAGAAGATACAGATGAAGATTCACCTATCAAAGCTAAACGTAGAAGAGCCAATGCTAAACAGTTGGAAGTGTTGAACAGAGTATTCGATCGTACCTTCTTTCCCTCTACTCAGATGCGTGCTGAATTAGGGCGTCAATTGGGTATGAGTCCACGTACAGTTCAGATCTGGTTTCAAAACCGTCGTCAGGCTATGCGTACCAGAGAACGTCAAAGATTGATCAGACTTCGCCATAACAATTAACTTCGCCCTCTAACGCCGTAAAATTTATAATCTATATCACCTTATTTTCAATCTCCATTCTAAATGAGAAAATACCCTTTCTCTCTCTTTATATATACACACATACACACACATTAATATGATTATTACGCATGCTACATACACACCCTTTTTTTTTTTTGCTTATATACACACACACGCGTTTCATTTCTATGGTTTTTCTAAGAAAAAAGAAATTCAAGCTGGTTTTTGTCTCCCTCTTTTTTTTTATATTAAATAATAAATCTTATCATCACAATAAGAAACACAAAAAAAAAGTTTCTAATTTCTGTGTAATGTATGTTATCATATGATTCATAGTAACCATTTTGTTTAAGGGATTTCTTTCTATTTAAATCACCGATAGAAACACAGTCAATTTTACCACGCTTTTCAATTTGAACATTCTTAATGATAAGAGAGAGATTGGATCAAATAACAATCTTTTCTCTCTTATTGTCATGTCTAAACCTGTTTATTGTTCACCTGCAGCCAAATTAACGCCCTTCTCAGTTAAACGGAAACAAATCAATTTTAATCGACTGGAAAATAACAGGTAACATGGTGTAACATCGTCATTTACTCTCATCTAAACATAAAAAAGTTCTCAAACATCGATTGAGTCTGCTGAATGTAAAAAATAAATAAAAAAAAAAAATAGAATACATTCATCTAATCTTTTTTAAGAAAGCATACCGTCATCATTATGGCTATCAAACACTGTTACAGGAAAAAGAAAGTCAAATTCAACAGTTAAAGGTAAAATTACAGGATGAATTCCTATAGGATATTCAACATTACTCTAGGAAGCATTCGATAAAATCAATCAAGATCTTCAGACAGAGAGACATCAAAAACGATTATTGGAGAATGAAAGACAACAGTTTGAGGCCAGTGTGACAAGTAAAACAAATAAACAGAAAGAGAGATAAACAAAGCAACTCATCACATTGACTAGAATCATGCTCTAAAGAAAAGGATCAAGTTGAATTGGAACTAAAGATGATGAAACAGATGCATACTGAAAAGATGCAATACTATTCTACTGCCATGAACAATCTCTACAAGACAACACAACACCTTAAAGAACGACTGAAAAAGTATGAAGAGAATGAAGAGGAAGACCAGGATCTGTTCTATGAAGAAGATCATGTACAGTATAAACAAGAATATGAATTCATCAAGAATGCCTATTGCTGTACACTTCAAGAATCACACACTCAACATCCTCTTTGGGCCAGTGTTCAGGTAAGATAAATAGTCTAGTCTAGCTTGATGCTGATAGGAATACTATAGAATACAACCATGGCCATTCAACATGAAATTCAGAATTTTCATGCTTGGAAATCAATACCAATGACAGAACTTGTTCAACTATTAAAAGAAGATCAGAAGAGTAGTACGGTGAAATCCTTATTATTCGGTAGATTAAAAGAACGTAAATAATTTCCGTTTTTTTTTTCTTTTTTTATTTTTTATGAATTGGTTACACGTAAAAATAATAATAATAAAAAGGGAAATCCCTCTCTAAAGACAAAAAGGATAGATTGAACATTGGCTTAGACAACTGTATGGTAAAGACATACCATCGTTTGAGCGTAATAAAGAAAACTATGAACTATGTCAACAGTTAAAGAAATTTGATTTTCAGTCAGTTGAATTTACAAGTTCATTTGTTCATGGTAAATTATAGTAATGTTAACATACAAAAACCTTATTATTCATCAAAAATAAGGCCATCTCCCTCTGACAGAACACACACGCCAAATCACTCAATCACTTGCCATGATGACTGCTGAATTAGGCTTAGATTCAACTGAGTTAAGCAGGTAAGAAGAAGAAGAATAAACAAATGAAATCTAAACGTTTTCAATAGTTTCTATTCTATGCTGACCAAACTTAAATCAGATCAAATGGAACTAAAGCATGAATTAGACTCTATCTATCAACTAGAGTATACACTAGACCAGTTCCAGATAGAGGCTAATAAGGAATTAAGCACACTTCAATCGTAATGTATTTTTAAAAAAAAGAAAATTTTTTTATTATTATTTATAAAGCGTGTGACAGTCTTTTGGTTGATTTAGAACATCAAGTAAAAGAAATTAAGAAAGAAGAGGATGAGCCTTTAGAGAGATTGACAACAAACTATGCTCAACTCAAGGTAAAAAATAAAATAAAAATAAAAATACAGTATGATTTAGATAAGCATTAGGAACACTATCACCCTATTGACACCAGTCTCTCTCAACTGGTTGAATTGGAATCCAGAGTGAGTGTTACTGAGAGATCATTAAAAGAAAATAAGCATGCTCTCAAGACATATGATGCTTTACCCTCTGTAAGTAGATTTCTTTCATATAGACTAGAGTAAACTCATACGATGTCACACAAGGATATGGTGCTTGCTTCTATCAAATTAAAAGAAACACAACAAGTACTGGTAAGACAACAACAACGACAACAAGAATATGTTTCTAATCTAATAGTGTCAGCACGAGTTGGAACAACAAAGAGAGTATCTCTTGACAAACATTTACTCAATTCAGTAATTTATGAAGACGTAACTATCGGACTTTGAATGGGATTCATTAAAGTTAAAGTTTCAACCCTTAAAATTGAATTGTTTTGGTGTTCAATGGAGATGGTTAATCTAGCCTTCATATCTGTCACACGAATGACAAATCATCACACTCTTTCATTTTTGGTTATTTCCACATGTCACAGAATATTGACCCTATTTAATTTAAATTGGAACAAGTCTAAAGAGAGAGAGAGAGAGAGAGAATTTAGCTGATGTTTAAAATAAGAGTGGTTTCATTCTATGTAGGTGTCTCATTTAAAAAAAAAAAAAGGGTCTCCTAATTTTTTATTGTTTGCTGATAGTGATTTGTTTATAGATGCATTTTCCTTACTTGGATTCTTGGTCCGTTTCATTACCTAATCCAAGATTATGAATTTGTGTATTCTCTTAAAAGGAAAATCACCGTACTTGATTTTATAGGGTGTGATACAGACTAGATTTTTATTAGTGAATTTAGACTTCTTTCTTTGAATGGTGTGCATGAGGGTTTTAAAGATGGATCATTTACTTGCCTTGTTTCAAGTCTTGCATAAAACAAGATACTTCATCAACTCAGCACCCCCCCCTTTTTTTTAGCACCCCCCCCCTCAATTCCGGGCCGTACTTGCAAAATAAGAAAATGCATGGTAAAGAAAGAAGAAAAAAAAAAGTACGCGCAATACTCTTTTTTTTTTTTATTTTAAATCACAATGACCTTTATACCAGTCTCTAACTATGACTCTCAACTGTTAAAAGGTTCGAAATTACTTCTGGTAAAAAAAAAATGAAATTTCATAAAATAAGCCGTGTAGATGATTAACAATGAAATACAGCCTACTGTCTCCATAGGCAATGTACCTCAACTTACCTTTGACTTACTTGTTCATACCCTTAAATTACAACGTGTTGGTTATATTGATCAAGATGCCTTAATGCCTGTTTCTGGTATACGTGAAGATGACCAGACAGGTGTGACAGTACCGATGGAAGGTAAATAGAGATAGAATACAGAGACTTGTTGATTTCTTATGTATTTTATATAGTCTTTCAATCCAACGATCATCAATGGACTTATGTTCAACAGAGATCACCTACCATCAAAGGTAAAAGACAGGCATTTCTGGATCAACTGGTTGAATTTGCATCTCAGTTCTCTCAGGTAACCATTGTCACCAGCATGGATGCCTCACGTCGTCTTGATTCACAAATCAGAGGAGCACCTTTCCGTGTGTTTGGAGATAAGAGTGTGGTAGATCAGTTGGCAGTCTTGGGCATACCTGTACTAGAGAACATGCTGAATGAGGATGCATGGCGTTTACCAGGTGCTGGACTGGCTAGACATCTCTATCAACAACTATCCCCTCGCTTGCCTACCAGTTTATTAGTGATGTTTGCTTTAGAAGGAGGTAACTATCCAACTGTTGTATTTGATGGTTATACTAATGAACCTTTGTTAGATAATGTACAAGATAGTATTGAATATGCTAATCTTATCAACACAGTCTTCAAATTACAGACAATCTCACATTGGACACCCCCTAAAAGCTGGGAATTTTTATTTGGCACACCATTCAATGCAGAATTATATCAATAAAAATCTTAAAATGTTTCATCATCATAATCATCTTGAACACCTTCACCTTCAGGAGGTACTTCAAACCCTTCTTCTGTCTGATAAAGAACAGCCTGAATATCCCTAAAGCAACCGAGATCTTGTTGACCATTGGCCTCAGCCAGATCCAGTTGTTCCTGCACCATAATCTCAATCTCTCTTAACTTGCCAAAGTAGAAATCTCTTTCCTTCTCAAGTCCATCCACTGTGACCTTGAGTTCTGTGATCTGCTTGTTCAAGTCACTGATCACTGCTGCTGATTGGTTGTCGAGAGCACCACTGTTGGCTGATTTGGCAGAGGAGAGACGACCTCCTGTAGATGTGGGTGTACGGTTGGCACTACGGGCTTAGTGGAATTTGGCTTTATCAATAAGAGAGAATCTTGTTTATTTCATCACTTACCACTGACTGCCTTACGTGCCACACTTGCTCCACCCAGAGTGGATCGAGTACCTGTATTGGTAGTTCGGGCACTGACAGTGGTAGCTCCACCACCTTTTCTACGTAAAGGAGCATCGTATTCCCCACCTGGGAAGTTTTGATCCCAGAATCGTTTAACCCATTGTAAGAATTCAAGATTGTCTTGGAATTTGCATTTGATCAACTTGTCCACTGGAATAATCTTTTTTTTTTTGTGTGTATCAACATAACTAGTTTAACTTATGTTTATCTTATTTTACCTTATCAATTCTAGAAAGATGTCAATAGGACGCGTCTTTTTTTTTTGTATAGAAACTTACTTGTGTTTATCAAATGTATGTTGAAGTACTTTATAGTTTCCAACATATTCATACTCATGCTTTGTATCAAACTTAACCTTAGTCATACCAACATCATCTAATGTATCCTCTTAGTTAGATTTCTTTCTTTCTTTGTTCTGCCACTTACTGAATACAGAATCCATGATTTGGCAGTAAGCAGCACCTTAAAAAGAAAAGTCAGCAGTGAGAAAAAAACAAGTTCTATATTTCCTTTGAATACCTGTTCCCACTTGTTCGACTTTTGTATAATTTAACTGCAAGAGGTCATTTAACCAAGCCAATAGTTCTGTTCTTGATTCTCCCATTTTCGATAGGATAAGTATTCTATACGCTCAAAAAAAAAAATAAAAAAAAAAAGAAAGAAAGAAGGAAAAAAAAAAAAAGAGAGAAAACAGGTACAGTTTAATCTCCAGCTTGAGTTTAAATCTGAGTACCTATTTTGTGCATACATACCATTTCTCACTCTCTCTTACTTTTCTTTTTTTTTTTTAATTTTTTCTCGAAAGTCATGTCAAGTTATTATTTTGCTATTGTAGGAGCAACTGATAACCCAATCTATGAAACTGAAATCATTCCTTCATCACGGTCATCAGCACTTGTGGATTCAAACAGAGTAATCAGAACAAGACGAATGAATATCATACGCGTCTATTGATAACTTTGAAATAGCAGAGAGATGAACATAAGCATCTGAATCAGTTTATTATTCATGCAGCACTTGACGTTGTAGAAGAATACCAATGGAATACAACCGCCATGTACCTCAAGTCGATCGATCGATTCAACGAGTTTTATGTCTCATGCTTTGTGACAGCAGGCAGTAAAGTATAAAAAAGTAAGGCAATGGGTTTGGTTTCTCATATATTTTAATAAAGATGTCAAGTTCATGCTGCTACATGACCAGAAATCAGAAGACAGTATAAAGCAATTCTTTACTGAAGTCTATGAACTCTATGTTAAGGTAAGATAGGTGTATCTTGATCAACCTAGCTATTTTCTGATCTTTAGGGATAGATACTGATGAACCCATTTTATGAGAAAAACTCAACCATCACCAACCCATCCTTTGATAACCGTATTAAACTGGCAGCAAGACGTTTTCTTTAAGAAAAAGTTAATAAATATATACACAATTATTTACATTGTTCTAATATAAAGAGAATCTAATGAGGCGTTTCTTCACCATTGGTCCATACACGAAGTCGTTCCTTGAAATAACGTTCCAGTCGATTAGCACAACGAGCATAGTTGGTGGCTTCTCCATTATATATTCGACAGTTCTCAAACATCCTTAATGCATCTCTAATAAATTCATCCATGGTAGGATAGACATCAGTTTCCACATTATGTTCTAATGTTGTCAAATCTAAGTAGAAAAGGTATCAATTGGATTGAATTCAAGTGATATATATATTTTTACCCATAGGATTCGTAATCACATCATAATAATCAGTGACTTCATCTGCATTGACAGCCTCCAAAAAGGGCCATGAATGAGGATTGGAGCGTAATTCACTGACCAAATGACGCATTTGGTTGTAATGAGGTGCATGACGAGGTTTGTTGGATAGGGCATCCATCTCAGGTGTCCAGCCAGATTCTTTGACACCAGGTACTTTGTAAGGGTCAATCGATCGCTTTCCTTCCTCGTTCATGGGCATCTGAATGCCTGGGTATACAATGTGTGATTTGGAATATTCTTTCATCTTTTCATAGACTGCCTTTCGTTGGATCTGAAGAAGATCATGTACTTGAAGGTATTTGACTTTGGGTACTGTTGTACACTATCGATTTCCCACTTGCTCAAGTTAATGTTCTCTTTTCTGCTTTTTTTTTCTTATTATTACCTGCATGATAGTACCACCTTCATAGTCCTTAATATAGCCTACCCATTTTCGTTTATCTAATGTGATCTCAGTAGTGAATCCTTGCTTTTTGAAATAACCAGTAGCATAATTATCAGCATAGGTCAGATAATGCTTGATGTTTGTGTGTTCTGATACATAATCCTTCAGATGGTTCATCAAAAAGGACCCATATCCCTTGACTTGTTCAGTCGATGCAATTGCACAAAACACAATTTCAGCAAATTCTTGTGGATCAAACGGTCGATAACAGATACCACCAATGACCTTCATGGGCTTACGAATAAGGGCAATGCTCTTGTGGTTGCGATCATAGACAAGTCGAGCAATGTATTCCTTAGGCATCTTGGGCAGCTGTTTCTGAAAGATGTTCTTAAGACCTGTCAATAGGATCATACTGTCTCGCTCACCATCATTCTCGACCACTCTCACTTCAATCAAGCCCAGTCTTTCCTCACGCATGGCTGGACTTTCCTTCTTTTCTGAAGGGTCTAAATGGACCAAGATCTTGACTTTTCCTTCACCGTCCAGAATGCCTGATTTTGCACCAATGGCACCATTGACCTTCAATGCTTCTTCATTCAGCAGACGCTCTCCTTCTTCTGTCACACTGACGATGTTTGGAATTTCTTGTTCTAGCATTTCACGTTCTGCCTTACTGATGGCCTGATCTTCATCTTCCTCTTCACTTTCCTCTTCTTCTTCACTTTCCTCTTCTTCTTCTTGATGACCGTTTGACTTTTTATCCTCCTCTCTTGGCTCTTCAGATGGTTTAGGTGGTTTTTTGAGTGGTACAGGGTATTCAGTTTGTTTCTTTTTGTTGTCTTCCTCGTTTTCTTCTTCTATATCAGAAGGCTCTTCTTCTTCATAAGGTTCATCTTCCTCTTCTTCTTCCTCCTCTTCTTCACTTTCCTCTTCTTCTTCCTCTTCTTCTATATGCGTCTTTTGTCGTTTCACGTTTTCTATCTCATCTGTCGTCTGTCGTGTTCTTTTGGCGTTGTCTTCTATTGAAATATGAGTATAGGACAACATACGATAGCCATGACTTACCATCAAGCGAGGAAGGAGAAGAAGCTTCAGACAGAAAGTCAGTAGATTGTTCGCGAGTGGCATCATACGTGATTTGTCTGTGATAGCTTAGCACACATCTTCACTCATAACTTGCACTTACTTCTTTAGTGATTCCACATCCTGATCGGTATAATCATAATCGTCCATCTTTCCTTTTTCCTTGATCATGATTAGTTTATTCACTTTCTTATTCTATTCAACCAACTTACTTCCAACAACTCATCAATCCGAAGGGCTACTTTGAGTCGACGTGTAAAGTCTCTCTTTTGTCCAACATGGTCATGGGCGTCATGACCACAAAGACAAGTCTGTGAATAATCAAGAGAAAAACTAGGTCGCCAACCTTGACAATCCTGGCATTGATCACAAGGCATATGTCGAGCAAGTTTAAGTATCTTGTCTGTATCTGTCATACTGACAATTTGAGGAAATAGTTCATTCAAAGACTCAGACATCTCGTTTGGTCACTTCAACAAGGCATGGACACAGAAAAAAATAAAAAGAAAGTAATTTTTTTTTTATTAAGAGGACAGTAGCCAATAAATGTGTTCTAAAGGGTAAAAAAATGGAGAATGAAATTTTGACAGATCAATGCATATTTAAAGTGTATGTTTAGCGCGTGTGTATTGTCTGCTCCATTGCACATCAACACCAAGTTCATAAGCAGCACGATGTGTCCAGGCACTGTTACGTAAAAACTCTCGAGCTATCAAGATATAGTCTGCTTTTTGGTCTTGCAAGATATGCTCTGCTTGTTGAGGCTCGGTAATGACACCGACTGTGCCTGTGGCAATACCAACCTCTTTTCTAATAAATGCTGCAAGGGGTACTTGGTATGAGGGGGCAACAGGGTATTTGACATGCAGATTACCGCCAGAAGATACATCAATGACATCTACACCAAGCGATTTGAGAGCGCTTGCATAGACAGTAGATTGATGAATATCCCATCCTTCATGATCATAGCCTAAGGTTTCAGGGTTCTTGAAGTCAGTACCGGACAGGCGAACCCAAAGAGGCTTATGCTCAGGCCATACTTGACGGACAGCCTTGACGACCTCTAGAGGAAAACGAAGACGATTCTCCAAAGATCCACCATATTCATCTGTTCGCTTGTTTGAATTGCCTGATAGGAAATTATGCAATAAATACCTTTTTTTTTTTTAAAAAAAAAGTTAGTCAGAGATAACTCTATGTCCTCTTTTTTTTTCTTTACCCATGCGCACTATGTATTTCAAGCACTTCAACACCTGCTTTATCAGCACGGATAGCAGCATCAGCCCAACTCTGTACAACCTGCTTGATCTCAGAGACAGTCAAAGGTCTAGGTCGACCATGTCTATCATCAAAAGGTATATCTGAAGGACCAACAACTTGATCAGGCCAACCACCTTCTGATTCAGAGAGTAAATGATAAGGACCTATGGCTGACATACTTGACTTTCGACCTGCATGTCCAAGTTGGAGTCCAGGTACAGAACCTTGCGATTTAATGAAGTCTGTGATTCGTTTGATAGGTGCAATATGATCGTCTGACCAAATACCCAAGTCTAGGTCGGTTGAGCGTCCTCTTGCTTCAACGGCTGTGGCTTCCAAAAAGATCAGGCCAGGTCCTTTAATGGCAAATGAGCCATAGTGACTTTGATGAAAATCATTCGCCAGACCGTCTTTGGCACTGTACATACACATAGGTGATACTACAATTCGAGAATGTAGAGTCACTGATCTGGCTTGAATTGGAGTAAACAACTTGGGGGTGTTTTCGGTCATGTCTTCTATAGGACTACCTATTTCAGGTTGGTTGTTACTGTAGGCAGTAGATGATTTACTAGAGGCAAGCATATTGAGGAATAAATGATTTTTTTAAGAAAAAAAAAGAAAAGATAAAAGTCAATGGATATGCAGTTTTATACAAAAGCGATATGACAAATCCAGTTTTACATTATTCATTTGATGTGCTTATCTTTTGGTTGATAAGTCATTGCTTACATATCCGCAAACATACTAATGATATGGCAAAATGATGTTCCCTTTTTTTTTTTGCTGATCCTAAAGAGGGGTTTTGTTTTTCCTATTCTACTGCGTTAAAAAAAAAGAAACATACAAAAATAGCATGTGTGATCTTAATTCGCTATTCTTCTAAAAAACCAAATGTTGCCAACAATTAGATAGAACTCATTGAACAAAAATAGGTTGCTTGAGCTTTGCATCATTTCAAGAAATAAGCTTTTCCTCTTCTTTTTTTTTAGAACGGATAAAAGTTACTAATATGGACACATATTTCTTTTTTGAGCAACAAATCCTTACTTGATTTTGACTGGTTACCAACAGATCATTTGGTTAAGCCTAGTTTGGCTGTTACAAGAACAGGAAAAGAGCGCTTACTGATTTTAGGAATCGCAGTACCATGTTAAAGCAAAGGCAAGCTTTATTGTTTGACTCAGAAATACACAAAACCTTAAAAAGTCATAGTAGCCACTATACTTGAGCATCATTTGTAAACCAACAAGAAAACTTAAACTTAATATTGTTTTATTTGTACTAAAAGGGAAAAAATAAATAGTGTCGCTATTGCTTTAGACATTACTTATCTTTTTGTTCAAAGTACCAACAATATGAGAGAACAAGCCTGGTCTTTTGCTCGAACTCTCGATACCGCTATGTTGTTTGTTTGAATTTTCTTGCTTCTCATACAAATACTTTGTGACCTTTGCATCACCTTCTTCAAACAGAGTGTAAAGTTTTGCTTCAATGGACTTGGCCATCTGACGCTTGACAATGCCAGTCAAGACCGGATTGAGTACTTTATAAAGCATACTAATTGATAAACGATAAGCATAAAAGCACTTATACATACGACAGATAACTCACTTGTGTTTGCTGTGCTTGACTTGGATAAAGAGCTTGTCAATAACACAATGACATTGATCAAGGCGAAAAGCATGCTTTTGATCAACATAGTTACTTGTGACAAGCATGCTGAGCTTTAGGCCTTCTCCTTCGGTCTATGACAAGCTTAAGGTAAGAACAATAGTCAGCTTAGCTAATTGTCTACTTACGCGTAAAGAGACGACACCTGAGTCAGTCAATCGAGGAAAGCCTGTCTTCTTTTTGTAATAAAAGATAACATCTTCCATAACAGTTTGAATGCCTGCCATATCAATATGCATAGATTGCACGTTTGTATAGCCCATGTTACTAGGGCTGAATCTTAAGAAATCTTGTATCTTGATTTCAAACACCTTAGGCAAGAGTGTGTCTCCAGCCAAAAGAAGATTCTCCAGAGCAATCTCGTACTGTCTATCACTATAGACTATTCTAGGAAGAGCAATATAATGGAACTGCTCAATCAAGGCAGGAATCAATGTGATTCTCATATCGTTCAACAGTTGAGGCTTAAAGGCGACATATCCATTTCTGAGTCAAGCGATCAGTAAAATGTATTGAGGAAGAGTGTGCTGTTCATTTGCATCTCACTTACTTATCATACCAAAGATGCTTATGGATAGACTTGACAAGATTAGAGATGTCTTTTGAAATAGGATCCTCACTAATAGTATTAACAAAGTCGCTGGCCTCTTGAGCAAAATCATTTGCTTCAGATCTGTATTGATCAAAAGCATGTTGACGAATCTGACCAATCAGTTCTTGTCCATCTTGAGTAGATCGATCAGCCTCTAGATAGTCGGGTTCCTGAAGCATTCGTTGGATATAACTTGTCACCTATGTCACCAAAAAAAAAAAATAGCGTTAATTTGTGAAATGGATTGTGTGTTTTGCATGTTATTTTACTTTGTCACAGAGGTCTTTCAAATGACTATCTTGCTTCAACTTGTCAGCCAAGTTGTTCCCTTTTTCAATAATTGGATTGAGAGATTTTCCTTGGGCCCAGTCTTCCAAGATAGTTTTTCCTTCTCGAGAAGAAGTGTACAGATAATACTCTCCTTGTTCAGAAGGATCTACAGTAGATGAGCTACGGTGGTTGAAGCGTTGAAAGTCACTGTTGGTAGTCAATCGCTTTCCCCAGTCGCTAAATAGAGTCAAAAGAACAGACATAGCTTGTTGATACTCTGGATTCTTTTGAATTGTGATCATAATCTTCTTCAATTGAATCATAATTTGATCTAGAGCTGCGGATGTGTCCTTTGAAGGATTTTCCTCATTTGATACAGTTGGCTCTATGGATGCAGCATGGTACTTGTGAACAGTTGTCTTGCCTGTTGAGGGTGCTCCTTGATTCACTTCATTGTTTGAAGCTGGCAAGTAATAGGTAGGTGAATTCAAGGCACCTACTGCACCACTGTAGTTCCATTCACTGTCCTTCTTGTGTCGCTTAAAAAGTGCTTCTCGAGCTTCTGTTTCGTCAAAATGACCCTTGTTGCTCATGTTTTGATGGTAGACATCAGCAAGGTCACCTTTGTGTTGAGTGTCGTCTTCAGAGACAGCTGGCATGTCATACGCATGTTTTTCATAAAGAGAAGATGGGGTCAGAGGGCGGACACGAATGTTACCTACTTGAGCAGAAGGATTGATGGCAGACGAGTTGGCTAGATAAGTACCATTCTGGCTATCATGTTGATGATGTATATCTGAATCAACAGCATTACCACCATCATCTCTGATTGGCCCGCTCTCTTCAAAATCCATAAAGCGATGATTTAAGAATTGTTGATGGGCTTGAGGAATATCATGGTGCTGATCTTGTTGAGTGTAATGATGTGCGTCTCTCGGATTGTCCAAACAGTGACCGCTGTCATCCTTCATAACCTTATCTTCTTCTGGATCAACAAAACGATGCTGAAGGAATTGCAAATGCTTCCCGGGAAGAGGATAAGCATGATCTCCCCAAGTAAAAAAAACAACAGTTAAAATTCAGCAGCGATTTTTTTTAGCTTTGACAAAAAAAAGTACTACCTTGATTTTTATTGGCAGAAGCTGCATGAATGTTGAATGATTTGCCTTCTTTAAGCATTTTCCCATCATGTTCCAATGAATTTCCCATAACTTGTTGAGCTAAACTCAACATCTGACTAAGAAGACCCCTAAATTGAGAATTAAACAGAAACAATTTGGCCAGCTTCAGAACGGCATCAGCAGCTGTCTTGAGCTGTGATTTAGGTGGTTGACCAATAAGAGCATGGTGCTTGGCGATTTCTTCAGATTTCTTAACATGATAAATCATAGATTGAAAGAGTTCATCTCTATTCTTGGTTCTCAAAGCTGACTGAAGTGTCATCAAGAGCTGCTGAAAATCATTCAAGAGTAGTACACCATCTTCTGACATGTTTTTCTTGTTGTTTTCAATCGTGCTGCTGTGCAGTAAACGATCTATGATCGAGTTCAGTTGGTGGTTTGTAGGCAGTTTGCCTTGGCGAAGTAAATCCATGTTATCCAAGACAGAAGCACGTTCACTTGCAATGGAGGAACGTCGGCGCTCTTGAGACAAGCGTCGTTCACTTTGTTCAGAGAGTCTCCTTACTGTATTTTGAAGTTGAGGGGAAGCATCATCTATGTCTTTTCTTTGGGGACAAATAAATGTTGAATCGCCTCGTCCATATTGATGATAGATAGCAGCCATTTTTATATCTTTTTTTTTTAGTGATGAGCACTTGGCAAAATGACATTGACCATGCTGTTTAAATACTGAAAAATGCCCTTGTATTTCATTATATCGTCATGCTATAAGAAACATATCCATAGGCAATGGTCAAACGAAAGAGAGAAAGAGCATTTTATTTTACTGTGTCTTCTAATGCATCAGCAGGATGGTTTAACACAAAAACATCACAAAGGTGATCAATGTCCTTTGTATAACCAGATAACAGATCCGTTACGCGTAGACCACCTACACGCTGCAAGCCAGGTGTCAAAGGAAAGAACTCGACATGTGTCTCTGTTGATTGTCCTGCTCCTAATTCGCCTAGTTGTCGGCTGCTCAGACCACTTAGCAAGACAGATCCCATCTTAGTCTTGATTGCATTCAATACAAGTTTCATATTATCACTCGAATGATTTTTGACTCGAATTCCAAGCTTGAAGGGTGTCTCTAATACGATACGAACTTCCTCCTCCTCCTCTGTTTCTTTGTTTGAAATCCAAAAAGGCTTAATTTCAATTTCCTCTAGCATGGGTGCTTTTCGTGTTAGCTGAGAGGTTTGTAATCGGCCTAGATCACCCATATAAGATCGCCATACAATATCCAATTTACCCAATGCATTGGTAGTGCGAGAAATGCGATCGTTTTGTGAGTCATGAGGTGATAGCATGTAAAGATATTGACGCACATCTTGAGGATGAATAAAATGATCGCCGAATACTGTCTCTTCTTCACTACCTACAACACCATTCATGTCCTCAAAGGTAAAATATTCAGATGGTTCAAATTTCATGCGCTCAAGAAACATTGGTCCTGCCGACACATTCTGAAGTTGTGCTTCCAAAAAGACTCGACCATCAATCATATTGTTGAGCTTTGTCTTCACAGCTAAAGGATTGGAAACCTGAAATTTGTAAAACTTTCGAAAATGGCGTTTCTTGCCATCAGGCGCTACATAATGCACTGAACAGACAAGAATATGAACACCTAGTTCCTTGATTTCATGAGACACTGTGGTATCATAGGTGGCCTGAATCTCTATTGTGGCCATGGGCGTTTGTGTTGTGTCTGACAGGACGAATCGTTGTGAGGATGTCTGAAGCTCAATCTTGACGCCCACTTGATGAACAGTTGAAAGTGTTTCGTTATTGATGCTGATGAGCGTACTAAAGTTCTCGCCTAGATAGATATTGCCAAATGCAGAAGGAAGCTTGAGCATTTGACTTAGACCGAAATCTCGGATTTGAAGGTTTCCGCCTTTGCCATCTACAGGTAGAGAGGCTGTCAAGTCGGCAATATTGAGTGATTCAAGACCTTCAACCAAAGGCGATTTCTCAGTTGACTCATAGTAGATGGGTAAGGTGGCTGTGAGTTGAGGGCGCGAAAGCCTCATGACTTTGAGTGAGAGTAAATGAGGTAGTTGGTCATCTTGGTTCTGTCTGTTGTTAGCAACTCCAATATTGCTCTGACGAGGTGAAGTAACAGTGGGTGTACTGGCCATGATAGAGATAGAAAGACAAAAAGAAGGGGTGTTACTTAGTGTGACTCTGTCTGTTTGTAATGCGCTTATTTTCTACATAGTTAGGATTTGATTTTTTTGTTGTTTTATCTATTTGTGCCTTTCTCTTGAAACCACTAAAGCTTCCTGACTTTGTCTCCAAGTCTATTAGCTGCAATAAACGTGAAGCAAATTACTAGTCATACCCTAACAAGTGTCAAAAGGTAATATAGAGTTGATTCATATATTGCAACCGCTGTTGTAGTGTTAAATGTGAATAGTAATGCATCATATATTTTTGAACTTGTTTAAAGAGAATCAAACAAGGTTGGTTGTGGTGCTGCTTGATCGATGAGCCCAATACTGCCATTTTCAGCTACAGTTGCGAAGCAAATTGCATAAACTATCCATGTTCTGAGGAACAGAATCATGAAATCTTTTTCTATTGAGTAAGAAAAGGGTGCATACTTTCTATTAGAGTCTGATTAATTCATGATATATCTCGCAATCTTGTCTCCTAGAAAACAAAGTTGACTGAAATCATCAAACTAATATGTGTTGAGAGCACAATTGAAAACAAAGAGGAATTTTGTGTCATCCATTTTATGAAACTATGCTTACCTTCAGGGTTCAACAAATATCCAAATTGATCGATAAACCATGTTTAACCTCTTTAGCTCATCAAGCTCTATTTATCCAAAGTAACGCTAGAGTAAAGACTTCAATGTAATAGTTAAGAATGAGAGCGTTTTGGTGAATCGTGCTAGATAATACCTCAATCAGAAATCCAACACTTCATGTCTTATCAAGAAGTTCACTGAGACCAAGAATTGTTAATGCAATTTTATAAAGCGACAAGCGGTCACAACAGTAAGTGTAAGTGCAAATAATGTGTGCATGTGTACAGCAGCTATTGAAAATCACATGTTTCAGCTTTAAATTCTCTTTTTCTTTTTGTCATTATTTCTTTTTCTTGCATACGTGTCTTCATACTAATATCATGGCTACTATTCCGCCTCATTATACAGACTCCTTTATTTCTCAGAGATATAATAAGGCCTTGCATTTCGTGCAAAACTTGCCTGCTAGCTCGAGTTTTCAACCTACTAAAAATCAAAAACTAGAAGTGAGTGAAGCTACAAAAAATTGACAGTCGGATAAGTTTCTTATATGGATAAAAAAAAAGCTGTATGCGCTTTATAAACAAGTATCTGTAGGCGACATCAACACACAGAGGCCTGGACTGTTTGATGTAGTTGGGAGAGCTAAATGGTACGCTTGAAAAATCCAAATGAACAAAGAGAGAGAGAAATATTTACAAAGCAATTAAAGGGATGCTTGGAAAAAACTAGAAGGCATGTCTGTGCTTGAAGCAAGGCACACTTATGTCGAAGCACTTTTAAGAATTGCTACGGAGGCAAAGAAAAAAAGTCAATTGATTTTCGCTTTAAATTCTTTTTTATGCTGATCAAATTATCATTGTAGGCTTATAAAAAAAATATGGGAAGAGCAGAAGCTCAGCAGATCATACATGCTTTCTCCAATATGAAGCCGTTTAATATAGAAGTTGCTGATGACGCATCACACCATGAAGGTGCGTTTTTCGTTTGACTAAAATGGATTCCTTGAACTAATAATTCATGTTATAGAAGCTAGTATAGCATCTGAAGAAGCTGAAGAACAAGCTTACCTTCAAGATATCCAGCAGAATGTATCAAGCGCAATGAGCGATAAACAACCTCAACAAATACGACGACCTGGGTCAGTTGCCTCAATTCAGACAACTGTCACAGCACCCATCATACCTAATCACAGCCATATTCCTT
Organism: Choanephora cucurbitarum; assembly: GCA_025331435.1. Lineage (NCBI taxonomy): Eukaryota > Fungi > Mucoromycota > Mucoromycetes > Mucorales > Choanephoraceae > Choanephora > Choanephora cucurbitarum. Next base: position 195,293 of record JAIWNI010000030.1, read on the forward strand.
TTACGTCTGTTCCTCATATGAAGGACTCTTCTCAAAGGCAACGAATTGCCGAAAGAAGACAGCAAGCAAACACAATCAGAGAAAATACAAGGACTCCACCAATTGGCAGAAATGCATTTCAGGAACAAGATTATGTAGATGAAAGCGTCAACCCTTGGCAACATATACCACCTTTTTCTGTTCGAGACAGACAGCATATACAAGATGACAACAACAGCTATAGCAGCAGTAACAATAGTTCCGATGAGGATAATCACAAGCATATTAGAAGGGTTAGAACACCTCAAAGTACATCACGATTAGCACGTAATCGATCTATGTATACTCGAATTGCCTCTCCTTCCCGGCCTAACCTGACATATCATACTCAACGGTTTCAGTCACCTGTATTTGGATCAAGTACTTCATCGTCTGTCACTACTACACCACACAATTTCCAAGATCATGTTAGGTCTTTGGAGCATAGGAGCCGCCCAACTTATCAAAGTATAGCCGAGCTCGATCATTCATCATCTCAACTCGCGCTATCCCATTCAACAAAGAAAGCCATTGAAGATTTACAACATCAACTGATGATACTAAATGAACGAGTAGATGAGTTGCGCCAAGAGTTAGTAGAACAAGACAGGCAAAGAGCAGCACTTGGGAAAAAAGCAACAAGATTATCTCTGTCTTCTTCCTCTTCTTCTTCATCTACAGGTGAAGCAAGTGGAAGTAATTGGAAATGGGTGATCAAGGTTTGTACTTGTATACAAATCCAGAAAACATGACATGACATTGTTTAATTCTTTGGCATTTTTTTTAGGCAGCCTCAAGATATGCAGGTGTAAATCTGATGACACTTCTAATTCTATTTCTAGTTCTGTACAAATCAGGTATTCTGATTGTTCGTATTACCAGCTTGCGTAACTTAAAAGCTCTTTGGGAGTTAAATAACATTAACTTGCATAGACTCAATTGGCCTATTCGCATATTCGTATAAAAAACATTTTTGCTCTCATTCACAATAAACTTTACCTAATTTAATCGTAATAATGATACAAAATAAGGTTCCCTTATATGTGCAGCGAAAATATCTCAAGATTGATCCAAGTGGACACGGAGAAAATTAAAATCGTTTTGTATTAAGTCCAAAAAAAACAGTGCTCTCTTTCTTTGAGAATTTCTCTTATTAGGAGCTTGACAATGACCAAAGGGTGCTATTGTATACTGAGGTAGTTTTATGACTAATCATTTTTGTTTTTGAAAAGTAGCCTCTTGCTCAATCGAAAGACAAACGTCTTATGATCATCATGGTTGTTCAATACATAGTTTATTGACTAAATTATTGAGATCAACTCAAACAAATCTATCGCTGCCTAAGCTCTAACATTTTAGTTTTTTTTTGTTAGAATGCTTTTCATTAGAACGCAGAACAAAGACAAGCCGAGAGTACCGCCTTTTGAACAAACCTCAATTCCACAGCATTTTGCGTTATAAAAGCAATCATATAGGCAAAAGAACAGAGCTCGGAATGCCGACTCAAGCAAGCTCCTCATCTCAAATCTTATCTAAATTACAGGAGAAAGATGTTTCAGCTTCATTGTGCCAAGTACGACATCACTATTCTATACCAAATGCTGGTGTTATAGCTCGGAATTTTCCACATATTCACCCGTTGAATTAGCTCATCCTTTTTTTTTAGATTTGAGGAAATTGTTCCTTTTTGAGGAAATTGTCACCAGATATATAAGACAAACCAATTGGCTATGGTAAGTCATTTAAACTTCTGTGTGGTTAAAAGCAATATCATTTCGTCAAGTCATGTGCTAGCATATGGCTTCTTTGTTTTTTTTTCTAATTGCTTATATAAACATCATTTCCTCACTTTTTTGTTTTATCAAATTTCTTTGCCTACATACACAATTAAAATAACATGCCACCATTTCACGAAGACAATGTTATCCGTCGCAATGAAAGATACCCCACAAAGTATACATCCTCTTCTCCTCCTTTACTGGGACATGAATTGAGCAGGACACAGCACAAGCTCCAATTACAGCGAATGTCTTTTTTAGCGAATGACAAAAACTACTTAGATCACCCTCAGAACATGAGAAGACTGACCAAAGAAATTGATCGAGTCAACAGAGAATATCGTAACGTAAGACAGTTCGAAGACCCTTTAAAGGCATCTCTTGAAAGAATTACTCAACAGCAGCAAAATCCTCCAAAGCTTGTTCAAGATAATGAGTCCACAAGCTCTCTTTCCCGGAGCAACAGCACTCATAGCAGCAGTAGTGGCAGCGTCATTAGCCATCACAGTGCTCATCATGATCCTAGAAAAAGCAATGATAGAAATCAGAGCAGTAATACTGATCTCAGCTCTTCTTCAGAGAAGAGCAGTTTTTTAAGCAGATGGTTTGCAAGCTACTATCATGAAGATGCTCCCACTTCAGGCGATGAGCCAATTGCCTACTCCTTTCATCCTACAGTGGCACACCAAATGAAACAATATCGCAGGACGACAATTAAAAATATATAACAAATACAAAAATAAAATAAACAAGTAAATAGAAAACGGAAAGCTGTTCCGCTATTCAATACTTCATGCTGTGTTTTTCTTTTCTTTTTTGACATGAGTTATAGAGCTATAACTAACGGGCTTAAAAAAGTTTTGCTTAATACAAGGAATAATCCCCTAATTAATATGAAAGCAAAATCGCCGTTTGATGCTAACCGATTGATCTGTAGATCTTTCTTTCGTCACAATTGAAGTAGAAAAAGAGTCATATGGTATATTTTATGAGCTACAAGAGATTTTGTCATGTGGAATACAATGCCAAAGTCTGGTCTCGAAGATCCGGCGGCGCTTTTCCCAAAGGTCAATTGAGAAGCCTGGCTATTTTGCAAGTAACAAGGACTTACCAAGTATGTGCAATAGAACGTCAAAGCACAAAATAGAACTATTTGAATTTAACATCTCCGCTAACGTTGAGGTCCATACAGCAGAAAAGAAGATGCCATCACAGACAAGTAAAGAAAGCATGGCAAAAGAACAAGAAGTGCAATTTGATCAGACACCAAAGGCAAACAGAATTATTTTATCATTTCAGTTTGTGCTTCATTTTTAGCCTACAAAGAATGATTGTGATTGTTTGATTGATTAAAAAGAACTTCAGCTACATACTTTACAAGTTCAAAGGAGGCTCTTTTTTTTTGCACAAGGTGCTCTTGCTTGAGCTGATTTCTTTTAGCAGCTAATAAAGCTGTTTGCTTGTGATAAGACAGAGCAAGAAGTATTTGCATTGAATTGGTTAGCTAATACAGAATTCATTCATGCAGTATAATCATGATTTGCGAAGAAATCTAATCATGCCCAAAACTAAATACATTTGAAGAATGACATAATCAAAGAGTCGGTTGAAACATGGATAACAAAAAGTGAACAGAGCTCTTTCTTTGGCTAGAGTTTTTAGCGCTTGAACGAGACAACACACAAATTGGTTTATTTATATGACACAAATACGCCAACATGAGAAAAATGAACAGATTTTTGTTCTATGAATTGATTAAATTAAGTATATTGTACTACTTTTCGTTAGTCGACGCTTCCAAATGATGCTTGATTCCTTTTACGAGCTCAAACAAATGATATGCTGAACGGATCAAGCTTTCTTTCTGCATTTAGACCTCTCTTCCGCAAATTTTGATATCGACAGAAACTGTTTCAGGAGAAACATGATGCTAGAATAAAGTTTATAGCGTGTTACACTGCAATCTTTAGTACCTCTCTTTATCAACAATGTCGTCAATTCTGGTGTAGCCAATTTGATCTGGAGACTTTCAGCTGATTTAGTGTACTCTTTTATTATTATTTACGACTCCTTTTGAAGGAAGAAAAAAAGTGTTTCTTTGGCTTGTATAAGGCAACCAGGGATTAAAGATGTATGCATTAAAAGATGCCCATCGAGCCAAAGCATTTAATTGAAACCCAAGATCAGGTTCAGGGTGTTGACAAATAAGCTTCGTTTTTTTTTTCTTTTCTTGACAGCTCATATAGACATCATAATCTTCTCTCCTTCTCCCATTTTCACCTGATTTTCCGTAATCTTCTATAAATCTTATTTTGAAAAAGAAATTTATTCTTATGTTCTACGAGCAAAATCTATAAGACATAAACTATAGTGGATTTGTTGTGAAAGGCGACCGAATTCTGCGCCTTGAATATCTAAAATGGACTGCAACTTATCATGGATAGGGTTTGTAGGGTTAGAGACGATCAAATCGCCATGGATATTTAGAAAAACAGATAACCATGCTTGCGCAAGTTCGAAATTCTTTCTAGTCTCCAACATATATAGTATAGCTTCTAAATAATGATTCAGCAGACTAAGTTCAGGGTCAATAGAGAATGAGCGAATTTCGACATCAATTGCTGAGGGACTCAGTGACTTTGCATATTCTACAAATGTGTGATCTGCAACAAAACAAGTAAGACTCTTCCATCCGTTTTGCTCTCATTATTTTTTCATGACTTACACTGTCTGTTGGCTTCATGGCCGGCTCTCAATTCTTTAGCAAATTGTGTATCAGTGTTCAACTGACTGAAATTGAGTTGTCTAGATTTTTCGCCAGTAGCATCTTGGTCCTTTTCATCTTTAGCAGCATCGAGATCAAATTGTGCTTTTGCACCAGGCAAGGTTGGTAAAAAGAAAGGTGCCTTTTCTGGTAATTTTGGTGCCTCTTTGGGCTTGTTGCGCAATTTGATAGTATCTAAGTGTAACAAGTTTTGCCATTTGGCTCTAGGCTCCATAGACAAAGTAATCATTTGATCAGCAAGTTGATCAACTGTGTCCAACTTGTCTTGATCAGCAAACTCAGCATCTTCATCACTTTCATCCTCTTCGTCTGAGTCGAGTCCACCGCTAAGACTAGGTAGTGACAGCTCCTTAATATCTTGGTCATCTGTAATATTGCGTAAAGAGACATTGGTGTATTGTGTACGATTGGACCATAAAAAGATACCAACATGGTCTACATGGCCAGTGGCTAAAAAGTCGCCGTCTGGTGAGAAGGCCAAACATGTAACAATGTCTTGTACTCTAAAGATGTCCACCATAGCGCCTGTAGGCAAATCCCAAGTACGAACCGTACCATCAAGTGATGCTGAAACAATCCATCGGCTGTCTGAGCTAAAGACCTGTTACAATTCATCATATAACAGAAAAGAACAGTTAATTGAATGAATCCTGCAGATACAAACGATCAATGCTTACGAAATCTGTAATACGGTTGCGATGGCCCCAAAATTCTCTAATAATGTTCTTTGTCTCTAAATCAATCACTCGAATGCCTAAGTCATCACAAACAACAGCCAACAGATCATTATCGATATGGTAACGCATAGCAACCACAGGCGATTCAAGTTCGATAGTATGTATCACCTTAGCTGTCTTCACTTCCCAAATCTATATACGCACATATACATATGAGCAAACAAAGCGATTCATGTGCGTGTGCTGTAAACTACCTTAATCGTCTTATCAACAGAAGCTGTGATCAGATAACGATGGATGGTATCTGTCATCAAGCCTGTGATTGGCTTTTTGTGTCCATCAGGGCCGGCAAATGTTTTGCGGTGCAAGCCTGATTGCATGTTGAACATATCTACTGTACCAGAAGCGCAGCCTAAATAACCAAAGTTACCACAGGATGAAATACAAGTCGTCTTAACAGCTGTTTTGTCAGTACTGATCAAAGTATGTCCGCCTAAGCGCTTATTCTTTGAAGACCATGTACGGCAGGCGTTGTCGTTTCCGTGACAAGTAATGATGTTGTCCCATTCTTTTGCTTTTGTATCATTAACATCGAAATCAACAATCTGAGGCAATTTGAGATCATCCATACGGACACCTTGGCGATTGGCTTTTCTAGCAAGGTGTCCTTGTGAGTATTCAAAGTTTTGTGAATCACGTATTGTGCTGAATGAACGCAAAGAATGGTCTCGGCCAGCACTTAGAATAGTCTTAAGGCCTTCACCATGATACTTGATCTTAGATGGAGGTGCATGATGGCCACTACGGGATTTGAATGGATGTGGCACAGCATTATGTTTTTCGAAAATCCATTGCTATTCAATCTATTAGATACTATATCATTCCGACGTTTTCCTTCTCCTCTTTGTTGCTTTACCTTCACTGAGTTATCAGTAGAGCCAGTAACTAAGATAGGTTGATTATGCAAGAAAGTAAGTGATGTAATGAAGCCGTCGTGAGCATTTTTCATTATGTGAGCTAGTCTTCGTTCAGATAAATCCCATAAAGCAACATCCCCATGCATATTAGCAGTAGCCATTACTTGTTCCTCGTCTAATCAAGAAAAAGAAAGAATGAGTCTCAGCACTTTCTTTTGCTGGCCTTGATGTTTCCCTCTTTACCTGTTCTAAAAGTAATAGCTGTCACTCGATCATCTTGACGTACACTATCGATCTTTTCATCTGCTTTGATATTGTAAAGCAAAACAGTACCATCTAGCAAGCCAATGGCAACGACATCAATTACGGGTGACTGAGTCAAACAAGTGATAGGTGCGCCCATGTACTTGAATTGATAGATCATCTTGTTGGTTCGAATATTCCAGATTTGCATTGTGCCTTGTGTACTGGCAACTAATATTTTGTTGAGATAGGTAGAAGGATGAAGCATCTGAGTAGCTGTAAACTCGTCTCCAAACTCGATTTCGGTGTATAATTCGCCTGTAGTTGTGTCCCATAACTTCAATGTGTTATCATCACAAAGAGCAGCAATATAAGCGCCCAGTATAATGATCTGAGTGATAGCAAACTGCCCTTTTCCACCTACTCTGGATACTTCTTTACCACGCTTGTATCCAATCACACTGTTACCGCTAGCAGCATAAACAAATTTCTTGTGAGTAGCTAAAGCAGTAATGGGCTTCTCGGTAGGTGTGCTGACAAACAAAAGGTTCATTTTTCCAAGCTATTGTCATACAGTTATTAGTTCGGCATTTATAGCCATAGCTTCTTTGCCTTACGTTGTATGTTTGAAAACTGTTTCCAACGCAAGTAGTCAAGAAATATTCTTGGCCAAAGTTGTTGATCACATAAGGAATTTCGTTGGTAACATATCCAATGGCTCGAAAAGGTTGATATATCTTGGAGTGGTTGGCATTCTTCTTGAGGCCATCTTCTACACGTCTTTTCTTTGTATCTATGCTAGCGCCGTTCGACATGACTCGTGCTGTCTTTAATGGAGTTTATGAAACTAAGAGGAAAAAAAAAATGGGACATAGCTCAGTGATAACTGAAGCTTGACATTCAAGCAGTCGTCAAAGCCACGAGAAAACGATTTTGAGTCACAGTTTTTCTATAATGATTCGTCGCATATTAAATTGCAATTCAATCTCTCTAGCAGGGGGAGACAGACATTTTACTTTTTTCTTATTGCGACCATTATGGCTCACGTATGAGGTGCCATGGTGCGAGTGAGCATATATATCATCTTCATACCAGGACGTACGAGCCTGCTCTAGGCTGCTCTGCTCTGTATATGCACTTTGTCTTATAACTTTTTGCTTTTTTCTTATTGCGACCATTATGGCTCACGTATGAGGTGCCATGGTGCGAGTGAGCATATATATCATCTTCATACCAGGACGTACGAGCCTGCTCTAGGCTGCTCTGCTCTGTATATGTACTTTATCATGAGAAGTAATATCTTTCCCTTATTGTTTTTTGGTATCCACAAAATCATCTTTGTCCAGATTAAAGGTTACTAAACAGCCCCAATAGTATACCTATTACCGCATACACACAGTTAGTTAGTGCAAACGTTTTGCTCGCAGAGAACAAGATTTTAGTGTTATGGGTGTTAATAATTGGGAATTAACATGATGTACTGTCTAGCATTTTACTTTGACCAAGATTATTAAGCATAGTAGGAATAGAAAACACTGATATTTTATAAAGGAAAGGTTTAGAGGCAGCAGAAACATTCGCCTCTCAACTAAGTGTGATATGGCCAATACTTGAACAAAAAGAAAGCTGGCTCTTAATGCTCAATCATTTGTCAAGAGAATCAGGTCAACCTACTCCTCTCTATTATAGACAAATGCGCGTCATGAAGTAATTTTACTTGGACAATAAAGATAACTCACAAGACTTCCTTTTTCTGACAACAATAAAAAGATTTTTGTTTTTCCATATACATTTGAGATTGTTGAACATCTGCACTCATCTTATTTAAACCAAGCCAAGATTTAAATGCGTATATTAGGGAAGAGATAACAAAGAAGAGAAATAGTTTATTACAAACAATCTCCTGTTGAAGAAGATGCTTCATTGTTCACTGTTGAAGTTTTGCTTGTACTAATGGCAAATAGCGACTTCACCACATCAAAGTCCAACAGTTCCCACTTCTTTGCTTCTTCATCATTCTTGCCACAATGCTTTTCGTACAAAAGAGCGACATTGTACAAGTGGTCAATACACGTGTAGAAGTTTGCATATTCTTCATATGTCAGTGGAAGAACAAGGCTTCCAACTTCCAACATCAGCATTATTTCTCCAACCTGAGAGCAAAGATAGAACTTCATCTGTTGGCCTATTTCTTTTTGTTAGCTCATTTTTGATTTTCTGCTTAGTTTTTTCTAAGTATATGTAATTACTTGCCTACGACTTGGAATACCATTGAGTTCTTCAAATTGAACGACCAAAGCATGCTCACACCAAAGAGAGCAAGACGGTATTTGTCCAAAGCTACTTTTTTGGGTGCAGTAGAGGAACACTTGATTTCACCAACAGCATTGATGAAGTCTTCACCTTCTTGTACCTCCACAAGGTAATCGGGCCGGCAGTTCTTAACATGACTGTAATCTTTAAAGATTACATGGTCGCACCTTTTCAAGCGAATGAGAATTACACTCGTTACAAAAAAAAGAGCTATTGATGTACTTACCCTTGTGGTGCGTGGGCTATGCTTACTTTAAAGATGCTGCAAATCGCAGGAACTATGTTCGACTGCAATCTCATTTCACCTCTATTGGTCTTCTTCAAAGTCATCTGATTCAATCTATAAACAAGTTAGCTATATGCATAAACTGGGTTAGCTACTTACAATTGAATCATGGTATTCAAGATTCGCTCTTCGAGCTTGCTCTGGGCGTCGTCATTCATCTTCTTCAACTTTGATATCAATTCATCGACGTCAAAATAATCTTCAAAAGCCTAATGTTGTTTCAGTAAGATTTCAGTTTTTTCTTCATGTCTCAACGAAAGAAAAAACAAGTGTGTGATCGTTTACCTCAAAAGCATCTCTAATCTCGTTTTTAAGGGCCAATCTGATTCTTTGTGGGGCTCCATACTTGTCTTTTTGCAAAGAAATCTTAAGACGACCTAGGAATTGGCTGTTGAGTTTGTCGTTTAAGTTTATATTGCCAATTTTCTCTAAGACAAGGATGTGCTGTAATATCCTATAAACAAAAGCCAAATTAGCGAGACTCTTATGTGTCTATCGTATCAAACACTTACAGCAACTTATTGAAGTCAGCGGTTTCTGACTTGATGGCATCTTGTGACTTGAAATGCTCGATTGATTTCTTTGCGTAGTCTGCAAGCGCTTCTTCAACATCAACCTCTTCAAAAACAATTTTTTTTGTGCTTTTGATTTTTGATAAGCCATCAATACTACCGGGGTAAGAAAGGAATTAATTTCCCATTGCCACTCTTGTTGGCATCATCTAAGTACTTACGCTTCTGTAATGTTTGCAGTATATAAAGAGCGCTTGATTGATGGCTTGCTCGCATCAGGAACACCAGTGACCTTTTTCATAGAAAAGAAGTAAGTATTTGATTTGCGCAGTCAATCATTTCAAACTTACATAAGTCATCCATGTCTTCTTTGCTGTTCCTTTAGACTACGGTATCATTGTTAGCTAAATCTTTTCAATAAAAATGCCTTGCTACATACCACATCGATGCCATATTCTTTTGCGCTCTTATTAAACCAAGATACCCAATTACTGTATTCAAGAACATCTTGTTTGTCATAATGCGAGCGAATATATTCTTGATGCTGAGTAATGAATAAATCAAAGCTAGGCGTTGAGTTCTTTGATTCGCAAGATTGAAAAAAGTTTTTAAATAATTTATAGTGAGGGATCATATTAATAATGTATAATAGAAGGGAAGAAAATTTTTGTTTGTGGAAGAAGAAAAAAGATACATTGAAACATACAAAGTTTGGCGTTTGATAAGCAACTCAGGCGTTTTCTGCCGCCGGAAGCTGAATGTCAAGGTACACAAACCATGCAAACCAACACGAGTACACAGTGTGAGCCTTGAATAATTGTCAAGAAGGGCAGGAAAGACGAAAGCTTTCAAAAAGAAAAAGTATTAGATATTTACACTATTCATAGTAGGAATTTCTAGCGATTATTTGGTTAGCCAAAGATTTCTAGATTTTCGGATAAGGCAGAAGAAGTTCCCTCTATATTAGTCAATTAGATGGATTCGCTTTGAATCAAATTTGACATACATGACAAGACCTTATACTGAAATAAGCATACTGTACCAAGTTTCTCATTTATTTGTCAATTAAATAACTGATCATATACATTATTCTTGCAGTTCATCACGGGCCAAGTAAGCTGTATTGATTAAAGCAAGAATACATAAAGCATCTTGCCCTTGAGTCTTTTCGCAGTAACTTGATACTTCACAGCACTTTGCAATTTGCATAAAATTGCCGATCCCATTGTTCACACTCACGTTCGAAACGTTTCCATTGAGACTTCATGTGACGTTTTGGTACGTCTAAAATAAGATATGAGAAGAGAGACAGGAGTGAATACTTTGAGACTGGCTCTACATTTTCGGTTTGTTTATCGAAGTATTAGAGAAAAGAACAAAGAGAGTAGGGAAGCTGAACTTTATTTGTTCTGACTTTAGCAAGTGTATTTATAGTGGTGGATGTTACAATAGTTTCATCCTTGATTTCAAATCAATGAAAATCATCTAATTGGTTGTTATTGGAACGACAACTAATTATGTACATGATGTAAGTATGGTTATAGTTTGATTTAGATATACATTATTGATAGTTGCATTAAGGTTGTGTAAAAGTTGTGTAAAAGTTGTGTAAAAGTTGTGTAAAAGTTGTGTAAAAGTTGTGTAAAAGTTGTGTAAAAGTTGTGTAAAAGTTGTGTAAAAGTTGTATAAATGTTGTGTAAAAGCTGTAGTGAAAAAATGTTATATAGTTGTATGCGTAGTTGTGTTTGCATGTCGTATGTCATTATTTGTGATGAGACATGCTATGGCCAATGTCTCTTTATTATCACAATTGATGATAAGCTCAGATTGGATAATTATATTTTAGAAGGTAAAGGCAAGAGCTTCATTAAGGTCAAGTCATCACAGTCACTTATCAACTCTTTATCTGCGTTGAAAACAACATAAGATATACATTTGGTGAAGGCTATTGAACACATTTTGTTGATTGAGATCCGTCAAACCAGCTGATGCAAATTTAACCCTCTGGATATGGACAGTTATAATAAATTAATAGCCAATCTCAAAGCATGAACAACAGTAATAAAAAAAAACTTTATGTATGATTCAACTCTGTATCTCTGTCCTCGCTTTACTGACAACATATTCTATTAACGACAACAGAGCTTTTGTTTTGGTCATCGTCGAAAAAATTCTTATGAACAACAGCCAATTTTCGGACTGTATACAGCATGCGAGTTTAGGAACAATATATGATATTTTTGAGAATTGTATGGGGATTCAGTATTATGAAAATCAAGCGACAAAATCTCAACACGAAATGAGTTTAGATCTTAACTAACAAAAGCGATTGCGCTGATTCTGTCTACTTCGTAATGGTTTTTCTATTAAGATACTGCACTGAAACACAAGATTAGAATAAGACACAACTCTTTTGACATTTTTTAGACACTGCATTAAGAAAAGCATGCCACAAAAAAAAAGAAGTATTCTTTTTTCAAAAAACCACTTCAACAAGTTATTCTCTTTTTGCTTATAAAGAATTCTTGCACTGAAAGTATTGTTATGGGAATATGCATAAGACTGAACCCTATCGATTATACAAATGCATTGATGCAAAAGCATTTTACCTGAATAACTTCCAGTGTTTGATTATATGAAGAAGCTTTTCACTTCATTCGGTTTGTAACATGATGGAATTTAATACTCATACATTGTTAGAAACATCTATCAAGATTGCCCTTACATTTAGAAAACATATCCTTGATGATTGCAGTGGTCCACGATGGTGAAATAATCCTAACTTCATTTTCTTGTCAAAATTTAGAGGAGGTTTCGAAAAGCTTCATTGACAGCATTAAGCTTTTCTTTTGACTGATTTGATAGGCGATGATTGTGCACTAGTATACAGTACTACCCCGCAATAACGGAATTCAGTATGGATGCAGAGTTATTCATTGTTGCAAAAATTTCGTCTTCTCTTACCCTGCTTTGATCGAGAAGGAACCAATGATATAATGTGAAAAGTGTATACCTAACGTAACTGCATCTCAGGTTTGTACGGCACCAAAACCATGCAATATTGATTCCGTTGTTGCGGGGTATTACTGTAGGCATATTTTGAAGCACTTAGACACTAAGTTAGATTGATAGCAAGTCAAAATGTCGGCTCTTCATTACTTCATCATTAAAGTAATGGCATTTACATACAAATGAAGTAATAGAATTGTGTTGTAGCAATACATAAGTGGGATATACAAACTGTCAAAAACGACACGAAGTTGTTTAAAAAAATAGCACTTTCAATCGTATACTTTGCTCTCTCACAACCATGAATTGTAGTATGATTTGGGTTTGAAAGGTGACAAACTTACCATAAAGGTCGTTGTGTGCAGCATTGTCATTTCAAATCTAAATCCATTTAACAGCGGCTTGCGGGTCACAATAAATAATAATCCAGTTCGCAAATTAACTAAGATACATGATGTGGTCACTCTACGATTATACAGATGTGTTTGTTCGTCATCCTCCATATGGCTCATACTACAGAACAATTCTGATTGGATTTTAAGGATAAACTTCAAAGATACCAAACTCTTGAAGATGAAACCTTGTAGGAATCTATCGTCAACGTTTGTAACCAAATTACTCTAAGCTATCTATACCTTCTTGCAAAGTGCTCTTATTTGCACTTTGCAAACCTATTAAACAAGAAAACCTTTTTATTTCTCAAACTCTTCATGATTCTTGTGTAACAAACTTAGTTGTGATAAAAATAATGTGATAGAGAGACTCATCATAAAGATTTCGACAAGTTGTTTTTAAAATGCAAAGAGTTGTTATGAAAACACTACATTAAGTGTCTAGCATGCTCCATTCTAGATGTATTTGTATGTCTATCTTTAGCAGAGAAAGTGACCAGCTATTTCATTATGAATCTCTACAAGAAATTTTATGGCAAAACAATATGGCTTTATCATGTATAGTCTGTTTGACTTAGGCTATAATTTCTTGATAAACAGCCAGAAGTATTAGAAACCCCTAGCCTCATAGTGCTTGTAATTGGTAAGAAAGACTTATATAGGCTTTATCAAAGAAACATATATGGCAGAGAGTCCTCAAGCGAGCGCTCTTGTCACTAACAATTGTCACATGTCATTCAAGATATCAGCATCAATAGAGAACGATTAGATCAAAATACGGGATTATTGTTTACTTTATAAGTCTCAACAAAATTAAATCTACTCCTACTATAACTAATAAACAATTGGATAAGTTAAGGCTTCTGGTAGCAAGAGAAAACAGGTGCTTACTAGAATGTCTTGGCCATTTGCTGCCATGAAGCTAGATCATTTCCTAATGTCTGTGCATAGTTGCCCATATGTGCGTCTACACATGCTTCATCTGTTTTGATGGATAAAATAAGAGAGAGAAAAGAAGCCTGATACTATTCCTCCACATCAACAATGAGGCTATCATAGCATAGTGCCTTCGCTGCTCGCTATACAACAATCAATATCCCCCCTTTTTCTTTGTTTATGCTTTTGGCAATAGACAGCTTGCTTGTGTCACCTTTCTTTCATTCCTACTTAATTGGTTTTTTATGCTTTAATTTCAACTGCGAAATTAATTTTTCATTTTCTTTCTGTTTTTTGCCTTCACTATCAAAAGAAGAATGCACTCTTGTAAGGATAGCAGTTAGCCTTTTCCTTGTTTTTCTATGTATCCGTTATGTATTCACTCACTAAGCTTTGGCAGATAACTCAAGCAATAGAGGCAGAAGTGGTAGTGATCGACAGAAACCTAGAGACAATGGCAAGCCCAGAGAAAACAGTAGACCTAGAGACAATGGGAATAGAGAAAAGCCTTCACGCACAATCAGTGTCAAGAATCTCAACCCAAAGACATTGCCAGACACACTGTTGACTTACTTCAACAAATTTGGACAGTGCATTGAAGCAACCCTAGATGAGGATGAGGATGGCAACCGAACACGTACAGCCACTATTATATTCAGGTAAACTATGTTTCCCTTCTTTTTAAGTTAATGAGAGAATGAGGGAGTGCAAAGCAAAAAGAGAGAGAGCGAGAGAGGGTAGAGAAGAAGTCATTTATGCAAACAGGATAAACAATTTCTCTCACAAAAAAAAAGAGGAAAGTGAGAGAGAGAGCGGGAAAAATTATAATGAAAGTCGAAAGAGTGAAATGCTTAATTACCATAGAGAGCCACCCAAGGATACACTGTTGATTGTTGATCACCGTATAGATGGACGATTAGTCACAGTCGAATTTATCAGCAACAAGCCTTACGAATTTGTTGGTCTCAGGCACGAAAAATCATTTCTTCATGCTCAATCATTCTCCATGGGTAATATGCTTGAAAAAAACCATTTTGTAGAAGAATGGTCAACCAAATCTACACCTAGTTCACCTATCAAATATGGACTCAACTACACAATGCGCCGAGTCACTATTTTCTTTACTCATTTGGATCAGGATTACAAAGTAGAATACCGCTTCAAGGATGTGATGGGCGATATGATGGTAGAGCGAGAGAACAACGTGACAATCTTCACTATTCCGTTAAGACACCCTGGTAGTTATTGGTTACAGAACAAAAAGAGTGTGTCTACTACATCTAAATCCATCAAAATGGGTAGTAAATGGGAGCGTGTGGCTCTAATTCCTCGCGAAAAGAACTATGTTCGCCCCAAAACCAAGACGTCTATTTTGCCTTTGACACCAGGTGAGGTACTTGACCTTGGCAACTGGCTTGTCTTTCGACTGGTCTTCCGTCCTTCAAGAAACAGTCAACACATCTTTGAAAGCTGTCTACAACAAGCAGCTACCTACAACATAGTTCCGTCTGATCTAAGCACTCACAAGATGCGTATTCGGCAGACCAAAGGAAGTGATCTACCAAAGCCCTTTGGTCATATTGAGCGAGTCAATTTGGGGCTTGATTTTGATGTGCTATACTTGCTTGAATCAGTCATTTCTCACCACTATCTTTATGAACGTAATTTGACTGAAACATTCTATAACACGCTAAAGGAACTTGAGCCCAAAATCAGTTGCGGTATGCTTCAGTTGATCAGCACAACTAAAGAGCGTATTTGGGATCCAGACAGATACTTGAATGACGTTTGGGATAAAATGGAAATGAAGATCATAGATAACCGTACGATTCCTAGCCATTGTGCCATGTTGCGTAAAGTGATTATTACACCTACTCAATTTTATGTTCAGCCTCCCTCACTCGAAACAACCAATCGAGTCGTACGGCACTTTAAGGATCATACAGATCGGTTTATCCGTGTCCAATTCATGGATGATGGGTTTACTAAAGTAGGCTCAAGTATTACACGTGAGGGCGAAGACAATCCTACTTCGCCCAAGGATTCTATTTACAACCGAATTTACGAAGTGCTAAGACGTGGTATTCAGATCGGTAAGCGCCGTTATGATTTTCTGGCCTTTTCCAGTTCCCAGCTTCGGGAGCAAGGTTGTTGGTTTTTCTCACCATCCCCTACTTGTGATTTGAATGCAAACAAGATTCGTCAGTGGATGGGCGTATTTTCTCATGAAAAGGTCGTGGCTAAACATGCCATTCGTATGGGACAGTGTTTCTCTTCTACACGTCCTGTGTGTACACTGGGCGAAAAAGAAGTGGAATATATTGATGATGTTAAGCGAAACGGTTACACTTTCTCTGACGGTATTGGGAAGATTTCTTCTTCACTGGCTGAACATGTAGCAATTCAAATGGATTTGAAATCAAATCCAAGTGCTTTCCAATTCCGTTTAGGTGGTGCAAAAGGTGTATTGACTGTCGACAAAACTCTCGATGCAAGAAACATCAAAGTGCAATTACGACCTAGTCAGATTAAGTTTGAATCTAAGCATCTTACATTAGAAGTCATCCGTACTTCGACTTATATCAATGGTTATTTGAATCGTCAAGTTATTACTCTCTTATCTGCTCTTGGTATTAAGGATGAAGTCTTTATGAATTTCTTCAATCGACAGATTAGTGACATCAACAAGTTATTCGAACGGCCTGAAGAAGCTATCCAGGTATTGTTGGGTAATGTGGATGAAGCTGGAACTGCACTTTCACTGGTGCCTATGATTCAAGCAGGATTTCTGGAACGAAACGATCCATACATTAAAAACTTGCTAAACTTGTTCCGAGTCAGCATTTTAAAAGATTTGAAGAAGAAGGCCAAGATCATTGTGCCTAAAGGTGCTTATCTGTTGGGAGTAATGGATGAAACAGCTACATTAGAACCTGATGAGGTCTTTATTCAGATCAACGTACCATCTCATTCAGGCGGTATTAATCGTATGGTAGTAACTGGCAGATGTGTTGTCTTTAGAAATCCTTGTTTTCATCCAGGTGATGTACGTATCGTTCAGGCTGTGGACAAAGAGAACTTGCACCATCTTCAAGATGTCATTGTGTTTCCTTCTCAAGGTTATCGCGATATTCCTAGCATGTGTTCTGGTGGTGATCTGGATGGTGACGACTATACTGTCTTTTGGGATAACAGCCTAATACCTCAAAGGAACTTCCCACCTATGGACTATACAGGTGCTCCACCAAAGCAGGTGGAAGATGAAGTCAAAATCATTGACATTCTCAAGTTTTTTGTCAATTATATCAACAATGATAATTTGGGCCAAATTGCCAATGCTCACTTGGCCACAGCCGATCAATCTGTCAATGGCGCTCGTGATGGTAAATGTATCCGACTTGCGCAACTTCACTCTGCAGCAGTTGATTTCCCCAAGACAGGTATTCCTGCCAAGATGGATGATGATCTTAAAGTCAAGCGATTCCCTGACTTTATGGACAAGAAGGACAAGGATACATATCTATCTCAAAAAGTGCTAGGCCGTATCTATCGTGCCATTGATAAAGCAGATTACAAGGACTATCAGTCGAGTATGACAGCTATAACCGAATACGATGTGCGTCTGCGTGTACCCAACATGGAGCTCTACATTGCTGATGCACGTGAGTTGCGACAGAAATATAATCGCAATCTGATGGCCTTAATGAATCAATACGGTGTTCAGACTGAGGCAGAGATTTGCTCAGGCTATATCATCAAATGGCTAAAGAAGGGCAAGAGCAAGTCAAATTACGAGCACCACAGCTATACTATGAAGGCCATCAAATCGTTCAAGGCAACATGGCGAGCTGAATTTGAAAAGGAATTTTTAGGCCCCTCTAACACGGTGGATCCAGACAAGCTCCCTCTTTTAGAGGCCAAGGCAGGAGCTTGGTACTATGTCACCTATCATCCTCATGAGCGCGAAAAGGACATGTCTGTTGAAGGCGGTTTCCTCAGTTTTCCTTGGGTTGTTTACGAGTATATCTGTCATATTGCCAAGAAGAACAGGTCTCAAATGGACAATTTTGACGCTCTTACACCTATTGCTGAAGAAAACATTAAAGCAGGCAAGCTAGAGCTCCTGAGAATGCGAAACGATGTACCAATTGTTGAGGTTGTGGATGAAGATGAACAAGAGGAAACAGAGGATTCTTCTGAATCGTCTGACGAAGAGATAGTCAATGTCAATATTTATCGTACACCTACTTCAGTGTCAACCATCACTGCTAGTCTTGATAGAATGAATTTACAGAACCGATTGCATAATGTCAATTTATCAAATGCAGCACGGATTCAAGAAATCAATGCTAATTTACCCCCAGGCGCATCTACTTTGCCTGCTTCAACACCTTTCGATCAGTTAAGAGATACCTTATTGAACTAATTTCAAAGCCAATCAAATTTGATCTTAACGCGAAAACGCGGGTTTTTGTTTTTTTTTGATTAGAAAAAAGGACTGTCGTGCTTTATTTTTTTTTCTGAAGAATAAACATTTTTTTTTGTCTGTTCTTTTATTTTTGTTTCTTGCCTATGAATATACAATGAAAAGGAATACAGCACAACAAAAGAAGTCTGGAAATACATTATTTAACTATTTCACTAAAGTAAAAGAACCAGTTCAAAAGGAGTCTTTATCTTCTCTCATTGAGCGAACAAGTATATCCCGAGAAATACATACACCTCCTCAACCACACATACGTCAAACCACCACCACTACCACCAAAACAACAAAAACCAATCATGTCAGCAACACAAAGCAGACAGTAGACTTGACAAATGATAGTGACGATGATCTTATCTTAATTCCCTCTTCTCAGCAAGATACAGCTACCTTTGACAGTTCACCCTTCAGCAGTCAGAGCTCAAATCGATCCGACTTTTTATATACCGAAGAAATGACCAATACATCTAAATACAACAAAAAGGGCTGGTCTATTCAACAAAAAGAATTTGGCCCACAAAAGTCAAGTCAGGATCCAAACATTGAATATGAAAGACCATCATCACAGAAGTTTGATCGCATTGTCCTACAAAAGCCTCGTATTACACCTAAGGCTCGTTATGACTGGCTTAGTAATAATGATGTTAAACCCTACAGTTCAAGCCAACATCATTATTCTGCCAAGAGTGAAGTAAAGCGTGTTGAATTGCCTGTCACTCGCATCTTGCCTTCTTCTCCACAATATGGAGCAGGGAAACAAAACAAACGAAACAGAGATGATTCTTCTTCTTTTGAGTCTTGGATACCACCCTCTAAACAGAAAAAAGCCATGCATGGCATCAAAACAGAACGTACAACATCATCTTCATCATCATGGTCGACTAGTAGCTCTGCCTCCAGATCGAATCAACGTAGAGTGCTACCAACAACTCCAATGTCTCAATTGGCTTCACGTTCACAAATCACAACTGAATACCGACCTCAATTATCAGAAGAGCAACAGCGTGTGTTTGATATGGTCGTTCATGCTCATCAAAGTCTTTTCTTTACAGGTTCAGCTGGTACTGGTAAATCAGTCTTGTTGAGAGCTATCATTGATCGACTGAGATCTCAATATGGAAGTCAGTTGGCCGTCACTGCATCTACAGGTATTGCTGCATGTAACATCAATGGCTGTACATTGCACAGGTAATTGAGTGCCACTAGCCTTCATCTATAAGTATACTTACATCAACTCTTCTAGTTTTGGCGGTATTGGTATCGGTCAAGACAGCGCAGATCAATTGTATCATAAAGTATTAAACAGTAAAAGAGCTAAGGAAAGATGGATTGAGACTACTGTGCTGATTATTGATGAAAGTAAGATGGCAAGATATAGATATAGTGGATCATGGCTGATTTTTTTCCTTTTCAGTTTCTATGGTGGATGCTGATTTGTTTGATAAATTAAATATCATTGCCAAGCGTATTCGTAGAAACGATAAACCGTTTGGTGGTATGCAGATTGTGGTGACAGGTGACTTCTTTCAATTACCACCTGTCAATCCCAACAAAGTATCCAAGTTTGCCTTTGAAGCCAACGCCTGGCAAGAAGCTATCACTCAGACAGTCATGTTAACTCAAGTTTTTAGACAAAAGGATGGCAGTACGTATTATGCTTCTCACTAGGCACAAAGAAGCAACAACCTTCTAACTTTGATTAGCATTTGTACGCATCTTGAATGAAATGCGATTAGGTAGATTATCAAATGAAGCCATCAATATCTTTAGTTCTCTCTCAAGAACACCTGAAGGAGATAGTGAAATCGAGCCCACTGAATTGTAAAACAGTATATTCATATTGATCTTTCTCTGTTTAACTAACCCTCTCTCTTCTATTGTTTTCATGATAGATACCCACTTCGTAATGAAGTCGACAGCTCAAATAAAAGAAGACTAGATGAACTTAAAGGAGAGACTGTTGAATTCAAGGCACTTGATGTAGGTGATCCACGAAAGATATCCGGTTGTATTGCTCCTGCAGTCATGCACCTGAAACTACATGCTCAAGTGATGCTGTTAAAGAACATTGACAGTGATCTAGTGAATGGCTCTCTAGGCGTAGTGATTGGATTTGTGGGCAAAGGAGAGTACCGAAGCAAGAAAAAATGCGAATTTCTTAGAACACCACAGAAACTGGCCAACTATACCATGGAAAACGAACTTGATATGAAAGTGCCTTATCCTATCGTCAAATTCTCCGGTGAACGCATTTTATTACTCGAACGTGAAACATGGTCATTTTCATTACCAGGTAAACGATGTATAGATTTAGATTTTTTTTAAAAAGGAGATCAACTAAAACTATTTCACTATTGAATAGGTGGAAATGTAGAAGCATCTCGTCATCAGATTCCTTTGATGTTGGCCTGGGCTATTTCAATCCATAAAAGTCAAGGTCAAACTTTAGACCGTGTTAGAGTAGATTTGGGCAAAGTGTTTGAAAAAGGTCAAGCTTACGTTGCACTTTCTCGTGCCACCAATTTGGAGACATTGCAGATTTTAAACTTCGATCCATCTAAAGTCATGGCACATCCAACAGTGACAAGATTTTACCAAACTTTGCAGACAGTTAACTAATGTATACTCAAGTAATAAAGAAGCTTTCTGTTGTATTTTTTTTGCGATTATCGTGATACACAGTTGTTGTTTGAGAATTGTTTTTTTCTGTTAGTCTGCTTATTTCAAAACTTTCAATTTGTATTTTCTAAAGAAAAAAAAAAATTCTGTTTTGTGTAAATATTTTCTGATTCTTTTAGTGTCAAAACTAAAAATAGGATGTTGGTGTAACAGGAACTGGCTTAATATTGACTGACAACTTTCACAACTTTTGAATGCCAAAGAATAGTAAAAGCAGTCTTTTTTTATTATTATTAGAAAATGGTATATAGTCTAAATAGATTCAGTCTTATTACTTCCGCTGTGTGTATCATTTAAATTATTCAATGAATCTACTGAATATTATGGCCTTTGTCTCTGAATGATATAGTAGGCTTCTAAGAATCCAGGCAAACGGTTCATCGAAAAAAATAGCAGTACAGTGGTTGCTTTATTTGAGGGTTTCCATGTCACTGAGAAGTGCTATTCTTCTGTTGAGCATAACGTTTGATCGAATGGCTTTTTAGCGTTTTGTGCTGAAGGATCGCTACTCTTAAGTTTAGCGACTACTGAAGTTGTAGACTAACGATAACCAGATTGACTTGTTCCGATTCGAACTTTACCTCCGCTTCTCGTATGTAACCTCCCCTTATTTTCTCTCTCTCATTTCGCTAAATAGTAGCAGTATGGTGTAATAAATAATCGTAATATGCGATACATAGACTGCGGTTGATATATGGTGTGGGGTTCTGGCAACCCGATCATATGGCATGATGTTGTTTATATGGTTAGAAGCTCTCAAACAAATCATGCATTAGTAAAGTTTGATTGTACCTGAAGACTTTTACAAGAATATATATATATGCATCGGATGGGCGCCTGTCCGGATCAAATTTGATCGATTCTTTTTTTCCCTCAAAGTCAGCAGGCGTAAAAGAGAAATTCATCGCTTTATTAAATTAAATGCTGATCTTCAATAGGCTTGAAAATTTTTACAAGAAAAAGTGGCACCATTTCTTTGTGTCTTCGAGAAATAAGCCCAAAAAGGATGCAGTTCTTATCTCTGAGCAGAACCTTACTATATTGAGATTTTCTCGTTTTCTGATACCACAATACTTTACAGGTTTATCGTGAAGGTCTTTTGCATACTACTCTTTTGAGAAAAAAGGGTGATTTGATAAAGCAACAGTCTATGCTTTGTTCTACAGGTTTCTAGATAAGTGTTACACGTACCAAATAAAGTAAGAAAGGCGGGCGCCTTGAATCAGTCGTACCATTTTGCTGTCAGCTTGTCTGATCAGATAATTGGTTCACCCCAACACCTACTGTTCTACATCGAATAAAGCAAAAGATCGGAAATAAATGCAACATTTTAAAATTGATAGACGGAAATTCCATTTTTCTTTCTAAACTAAGGCTTAAGTTTAAGGGCTACACTTTGGCTTCTAATATCCCGATAAAACAAGCAACCCATTCCGAGACGATCTTTTTTTTTCTCGCCTATAGGTCCATACACGAGTGTGCTCATACAAGCATATGGTGTGCTCCTTACCTGTTTTTTTTCCTTGTGCAATAATAACAATAAAGGATTGATAATAAATTTTCATTCTCATTCATTCACTTGTTCACACTCTCTCTCCCATTTTTTTTCAGGTCGGATCATACGATTCAGTAAAATTCAAATATGGTGAAACTATTTCGGACAAACAAACAATAGGATCGACAAAAAAGAATGACTGGGATATTGAAACTTATCTAATTGTCTTTGTTGCCATAGTGATCAAACCGAGGAAAAAGAAGAAAAAGAAAAAGAAAAGACAGAATTGAAAATAGAAGTGAGTCGTTTTATATCTTGTTAAGCAAGTATCCTTTTTTGTATGTGTATGTCAAACAAGCATAACTAAGCGTATATGGAAGTACCGTAGTTTGATGGTTCTAGAGATAAAAAGAAAATAAACAACCTTCCAAAAGTAGAAAATGCAAAGTTGAAAGCTTAATTTTGTGAGCATGAAGCACCAATCATAAACGCGTTCTATTATGTTCTGTGGCTAGTTTCGAAATTACCTTTTTAGGCAGGTTGGAAATGTTTAATGGAATCGGCATTACCCATACATAGAAATTCGCTTCGGTTTCCTGGTTCGATCGATCTGGGAACCCTCTTTTTTCAGCAAAAAAAAAAATATAGGAAGAATGGCTAATAACAAGCTTCAAATTTTATAAAGTCCACTTTGGTTTAATTTCATTTTGCTTGTCAAACACTTACATATTATTTTGCTTGTCAAACACTTACATATTATTTGCATCAACTTCTAACGCGTTGCTTTAAAGATCTTGGCTTGTTATTTCTATCGCCTTTATTTTTCTGTTGGATCGATCGAAAATAGCCACAGGTGAATGATAGTAGATAAGCAGTTCTATTATTTTCTTATAGAAAACCTGTAGAGACAGAGTGAATAAAAAAAAAGTTTATTTTGGCAGTGCGTAGCGAACAGGATAGAATTCTTATAGTAGCCAACATGCAGGAATCAGAGTTCTCCATCAAATAATCTGATTGGTTTGTCGGATGTTTAAACCACGTTGCAGCCTGGGCTGTTCCATTGTTGAGGGCAAATTGAGATGATCACTCAAGAAACTCATAAATACGAAAACAAAACAAAAAATTACTCTTTTGATCTTTCTCTTTTTCTTCTTTTTTTTTATTTCAAAAACCCATTAGCATTCATTTTCTTCCTCTCTTTCAAAACACTTTACAAGAAAAAAAAACATGTCTCAAGAACGCAAGAAAAAGGCAATTGAATATCATTTTGTTGACATGAATGATCCCGACAGATACAAAAAACTTAAAGTGGCTAGAGCCTGTGATTTTTGTAGAAAGCGTAAATCAAAGTAAGTGACAACAAAATTCAGGATGTGTTAGGGCATAACTAACATAAAAGGAAAGATGTGATGTAGGAGTACCAGGCTCAAGTACCTGCTCCAATTGTAAAAAGACCAATAGAATATGTCAATTTTCACCTGTAACACAACAACAGACAACACATCATGAAACAAAATCAAAACAAAAATCACCAAAAAATCAAACACCACCACCATCCGCATTAACAAACACACTCACACAAACATTTCAATTCTACTCTCAACATTCACCTTTGCATAGTCCTCATACAGACACAGCACCTCAGCGACTCAGCTTCACTGCCAATTATATCAATCAAAATCCATTCTTCTCTATAGATCATCAGGGCTATTGTGGCTATGAAAAGCATGGGTCTATACTAAACACACATCTCTTACTTGGATCTGTATTGCATGAACTACCACCTTATACTAAACAATTCGAGCAAGAGCTGTTTGATGTCTATTTCTGTTATGTGCATCCTTGTTACCCTATACTTGATCGCTATTCTATCTCACAAACACTAAGGTATGATAACAATGCTATTCCACTCTCACTCAAATGGGCGGTCATGGCGATCGCACTGCGCTTCACCAAACAATATCCAGATGCCAATCTCATCTCCATTGCCTTTCATCAACACGCTTGTATTGAGCTAGATGGCAAGGAGCCGTCACTTTTTACCCTTCAGACTCTCTTCTTACTCTACAAATACCAAGAACTACTTACACCAGTGGGAATGCCAATGACTGCTGCTGCCTTGACATATCTGAGGCATATTCAAGCCATGATTCCAGAAGTAAAGCAACAACTCAATGAAAACTCATCTACTTGGCCCCTTCAGGATGAAATGCTCTGTAGAGCATCTTGGATTCTACTGATCATCGTAAGTATGTCCAGTCCAGCAGACAGTCGTTTCAGTGAACTCATGGATTATTGCACTACACCAAGCAGAAAGCCAGTCTTGACCGAGACCGAGCATTATGACAAAACTGAGTTACAAACTGCCTGCAATTTGATACAACTGATCAACCTTACATTACTTTTCTCGCGTGGCATCTGTTTATTGTCCAATCATGCTTCCTTATTTGTCTATGGCGACGATCCCAAATTTAATCTTTTAGCCAGCGACCTAGAAGAATGGAAGGCTGCCTTACCCCCTTCTATTTCGACCGAATTTGCTAATCAACAACAACATCCCTTCTATGATGCCTCTTCTCACCCAGCTTCTACCTTTATGGCCTATATCTGTCTGATTCATGATATCATTCAGCTCATCCTTGCCATTCAACAACCTTCTGCTCATCATGCTGAGTATGTTGTCTCAAAGGCATTTCAGCTCAGTTATCGTGCCTATCAGTTCTGTGTTCATGATACGCATCAATCGAAACTGGCCTTTATTCAAGGTAGTCGTCTGATTGCCTATGGTCTGACGATAGCCTATCAATCTTTGTACTACTGTTATGCAGAACAACAAGAACAACACAGACAGACTTTTCTGGAATGTCGATCACTTATCTTCCAAACGTTTGAGTCCCTCCATCTGATACCACAATTCTTTATGGCACTTCAAACATTAAACAATCAACTTGATGCCAAAGAGAAGCTATTGTCAGCTGAAAAACACCACTATCAACCCCCGCCTCTTTCAAACGCAAGCACATCAGATAGTTTCAGTACACCACCTACAGGATCTAGTGGCACACTCACAACTGATACAAGTCAAAGTAGAAGTGGCGATTATTTCTTTGGTGCTAATCCCCCCTCCTTTCATGAATCTTCTTCATCTTCTTCTACACCTGGCTACCATCAAAGAATGACTCACTTAGAACAACGCTCATGGCCAGAAAATACCTACCCATCTGAAGATAATTCATTCCAAGACAATCTTATACACCACTATGAAACCAACGCACCTATGACACCTACCTTTGAAGATGATACTGGTATGTCTTCGATTGACCTGCACTATGGTCCTTTGACCCCACCAGTACCCCATCTGATGGTTGACTCTTATTTTCATACTGTAGTTGAGCACACAAGACATAATGGTCCTTCGATTGCCATGGCAAACGATCTTCTTCCTATGGAAATCAAGAATTTCAAAAGCTGTGCACACAAGCGTTTAGCTTAATTATTGCTCAAATCTATTCTTTCTTATGTTTATATCATATGTACATGTTTATATGTCTCCCTCTCTTTTTTTTCTTCTTTTAAATAGCTTTATGTGTAGATATAGTCCTCTTTAGTTTATGTATACAATTTTTATTTTAATCTGTTCGCTTTGTTGATAATTAAACATTTAATTTCTATTCTAAAAAAAAAGAACTGGTTTATAAAGACAATGCATTACATGAGCAACAGGTAGAAGATATAAAAGATGCAATAAGGCGGTAAGCAAATATGGATAATGTAGGCATAAAAGAAGGTTTTCAAATACTAGACAGTACAATTTTCATGAGTGAGAGATAGCCAACCAGACAAATGAGGGGGGCATCTGAACTAAAACACAGCTAATGGTAGTAGGTAAGTATTGTCGTTTGCTTTGTTTGAAATCGGAGGATATACAGTAGTCGCTCGATTTAAGGGTGTTTGATTTAAGAGTATGCTCAATATAAGAGTGTATCTCTAAAGAATATGCACAATCTTGAATAAAGCGACTATTGTAGATAGTTTATAAATCTTTCGCTCCTTCAGTCCCTTTCCCTAGATACTAAAAGTGGTCTATTGTTATTTCAAAGTGTCGGGTCTGTGCCTTTTCTTTTTTCTTCTTGACAAGGCTGCTGTTTGATTGTCTTCTGCAAGGTACGGAACATTTTGGTGTTCCAACATGATAAAACCGTACAGGGCGAATCCTTTTTGTAGGAGCTATAAAACCATTATACCTATCCGTTTCGCAAGAAGCTGACTGTTGTTTAGACGTATTGTTTTCAAGATTAGGATGATGAAACGGAGAGAAAGGACCCCTTTTGAAAACGGAGACCATGTAAAAGCAATTCTCGGTAACAAAATCGGTTTCTTCGTCTTTTTTCTTTTTCGAGACAGTTGTTTTTTCTTTTGTTGGACTCATCACAAGTATGACAGGGTTTACTAAAATTGAAATGGGTAACGTTGTCAAAAATGCAAGATATCCTCTTTAGAATTTATGTTTCTTTTACATGATCAGGTATACTTTTTATTTGTTGTACACCAACACCTTGCTAGCAGTGGACAAGGTAGTTTGAATCAAAGATCAAAAGACAATCTCCTTTGTATTGTTCATTGTTAAGTTGCATCTCTCAGTTTTTTTTTCTTAGAGAAGGGTATGTAAATGGGAACCTTTTCTATAACAAACTGCTAATCTCTCATCGAACACGAAACAATGAATAAGCGTATGAGCTTAACCATCGAACTATGCATTTTGCTCAGGAGAGTTAAGGCTCTGAATAGGCATTGAGCCAAGTCTGTATTAAAGCTTAAAAATTCATTCATAAATTAAAGTTAACCATTTTTTTCGAAATAAGTCTGTTTTTATAAGAAACCCCTAATAAATTTTTTCTTTCGTTTATTTTTTCCTACTTGTCAATATGGATTCAAAGGGAGAAGGGCTTCGTCAGTCTATGCTTGAAAAGCAAAGACAAAAGATCTATGAGGAATCTGAAAAAGAGCGCCAGCGTAATGCCAAAGTAAAGCACAAAGCAGAATCATATAAGTTTAGTGGTTTGACAAAATTGAAAGAATAGATGAGTGAAGTGCGTGTAGGATCAGACAAGTTTGTCAAGACAAAGACAGATATCGAGACTCAGTTGAAGACAAGCACAATTGGTCTTACTGAGCTTAAAGACTATCGAAAGATTCGTGAAAATTTAGAAGAACAACAAAAGAGAGAGGCAGCCAAGACAGCTCCATTAAGTGATGAAAAGAAAAAGAAAAAGAAGAAGAAGCAGGTTCTGAAGCTCTCTTTTGCTGATGACGAAGAAAAAGAATTAGAGGAAGAAGAAGAGGAACCAGAACAGAAGCCTGTAGCAAAAAAAAGAAGGATGTTAAAGGATCCCACCATCGACACAAGCTTCTTACCTGATAGAGAGAGAGAGGAAAAGGAGCGTATTGAACGAGAAGAGTTAAGAAAGGAATGGCTTAGAAAGCAAGAAGAAGTTAAGAGTAAGTTGATCTTGTTTGATAGAGAGCGTGGACACTGATGTGAGATTAGATGAAAAGATCGACATTACTTACTCTTATTGGGATGGCAGTGGTCATCGTAAAGTGGTGACATGTAAAAAAGGTGATTCTATTCAACAGTTTCTGGATGCCTGTCGTCAGCAATTTCCTCAATTACGCGGCGTCAATACAGACAACTTGCTGTATGTCAAAGAAGATTTGATTATTCCTCATGTAAGCATTAATTGCAAGATAGAAACTGGTTTACTTACCCTCTCTCTCTTTTCAATTAGCATTTCACTTTTTATGACTTTATCATCAATAAGGCAAGAGGCAAATCAGGTCCATTATTTAATTTTGATGTACATGAAGATATTCGTTTTGTGAATGATGCAACTATTGAAAAGGATGAGGTAGGCTCTTTTCTTAAGAAAAAAGATGAAAAAACAAAGAAAGGAAATACTAAAGTGATTAAATACTACACCAGTCTCATGCAGGTAAAGTGGTTGAAAGAGCTTGGTATGAAAGAAACAAGCATATTTTTCCTGCTAGTCGATGGGAAATATTCGACCCTGCTAAATCAGTAAGTTTGATGAACAAAGATTCAGGCAATTGAACTAACAATACTTTACATAGTATGGAAAGTATAAAATCAAAGGCTAACAAAATAAAATACCTTTTGATTGGCCAGTTTACTTTGTGTGTGTGTGTCCCCATTTCTTTAAGAACCTGATTAAATTCTGACGTATTTTATTTATACTCTTGCTTTTTTCTCTACTTCTAATATATTCCCATTATGTCAGAGTTTCCAGACCCTATTGCTGTCTTCAGTGCTCCTATTTCGGCCTATATGTCAGGCCATGCAAGTAAGTCGGTTTGTTCACTCTAGTTGACATGCAACCAACCTGTTGTGTAGATGTCAACTTGGCTTATGTCAAATATTTTGCCAAAAAGACAGACGCCACTAAAGCCGAATTCAAAAGCTTGAATTCACAAGGCTTTATAGTAGCCTACACTTTGCCTGATGGGTCAGAGCACGAGGCATTTATTCAGTTCAATGAACCTGTCAAAAAACGAGAGGACATTAGACCTATTTTGGAAAATATGGCTAAAGAAGCTGAAGAAGCACTGGGCATGGTAAGTGAATGATGTTTGATTCATTCAATAATAAACTTAAGAATATATGCAAAAAAAATAGCCCAGCTCAATGGACAATCCTCCCAACATAAGAGCTATAACAAAAGCAGCTGAGATTGAAGAAGCACAACAAGCAGAAGTTAATAAGCTTCAAAAGGAAAGAAGATCCTCACTTGATTTAAGAAAATACATGGGCGAAAACGGTCTATCTTCTATCTCTAAAGATGTCTTTTACGAGGCAGATACCCATTGGAAGGTGGCTATTGTTTCAGGACTCTTGTTAAATGGCTTATTGGGATATGGCTCAGAAGAATTCTTACATACTTATGCACCTTCTTTCCTATTGACCGTCCGCAACTATCTGACACCTCAGCTTACTCGCTCAATCTTACACTGGGCTGTTGTGACGCATTTGGGTGAGTCTATGGTTGCACTCACCATCTGTCTTAAGAGAGGCTGGTATAGCCCCTTGAATATCTTGAGATGGACAGGATCTACTTTCCTTTATGGATTTGCAAGTATGTCAAAGCTTATGAAGCATGGAAAACAAGTCAAACTTGCTTCAAAGGAAGAATAAATGGTTTATTGCATCATGTCATCTCTTCATTATTTGTTTTGATGCCTGTTGCCTTCTATCTTTGGATACAGGAAAAGACCAGAGTTGATAAATAAAAAGAGAATCATATTTATGAACAACTTTTAAGTACATAGCTATCTGTTCGAGGACCCAAAGCTATTCCGTTGAGTTTGTATATAGTCCTTAGTCTTTAAGAACTTCCTATCAAGACAACAGCCGTTAGATATTTGTCTGGCATAGTCTACAATGCTTAAACTCAGATAGAAGCGTAGAGAGCAGTCCTATTTTCAATTTTTTTTTCCTGCCACACATTTTCTATTTTTTTTTGACTTTCAACAAACAACCACACTTGTGGTATTGACTCCTTAAGACACTTCTTTACTTCATTGCACTCGTTTGAGCTTTCTTTCTTTCTTTCTTTTATTCTCTTTTCCAAAGAAAAAAGTCGTCTTCTGCACTTGTGATCGTTATTATTTCAATCAAAGGCAAGCTCATTCTTTGTGTTTTTTGTTATCTGTCAAACTCACTTTTATTGTTAGCCTCTAACAACAAATGAAGGAACAAGTGATCGACAATACCCCAAAGAAGATGTGAGTAATTATGTTCTCAACTAAGCTTGACACTAACTCTATTTATCAGTCGATATCTTCAATTCGGTGTCATGTCACCTCAAAACATGGTCAAGATCGCCGAGTTCGAAATCACCCAAAGAGATCTTTACATGCCCGAGAGTCGTACACCCATTAAGGGTGGTGTACTGGATTTGAGATTGGTAAAAGAAAACCAATTTATCAGCGAGAGGAGGATTTATTTTGACTCAATATTTCTCTTTGTCAACTTGTAGGGTACCACATTGAAAGATGCTTTCTGTGAGACTTGTGGCAATAAGATGCAAGAATGTGCAGGTCATTGGGGCTATCTCAAGCTCGTTTTACCCATCTTTCACATTGGTTACTTTAGACCTGTCATCAACATTTTACAAGAAATTTGTAAGGTAGGTTGCATATATCAATCTTTTCAAATACACTTAATTCAATCCATATCGATTTAGTCTTGTAGTCGTGTCATGTTGGAAGAAGCTGATCGACGTCTGTATTTAAAGCGATTGAGAGCACCTGGATTAGATAACTTACAGCGCGGCAGAATTATCAAACAAGTTCAGGACAAATGTAAAAAAGTGACCTACTGTCCTCATTGTAACGCAGTTAACGGTGTGGTCAAGAAAGTGGGCCCTATGAAGATTACACACGACAAATACCGTTTGAAACGAGTGGATGCTGAAGCCGAACAGTTCAGAAAGACCTTTGAAGCAGCAGCAGCCTCTATGCCTGAAATCAAGCCTCACATCAGTAAAGCACAAGACGATTTAAATCCCTTGCGTGTTCTCAGACTTTTCCAGCGTATTTCTCCTGAGGATTGTGAACTGTTGGGTTTGAGTGAAGAGCACGGTCGACCTGAATGGTACATTTGGCAGTACATCCCTGTTCCACCTTCATGTATTCGTCCCTCTGTTGTTCAAGACGACAATAGCAGTAACGAAGATGATTTGACAGCCAAATTGACAGAAATTATCTTCACCAATGCCATCATTCGTGCAGGTTTAGAGAGAGGCGTAACCGTAATGAACTTGATGGAACAATGGGAATTTTTGCAGTTAGCCGCTGCCATGTATATCAACAGTGAAATGCCCGGTGTACCCAACTTGACTTCGGGTAAGCCTAGTCGTGGTCTTTGTCAACGTTTGAAGGGTAAACAAGGTCGTTTCAGAGGTAACTTGTCTGGTAAACGTGTGGATTTCTCAGGCCGTACTGTTATTTCGCCTGATCCAAACATGCGTATTGATCAGGTGGCTGTACCTGAACGTGTTGCTAAGGTTTTGACTTTCCCTGAAAGAGTCAATGAGCACAACATTCACAAACTCCGTCAAAATATTATCAACGGTCCCTTTGTGCATCCAGGTGCCAACTTCGTTCAAGGCTCTAATGGTTTTAAGCGTTTTTTGAAGTTTGGTAACCGTCAAGAAATTGCTGCTGATCTTCAGATTGGTGATTTAGTAGAACGCCACTTGTCTGATAATGATGTTGTCCTGTTCAACCGTCAACCTTCTCTTCACAGAATGTCTATCATGGCTCACTTTGCTAAGGTTATGCCTTGGAGAACATTCCGTTTCAACGAATGTGTCTGTTCACCTTATAACGCTGATTTTGATGGTGATGAAATGAACATGCACTTGCCTCAAACACAAGAAGCTAAGGCTGAAGCAATTGAATTGATGGGTGTCAAAAACAACTTGGTTACACCACGTAACGGTGAACCTTTGATTGCCGCTACTCAAGATTTCATTACAGCTGCCTATCTTCTCTCTCACAAGGATACTTTTTACACTCGAGGTGAATTTGTCCAAGCCTGTACTATGATGATGGATGGTGAGCTCAAGATTGATTTGCCTCCTCCTGTTGTCTGGAAACCTCAGCGCTTGTGGACTGGTAAGCAGGTCTTTAATGTTCTCTTTAGACCCAACAAGGACAGCAAGGTCTTGTTGAATGTAGAGACAAAGAACAAGTCGTTTATCAAAGAAGAAGGCCGTTTACCTGACATGTGTCCTAATGATGGTTGGCTTGTTGTTCAGAACAGTGAAATTATGTGTGGTTTGGTCGATAAGGCTATTGTAGGTGATGGTAACAAGAGTTCCGTCTTCTATGTTATTTTGCGTGATTTTGGACCAATTGAGGCTGCCAAATGTATGAACCGTTTGGCTAAGCTGTGTGCTCGTTGGCTTGCTAATCGTGGTTTCTCTATCGGTATCAGTGATGTCACTCCTGGTGAGCGTCTTAGTAAGATCAAGAATGACGAAGTCACCAAGGCATACGAGAAGTGTGACGAAGTCATTGCACAATATAACAGTGGTCAATTGGAAACAATGGCTGGTTGTGATGAAGAACAGACAATGGAATCGATTGTCTCAGGTATCTTGTCTGCTGTTCGTGGTGATCTTGGTAAAGTGTGTATGCAAGAACTCAACATGTATAATTCTCCCAGTATCATGGCCCGGTGTGGTTCCAAAGGTTCGCAAATTAACGTATCTCAAATGGTTGCTTGTGTCGGTCAACAAATTATTAGTGGTAGTCGTATTCCAAACGGTTTCCAAGATCGTTCATTGCCTCACTTCTTAAAGCACTCCAAGAGTCCACCAGCCAAGGGTTTCGTCAGAAACAGTTTCTACACTGGTCTTAGTCCTACCGAATTCCTTTTCCACGCCATTTCTGGTCGTGAAGGTCTAGTCGATACAGCTGTCAAGACTGCCGAAACAGGTTACATGGCTAGACGTCTTATGAAGGCTTTTGAAGATTTAGTCACTCATTACGATCTTTCTGTTCGTAACTCTGAGGGTGCTATGCTTCAATTCTGTTATGGTGCTGATGGTTTAGATCCAATGACTATTGAAGGTGAAGGTATTCCTGTCGAATTTGCACGTAACTTGCGTCATGTGAAGCAAATCTCTCCCCCAGCTCAAGATAGAGGCCTTCTTCCTTGGGAAATTAAGTACATTACTGAAAAGGAAGTACAAAGAGAAATTTGGCAGAAGAACTGTTTACCATCCTTTATTGATATGGTCCTCAACTTTGTTAATGAAAAAATGGCTGGCAAGTTGGCCTCTATTCGTAAGAAACATGGCTTGCAATCTGGTTTGGCTATTCCTGATGAGGACTACATGGATATGGATATTGATGAAGACGAAGAAGACGCTGTCAAGGCTGCTGTTCGTAACTTGTTTGTTGTAACAGAGCGTCAATTGCGTGACTATCTCAATGTATGTCTATCTAAATACCTAAAGGCCAAGATCGAGCCAGGTACGGCTGTAGGTGCCATTGGTGCTCAATCTATCGGTGAACCTGGTACACAGATGACATTGAAAACTTTCCACTTTGCTGGTGTTGCTAGTATGAATATTACACTTGGTGTACCCCGTATTAAGGAAATTATCAATGCTGCCAAAGTCATTTCTACACCTATCATCAAGTGTGAATTGCATTCAAACAAAGATGTTCGTGCTGCTCGTGTGGTCAAGGGCCGTGTTGAAAAGACAACGTTGGGTGATGTAGCTATGTACATGGATGAAGTTTATGAACCCAATGAAACCTACATTTTGCTCCGTATTGATTTGGATGCCATTAATCGACTTCAATTAGAAACTAATCTTCATCAAATTGCTCATGCTATCAAGACTGCACCCAAACTCAAGATGGGTCAATTGGTAAGCAGCCATACATGCCCTTATATATATATATATATGCACGTTATCTAATTTGCGTTTTTTTTTAGGATGTTCAAACAAGTCGACCTGATATTATTCGTGTCTATGTTCATGCCAAACAAGATGAGTCTATGTATTATAGTTTGAAGGCTCTTAAGCGTGTGTTGTCTAGTGTTGTTATTACCGGTTTACCTGATGTTGTTCGTGCAGTTATCAGTGAGAAAGAAGGCGGTAGAGGTGCCAAACAACTCCTTGTTGAAGGTTATGGTTTATTAGAAGTTATGACGACTGATGGTATCATTGGCCAAGAAACAACATCTAATCACGTTATGGAAGTTGCTGAAGTATTGGGTATTGAAGCTGCAAGGTAAGACTTAACTTGCCTAAAAAATCCACTTTATACTTAATTTTACTATCATGATAGAAACACCATCATCAACGAAATCCAAATGACTATGTCTTCTCACGGTATGACCATCGATCATCGTCACGTCTTCTTACTTGGTGATATTATGACAAGCAAGGGTGAAGTACTCGGTATCACACGTTTTGGTATTTCAAAGATGAAGGACAGTGTTCTCAGTATTGCATCTTTTGAAAAGACAACAGACCACTTGTTTGAAGCTGCATTATACAGTAAAAAGGATGCTATTGTTGGTGTCTCCGAAAAGATCATTATGGTAACATATCAGACATGACCTAAAAATTCAACGAAACTCACTCTTTTTATCTTTCTCTTTAGGGTATACCAATGTCTATCGGTACTGGTCTGTTCAAATTGATCCACAAGTCAATGAAGAACAACATCCCCCCTCCTAGACCTCTTTTGTTTGATATTTAATTTTCTCTTTTTTCTGTACTTTTTACCTCATTTTTTCTTTCTACATTTGCATCGTTTTCTACTATTGAAATAATTAAAACTTATTTGCTTAAATTTCCAGCCAATCCCATTTCCTTTGTTTTTCTTTTTCTAAACACGACTTTTCATGTTTCCCTTACGTTCCTTGACACTTTCGCTTGTGTTAATAGCGCTTTTTGGCTTATTCAGTCTACCCTCTGAGGTCAATGCTACAGCCTTGACTTACAGTCTTCTTGCCAATGAGAAGTCTTGTTTTTACATCTGGAACGACAAGCCGGGAAAGAAAGTTGGCTTTTATTTTGCAGTAGCGTATAGGCGACATATCACAGAGTAAGAACACTCATATTTCTCTCTCTATTAGGTTCAAGAAGGTGGATCTTTCGACATCGACTACACTGTCCGAGGACCTGATGACGATATTATCTTGAGTGGAGAACAAGAAAAGCATGCCGATTATGTATTTACAGCCAACCATTTTGGTGAATATGCTTTCTGTTTCTCCAACGATATGTCAACCTGGGCCGAAAAACTTGTTGATTTCGAAATCCTTTTAGAAAATGAAGTACGTCCTAGCTTTCAAAACCCTAGCAGTAAAGAGCAACCAGCCAGTATGAGTGAAATGGAAGAAACTATCTTCAGACTCTCTGGTCACTTGACAAACATTCAACGCACACAAAAATATTTTCGCACTCGAGAAAACCGCAACTCGTCTACCGTTGCTTCTACAGAAAGCCGTATTTTCTGGTTTGCTTCTCTGGAGAGTATTGCCATCGTTGCTATGGCAGCCTTACAAGTCTTTGTGATTAAGGGGTTCTTCAGCGTCAAGAAAGGTGGTGTGTAAAAGGAACACTTCTATATTTCAATAAACCAAAATGCTTCAGAATATGGATATCTACATTGATTGAGTGATGCGAATTATATTGGCAAGCTAGGAAGGATAAGCGATTTCTCATTGGGCTGGTAAGCGCTTAATAACTTAGATGTGTATGGAGCTGTCATTTTGCAAAAAGATATAAACTTGGCTTGTTCACTTATTCAAACTATGAAAGCTCATTTGTTTTAAATATGAGCCAAAGCTATCAATTTTGCAACAATCTAAAAAAAAAATATGTCAAATATAAGTGCTGAGTGTTGTTTCTCCGCACTAGAGTTAATTTCTTTTCCCTCTCTTATCAAGTAGTTGCTATAGTTACTGTGTTTCCATCACAACCTAGCGAGAGATCACTATGTCTGCAGAAGAAAACTATCCAGAGCAACCCTCTGGCACACTCAGTAGCAGCGCCACCAACCCCTTTAACAAGCAGCCAACTAATCGGAATGGCAAGAAGACAGCACTATCTCACTGGGATAGGCTTCGCGAGGCTACTTCAGAACTGCACGAAAGCAACTTACTAACAGTGTCTTCAGTTGCCTCATCAAGCTCATCTTCATCTCGTAACAACAATACCACTATTATACCACCCATCAAGAACAAACACTTGAATCCGTTTATGCGATCATCAACTTATGAACCTGACTTTCGTCCCACTTTAGCCAACACTACACTTGTAGCAGCACAAGCAGCTGGCATGACACAGTTCACTCGGAACTTTCGCCCTACAAAACATCAAAATGGTGTCGCCTATACTACTTCCACTGCTGTACAACAGGACATCTATCGTTTGGAAAGAGATCTCGATAAGTTACTTGCTCAGTTGAACGCTCGATCCCAATATGCTAGTTTTGCAGAATCGATCTCTGCATTTGTACCAGCCACGACCACAGCCACATTCAATTTAGATGCAGCTATGGAGACGCCCAAGCGTCAAGATGCGACTAAAATTTCTTTTATTATGTCAGCTATTCTTGAATCTATTAAGAAACACAAAGCAGCTACTCGATTGCCATTGACTGGTGAATTGTTAGCATTATTGGCAGCACCTTTCGACCATTCTCCTGTATTAGGTAACGTAAAAAACAACTGGATTGTGTGACCATTCAACTCACTGCATGAATTTTGATAGTGTCTGATTGTGAACAAGCTTTGGATGTTTTTGAATATATACAAACCCGATTTACTCAGATCGATGTTACTGTAAGTACGAATGTCTTTTTTTCTTCTCTCTCTCTCTTTTCTTCTATATCTCATCACCTTATTTTAGGAACATTTCGAACGCTTACTGTTTATCTGTCGTTTGCTAAGTTCGGGTAACTTGTTTCTAAAGGTAAAACTTAGCTTATTTGATCTATCGTCATTCTCTAACAAAAAGAAACATATAGAAACGTGTATTGCAACTCTTAAATGCCATAATTTTGCCATGCACTAAAAACCTTCATTTTCTACCATCAACACCTACTGCATATCATTCTGTTCTATATACCCTTACCAACGCTCTCATTAGCCTTGAAACTCGAAAATATCAATCGAACAACATTTTTGGAAAAGAATATGTTGCTAATGATTCAGCCACTGAAGAAGCAAATATTCGATCTGAATTATTGAAAATATTTGACTTACTATCCAGCGGCACAATTATCCCACCCATAGGTACTGCATGGTCAGCTTATCATTCTGGATCATCTACTTCCAATTTGACAGCACAGCATTGTGTTGTAGAGGGTCTATTGAAGTGTATGATGGTTGACAACTGTAGCCAATTTAATCCTTATGAGGATACAGACAGCTCGCAAAACACTCCTATGATTAAGAAGATTCGAGACAGAATCATTTTGCAGGATTTACTACCTCGTTATTGGATTGATATAGAACCACCTGTTGTAGATATAGACCAACAATCGCAGCAAAACAAAGCCTATATAAAGAACATTTTCTTGATTTCAGAAATTGCATGCGAATTGTTTTTAGTGTCCAGCATAGAAGACCTCAAAAACAAGGAATCTACTGAGTCAATGCTACTATCATTTATGCTAGAAAGATTGACACCTTCTCAACTTAGCACTTGTCTCGCCAATCGACATACAAATGAAGCTCAAAAGTCAGTAACTTTGAATGTGATCAACATGCTTTTAGCCTTGCTATCAGTAGCTAGCTTGGAAGAAAAGCCCGTTCGTCATTCTTTTCCTAGTTATGCCTCTTCTCCTAACCTTAGCCCTCGTCCCTCTACGCCAGATTTTGCGCCTGATCAACTGTCAATTTCTGATATACAGAGTATCAACAATAGTTTAAACTCAGCACAACACAATCTGCATGATTCTTCAACAACTAAAATTCTGTCATCTATAAAGAGATATGTCGAAGGATTTTGGCATTCTGGCTTTAAGGACTGCATGATTGAGGGCGTCGTTTCTATGATTCAAGATGCCAGTGGCGATCGTATGGCTTGCACGTATCAGAACCTTGTATTTCACCTTGACTCTAGCATTAGTGATGAAATAGCAAAACGAACAATTCCCAGTTTGCTTGATCGACTGGTAGCGGCCTATCCATTGCCATCCACCAATTTCTGCACCATGATGCGCGATATATCCAAGAAGTTTCGCTTGTACTTCTATAAACCAGTGGTCGCTTGTGCAGCATCAAATGACGAAGACAAAGTATCAAAGGCTCTTACTCTTATCACTTGCTTACGAAGATATATTAGTGGCGTTCAGTTTTGGATGCAAGATGCAGAGATGATTAACGTGATATTACTAAGCGACATTGGTCAATCGAAAAAGCAAAGAGAGGAAGCCAGCACATCTTCAACTCCTCAGCAAAAATCAACTGATGTTCAATGGGGTCATACAACTTTGGGCCAATGCGTCATTGGCATGGAATTTCTATGGACAATAAAGGACCTGCGCAACAAACAACAAAACCCTCATCGTAACATGGAAGAAGACGAAATTGCAAAAAAGTTTTTGATCGATCTTGAACGCCGTCTAGCTGTCTTTTTGACAGCAAAAGAGAAAACTCGGTTTGTACCTATACCGATGCGTATCATTCTATGTAACATATTCTTCGATATTCGTTTCTTTTGTAATACAACACATCGACCAGGTTGGCTGACACGAACAGTTGAATGGGCTATTCAGCCTATTGTGCCTGAAGAACAAAGTCCAAACGAGTCGTTCTTATCAACAAAAAATAGTCTCACACCCCCTCTTTACATTGGTCATATATCAGACGCCTCTTATATGTTTCAACGTATCCATAGTGTATATCTTAGCGTAGTCGAACAATCGCAATCTGAGATAAATGACTCAACAGCCCGGCCTCCTCAGGGTAGTCAATTGCAAACTACTATATCTCGCCATAAACGACAACAAACTATTTATGCCATGTATCCTACCAGCAAAGCAGTTGCTTTGACACTTAGTTTAGACCCACCCGCTACCCCAGGAACTGAGGATCAAGAAACAGCACCTGAAGGGCCTGCCCTCAAGTTAGCCAAATACCGATTTGAAGATATGGAACAAGTGAATCAAGATACATTTGGATCTGTCTTTTCTCTTTTAGCTGCAGTTTTCACAGCTCTGTCATCACAGGAATACAATAAGCTAGTTAAGCCTTTATGGGAGCGCTTTATGGATGATCGCCTACCACAATCTTTTATTCCTACGGTATTTTTATTGATGCAATGTGGTGAAAAGATACCTAAAACAATGACTGAAGTGTCGACTCATGATTTTTACAGGTGAGCTTCAAAAACATTTTTATAGAACAAAAAACTGAAAGTAACTCTGATCAGTGATGATCCTCTACAGCGGTTGAACATGATTCAAAAACATGCTTCTCTCGAAGCTTTTCGGTTCAATGTACTCAATCAGGAGTACATTCCAATCTCTTCAAGAAGACGGCCTTTCCGAGGTGACGGCGGCGCTTTTTCGACACCTTTTGTTCCAACTGATTTGGGTAGTAACCAGTTCTCTTTGGATGAGCCACGCTGGATGGCTAAACTGAAGAATGCCAGCAACTTTCCAATTGAGCTGAAGCGACAAATTCAAGAGTTGGGCTGGGACGATGACGATAACGTAGAAGAGCACGAGGCTTTAAAAAAGGTCTTAACGCCATTATCTCTTCTGCCTTCTTTATTCCTAGAAGAAGAAGAGGATGAGCGAATGAATGAGGATGAGGCGCCCTCCAACAATCTCTCTCTAAACAGAAAGAAATCAGCCGATGTTAGCAAGATCATTGCCCGTCGAAAGCGAGCTACTACCGTACATTCATTGACTGTCTCTTTCTTGAGTATGGTCGACTTATTGAATGACGATTATAGTGGTGCAGCTAATGCATTACGTGAGCTCTTGGAGCACTTCTTGAGGGATGATCCTGGCCTGTTCTTGCGGTCGTTTATCAACGATTTAGGAAAATACAAGATTGATCGCCATCGAGACATGCTGACCCGTTTACGTTCTCTTATCAGCATGCAACACAAACTGCCACCTGGTTTTACACATATCTTGTTCAATTATTTGGCAGGCTTGCTCAAATGGATTGTACGCGAAAACGTTAAAGATGGTTTAGTGTTGATGACTTTGGTACATCCAATCTTAGCCGAGTTAGTTTTATCCACCAATGATCTGTCTATTCGTGATCTACGAAAAAACAAAATAGAGCACCTGCTAGTTAGTACAGGCAGGTTTTGGTTCACTCACGAACAGCCAGCCAATATGTTTCCACGTTTTATGATGGATGACAAATCAAGTTTTTATCTCTTGGATATCCCCCCAGAAGTTTTCTCAGTTGCCATGTTGCGTATCAGTCATGTTCAGTTCTTAACCAACTATTTAATAAGGTATCCACGCGAAGTGTATGCAGTAAAAAAGACGTTACAAGATTACGAACCAATACCTATACCTGGTAACTTGCAAGAGCCTAAATGGGTCTCAGAAGATATGTATTATCCTGATATATCCAAACGCAGAAAGCGTGCTTCAAGCACTTACTTGTATCATGAAGAAGAGAATCTCATCTTACATCAAGTGGGTTCTAAAGAGAAAGCATATCGCCAAATAGGTCAGCAGAGACGAGATACTGAGGCGTTGTCTACACTACGTGCTCGCGTTTGGCTAAGGTTTATTGATAACTTACTAAATGGTCTCAATCGAAACTACAATGACCGTGATGAATTAGAGCGTATTCTACAAGGAATAAGCACTATCATTATTGAACACAACAACGATTTTGGCATTATTGGACAAGCTCTCGTTCTCTATACGCGTATCGTTACTCGATTCAAGCGTCTTTTTATGTCAAATCGTGGTTATACAACTTTCATTCCTGCTCTCTTTAAGGTATTTTGCGAAGTAGACTGTTTTCATGAAGCAAGATCAGCCATTGTATTTGCTTGGTGCCGATTCTATGCAGTACATGAAGAATCTTTTGTCTTTCAAATGCTAGGTACCCTTGTTCCAATGATCTTGAACGCACTTGGAAAATCTGAGGAAACAGGCAATTGGATGCTGGACAATATGTTTGTATTGATGCAAGCCATGCACGATCCTCCCAATTTAGGCGCTACCTCTGATGTGCTAGGATTGCAGCTACAGGTCGAACTAGATGACCATGAACGCAGTGTTCAAGATCGTATTGATGCAGTTAGCAATCCAATGGCGATACCCCTTTCCACTGCTATTCTTAAGCCTTTGACCAGAAGTGTCACTACACCTATAGTCCCCTTGGAAATAAGCACCTATACCAATCGATCGTTTGACTTTCAAAACTTTATCAAGTTGTTCCTGACCATTATTGCTTACGATGTTGGGTCATTGAGAGCAGAGCAGTTTGTTAAACTCTTTAGATACATGATACCTAGACTGCATCAATTGTCTTTCTTAAGCGACATCATTGACGAAGGTATGGCTGCTTTGGTTGACGT
This sequence comes from Choanephora cucurbitarum, assembly GCA_025331435.1. NCBI lineage: Eukaryota > Fungi > Mucoromycota > Mucoromycetes > Mucorales > Choanephoraceae > Choanephora > Choanephora cucurbitarum. Next base: position 236,940 of record JAIWNI010000030.1, read on the forward strand.
GTTTGCTAGATTTAGCAAACATGCAAAAGTAGCAGTATCTACAGCCTCTAGTTCAGAAGCAACCGCCACAACTTCAGGCGGATATCATGGTGTATCTTCTACTTCAGATCAAGATACTCGTATTCCAGGAAACACACCACGTAACACTGAATCAGCACAGCATGCTTATGGAAAGCAATGGCAACAGAACGATAAGTTGAATGTTCGAATGGAATTTATTCTATTGGTTCACGAATACTTCAAACATGATGGTATACTTAATGATGTTGCACATGAAAAAATGGCACAAATCATTCGTACTGTATTGCGTGATCATAGTAACATGAAAGGTGTCCAAATCAAAACTGATTGGCTCAAAGATTACCTGATTGACTGCTTGCATTCTATGGTGAACAGTCGTAATCATGCCAAATCCTTTAAGAAGGTGCTCAATATAGTCTTCACACAGTACCGATCGCAATGGAAAACCATGGATGCTTCTGATCTTTACGAAGGCCTTGCTATTGTACTTGAAAAGGGACAAAGCAAGACTGTCAACATGCATGATATTGCTGGCTTCATCAATGAAAAATTCATACCTTTTGGTCTCAATATTGCCACAACAACTCGTGCTAATTGGGAAAATGGCATGGGCAAATACGAAAGATTTTGCAATGCTCTAGTCCGTCTTATTGTTGCTATTCTTGAAAATTCCACACAGGATGTTCTTGGTGAAATTGAGACGCAAACACCTACACCCAGTTTGCTGTCTTACATCATCATACCCATTTGTCTTCAATATAATTTGCAATGGGACTACACCAACATGCCTATGTCTAGTAAATTTAGACCTGATCCAACTAGTAATTGGATGCGACTTCTATACCTTGTATCTCGCGCTTGTAGTCAGGCATTTTTACAGAAAGGCAAGTCATCTAACTTTTTGTTCTCGCAGCTGGCCTCAACACATCAAGATGCCGATAATGATTTTTCAGACACCAGGGATCGCAAGCAGACACCTCAATCGGTCGCATTATTGTTTTCGCTAAGTTTTGTAGCCATGAAAATAATCTTAGTACGTGGCAGTAGTTCATTCAACAAGTTGAAGGGTTCTTGGGTTCAGGTTGCTTATTACATCAAAAGCGCTCTTGTCTTTGGACAAACCCTTCGGTCTTCAAAGGCCAAGTCCGATTTGCTTTCTTCAATCCAGGGCAATATACCAGGTACACCTGCTGTATCCGGATTAGCTTCTTACAATGGTTCTAGTGCGCATCCATTGCCATCATCACCGGGTCTCGCATCTCCTTCACCAGTTGATGCACGCCATTCTTCTGCTTCATTCTCTTTCACAGCTCCTCTCAATGTTGGAACAATATATGATTTTACGACCTGGCGATTCTTGGAATTTGTCACACTCTATCGCTGCCCGTTACTGGTTTTGTTGAAAGATTCTATTCATGAAAGACTGTTGAATTTGGGAAGTAACAGTAGTCATAATCGATCCTCCCTCTACGCACCACCTAGCCCTCGAGTCAACATTCCGCTTGGAAGTAACTCTTCTCAGCCATCTGGCACCACAAGATGGAAGAGTTGGGGAGGGGACTCAACCTCTCCTACCTCACACACTCGGCATAATTCAGCTAGTGGTATCATGCCTCAACTCAATGTCCAGACAGCAGAGAGTGGTTCAAGAGTATCTTCATCTGGACTTGGCTTAAATACCCCCAATCATTCTTATCGTATGAGTACAATCAGTGCGACTTCTTCTCCCCATCCTACTGATGATCCAGATCGCGAGAGTCATTATTTTCCTCCACCCGCTTCACCTACCAAATCAACACCTGGGGCTCCTCTACCTTCATCGCCTATGCTAAATGGAAACAATGCTTTGTTTGGGAACAATCAACAAGGGTCCACCGTTTTGCACGTGTTACACGCAGAGACGATTACCTCTGTTGTTAATGTTCAAATTGCCATGGGATTTAAGCCTGCTCTGCCCTGGATGGCCACAAAACGTCAGCAGTTGAAACCATGGCATAACCGAGAAGCAGTGAGACGATTGGCTAGCGAATGGCAATTGTTGATACAGCTGTACTTAGAAACAGATAACATAGCTACCAAGTCTCAAGTAGCCAACGCAAGTAATGCATATTAGACAGTTCATGTTGTAAATAGATGTAAATGTTCAAAATAAAATGATGTTATCCATATTTATGGTCACAACTTAAACAACAGGCAAGTTTGCCCCTCAATCATCTTCTTACGGTTTGTTGATTGTCTAAAGTCTTTCTCTTCTTTGCAGTTCATAGAAGCATCTAAGCAATGCTACAATGAAAGTTTTTGAGCTTGACTAAACCTTTTTTTTTTTCTCTAAAATACTCTTCTCAAAATCTATCAACAAAATTCTTAGTTTAACTTTTGCAGCATTTGACCTTTTCATACAACGGTTCTATAGAATATATTTGCCTAGAGGACATGCTGTGTTATATAAATCTATTTCAAGACTTGGTTTCTGACTTTGCTGTGATCCCCCTTCCATTCTTATTATGGCTTCTTACATACATCTTGTACTTGTTGAACAGCCTTATTCTTTTTCTTTTCTTTTTTTACTTGACATTTATACACAAGGGCAGTTTTATCATCATTCGACACAATCTTTTCCTGCCCTAAGGCATGCAAAAACTTGCTTTTCTGTTATGAGATCTATGGAAAGAGATTGTTTCATTTGTATCCGAAAACGTATATCCTGAATATTGAAAGGCGAGTATATACCCAATAGTAGATGCGGCAGCTCAAGCAAAAAACTGTTTCTCCTTTCTCTTCAATTTTTATGCTTCTGTTTATCTGTTACTTCCATTATAACTATGAACTTTGATTGCCTGTCAAGATCAAAGAAGATGTGTCGGACTTCAACTAATATGAAGTCATCAAGCTCGACAAGCTCAGGTTGCAATTGTGTTATCGAGAATGTTGCTGTTTAGACTATAATACTTGGCATTAATTGATTAGCATACCTAATCCTGGGAATATGCTAGTGAAAATGATGTTCAATGAATTAGCTTGGTTTCCTTTAGTATGTGCTTTTGAACTGACTTTAAATATAAGCTAATCAAGTTTCTTTTAGACGCTACCCTTTCTCTAATTTTTTTTCTCTTTCTCCTTCTGCAACTTTTATATCTTACAAATGGACCATTTTGAAGGGGCGTCACAAGACGATTTTACCTTCTTGGAGTACTCGGCAGATACTCAGTCATCACAGTATGAATATGGCGACTTTACGCAAACTCCACAAGATAACACTGATCTCTCCCTGTCTTCACTTCACTTGAATGACACGCCAACAAAGAAGTTAGAGTCAGAGCAGACTGACAACACAACAGCCACTGCATCTACTTCTTTCATCAATGACTTTCAATTTGAAGATACAGACGACTTTGGCGAGTTGATTGTTCGTCCAGAGGAAAAGGATTTGCCTCCTCATGCCTGTAAATACTGCGGTATTCATTCACCTGCTTCTGTTGTCAAGTGTGTGACTTGTGATAGATGGTTTTGTAATTCAAGAGGAAACACCTCTGGTTCACACATTGTCAATCACCTCGTACGTGCTAAACACAAAGAAGTCTGTCTTCACCCTGAGTCACCTTTGGGTGATACTGTACTGGAATGTTACAACTGTGGTTGTCGTAATGTCTTTTTGTTGGGTTTTATACCAGCCAAGAGTGATACAGTGGTTGTATTGATTTGCAGGTAATGAAAATTAAGTAGAGAAACAAGTTGGATAGACTGACATACTTTGAAAAGACAACCCTGTGCTGCTGTACCTTCTTCTAAAGATATGACATGGGATACAACACAATGGATGCCATTGATTGACGATCGATGCTTCTTGACCTGGTTGGTTAAGATCCCCACTGACCAAGAGCAACTTCGTGCACGCCAAATTTCATCTGCTCAAATCAACAAATTAGAAGAATTATGGAAGGATAATGGAGAGGCTACTTTGGAGGATTTAGAGAAACCAGGCGTAGATGATGAGCCTCATCCTGTGCTTTTGAGGTAAGTACCATACTGTGTGCAAAGGAAGGGAAGGTTAAATTGAACCTGTTTCTTGAAGATATGAAGATGCATACCAATATCAAAACATATTTGGTCCACTTGTAATGATGGAAGCAGACTATGACAAGAAACTAAAGGAGTCTCAAGTGAGTGATTTAGACAGAATGTGAGCCTAATTCTGGACGACTTATGTTGCCTTATAGACTTGTGATGATATTGTTGTCAGATGGGATGTAGGTCTCAACCAAAAGAATATCGCTTGGTTTTATTTCCCAAAGTTGGAAATGGGCGAAATCAAATTGGCTGTGGGTGATGAGCTCTGCTTAAGATACCGTGGTGAATTGCATGAACCATGGAGTGCAACTGGTCATGTGATCAAGATTCCTAATAATGTCAGTGATGAAATTGCATTGGAATTGACTCGCGCCAACAAAGCACCTACTGATTGTACTCACAACTTTTCAGTTGATTTCGTCTGGAAATCAACTTCATTTGATCGTATGCAATCTGCCATGAAGACTTTTGCTGTGGATGAGACTAGTGTTAGTGGATATATCTACCATCGCCTTCTTGGCCATGATGTAGAACCTCAAGTGTTGAAAACACAAATGCCAAAGAGGTACAAAGAAAGAGAGACAAGATATACATATATCAGTTTAGAGCACCAGACTAATCTATCCTAAAACTTAGATTTTCTGCACCCAACCTCCCAGAGCTGAATCACTCTCAAGTTTATGCTGTCAAATCAGTGCTTCAAAAGCCATTGAGTTTGATCCAAGGTCCTCCAGGTACAGGTAAGACAGTGACTTCAGCATCCATTGTCTACCATTTGGCCAAGATGAACCCAGGTCAAGTATTGGTATGTGCTCCCTCCAATGTGGCTGTCGATCAATTGGCGGAAAAGATCCATCAAACCGGCCTCAAGGTAGTTCGTATAACAGCCAAGTCAAGAGAAGAACTCGATTCACCTGTCTCTTTCTTGACGCTTCACGAACAAGTCCAGAACAATGACACCAATGTAGAACTTCAGAAACTGATTCATCTGAAGCGCGATCAAGGCGAATTGAGTGCTGCTGATGAGAAGAAATACAAGTCCTTGAAGCGTGCTTGTGAAAAGGAAATCTTGCAGAACGCAGATGTCATCTGTTGTACAAGTGTTGGTGCGGGCGATCCTCGTGTAGCCAAGTTGAGATTCCGTACGGTTTTGATTGATGAAGCTACACAAGCTTCCGAACCTGAATGTATGATTCCACTTGTATTAGGCTGTAAACAGGCTGTGCTTGTAGGCGATCATCAGCAATTGGGTCCTGTCATTATGAACAAGAAGGCCGCTCGTGCTGGTCTTTGTCAATCTCTTTTCGAAAGATTGGTCATCCTTGGTATTCGTCCTATTCGTCTTCAAGTACAATACCGTATGCATCCTTGTCTCTCGGAGTTTCCTAGCAATATGTTCTACGAAGGCACCCTTCAAAATGGTATCACGACTCAAGAACGTATCCGAAAAAATGTCGATTTCCCATGGCCTGTTCCTGAAACCCCCATGATGTTCTATGTCAATTTGGGCAATGAGGAAATCTCAACTTCTGGTACCTCTTATCTTAACCGAACTGAAGCCTCCAATTGTGAAAAAATTGTTACTCGATTCATGAAATCTGGCATTTTGCCTTCCCAGATTGGTGTAGTAACACCTTATGAAGGTCAACGTTCTTACATTGTCCAGTACATGCAGTTCAATGGTTCTTTGCGTAAGGATCTCTACAAGGAAATAGAAGTAGCCAGTGTAGATGCCTTCCAAGGTCGTGAAAAAGATTATATTATTCTTAGTTGTGTTCGATCCAATGAACATCAAGGCATTGGTTTCTTGAGTGATCCTAGACGTCTTAATGTAGCTTTGACCCGTGCCAAATATGGTGTTGTGATTCTAGGTAACCCTAAAATTTTGAGCAGACATCCCTTGTGGCACCACCTTTTGGTTCATTACAAGGAAAAAGGCTGCCTTGTAGATGGTGCACTCAACAATCTGCGTGTCTCTATGATCCAATTCAATCGACCTAGAAAAGCTTATCGCAAGGACGATAAATTCCGTCAAGGATTAGCCCATCAAGTAGATGCTAGAGAAGCATTCGCTAGACCTCCTTTGGCTGCGGATAACCGACGTGGTATGAACGGTGGTAGCGGTATGAGCTCTATGATGGCTGGTGGTAGTGACGGAAGAGGCTACGGTCAAGACTTCATGCAAACACATGATCCTGTAGGCTATATTCCTTCTGAAATGGGCTCTTTGCCCAATTCTCAATTTAGTATTCCCTTCATTCCCTCAGCAAGTGGTCCTTTCACTCAGGATTTATCTCAATCTAGTGTTTTCAATCGAAAGAATATGCGCCAAGTAGGCGAAGACATGCCTAACTCTCAGTCTACTTATTCACAACAATCTACACAACAGAGCCAGCGGTATGTACCTGGCTCTTCTACTTTTGCCAACCATGCTATGGGATGGCAACATATGGGCAATCATGCAAACGGCAGTTCTCAAAACTTATATAGCAGCCAAACTTCTATCGGTTTGGCTTTATCACAAAGTGATCGATTACGCATGATGAGTGAAATGGCTAGCCAAAACCCCAGTATGAGCCAAGACAGCATACAGTATCCTTATGAAGATTACAAGACTCAAGATGTTTCCTCTATGATGAGTCAAGATTTCGATATTCGTAGTCAAGCAAGCCAATCATTTACGCAATTTTAACCTGCTTCAAACAAACATGTTTTCTCTCTCTTGTAAAGTATTCCCTTTCCCTCTTTCGTGTCGGATATGTACACATTATATATAAACCTTGCTCTATCTATCTCTTTCTGCTTACAGGATTCTTTGTCTGTAGGAAGGCGCGTTTATTAGAGAGCTAGAGAAAGGGTGAGAATGTTTTCTTTTTAAGGTTTTTGTGTCTTAGCAGTTAATTGTTCTTCATGAACACTACCGTAAATAAAGTTTTTAACCCAGAGTGGAATTCTGTTGTCTTGTTGTTGCTTGGGAAGATACTGACTTTCTTGTGGATATAGTACAGAAAATATGAGATCTCACTAATAGGTGGTTGCAATTATTAATCTATTTTCTGAAGCTTTTCTCGTATCTTCTAAATCTGAGCTTAATTAAGAAATGATTGGCTAAAATGAAATTATGGTTTTTGTTGAATATTCAGAATTAGGTATATCAATTTTGAAGTGTCTAATTCTGAGCTGACAACTTTCTTTTTGAGACGTTTGAATGCTTATACATTTCCAAGGCTTAAAGCCCGATTGGAGGTCAATAACGTATATCACTTTGTCTTGGGAGGTACTCAACAGTAATAAAAGTACTTTTGTTTCGAGTTGTAGGCTTTATTTTAGATACGAAAGGGCTTCAGATGCGGATTTAAAATTAAAATACTCTGTTATCAAAAGGTTTTTTTTATCTTAGGAACTTGAAAGAGACTAAAGAATGCAATTTTCAACGTGACTGTACTTGCTGATAAATCAATATAAGTAAGTTTCTCGAAACCATTCTTTTTTTATTGAGGCTGTGCTTTTTTTCCTTTCTGTTTTTTTTCGCCATGGAAGAAAGTCAGTGGATGCTAGGGCACCATACTGATAAAATGGGCATGTGCAAAAACCATGAGGGCTGGGTAAAGTATAGAGCAATTCAAGCGACCTGCACTTAAAGCTGATAATCACTATCATAATCATAGGGCCCTTTATCAAATGACAGAATTCCTGATTTTACACCTTGTTTTGAAGATGTGTAAGTTAGATATGAACAATTGGAAATACAGAAGAGAAATTTACCTTGCCTGTAGTGTCTTGACGGCAATTCCATTTGTCTTTATTACTATTGCTGGTCTAGCTAGAATGTGGATCCTGTCCAAAAGAGAACGTCTTTCATCTGACATGACTAAGAATTGGCTTTATTTTGCTAAGATGGTATGTTCGAGAAAACTCGATACTCTTGCTTTGAACTTACAATGCAAATAGGCTGCCTTGTTTCTTTTGTTGCTTACGTCAGTAACAAATTTCGGTTTCTCTGTGCTAGATTTAGGCATTGAATGGATAGACAATGCTCAAGTTTTGTTTCAAGGACTTTTCGTTTTGGTTTTGGTAAGTAACATATTTATTTGTCTCAAGCGCGCACTTTCGGTGACTAATTTCTGTTGGTGATCTGCAAGGTCTTTGTTATCGTGTTACACCATCTGGAATATACACGCAATCGTGTAGCATCTGCTATACTTTTGTTCTTTTGGTTGTTTATCATCATTGTTGATGGCTTCAAGTTACGCACGCAGATCTTGGACGATAAATATTACACAAACTCAACCCAGTTTGGACTATTTGCTACTAGCTTTGCTTTGTCGGTAATTGTTTTTGCTTTAGAAAACATACCACGTCCCAAGAGCCAATACATCATGCTAGAGGAAGATGAAGTAAGCCTTATCAAGTTATATAAATCAACATGTCTCTTATTTTCTTGTTTTGCAGTACGATTCTCCTGAAGAGAAGACCAGCATTTTTGGACGACTTACTTTTGAGTGGATGACACCGCTCATGCGATTGGGTTATCAAAAGCCCCTGACAATGGACGATTTATGGTAAGATGATAAACTGGTTGGTTATCTGTGGCACTTTATTCATCTCTATGACAGGAACCTTAAATTCGACGATCAATCTGCCAACATAAGCGTCGAATTCCAACAAAATTGGCAAAAAGAATTAACAAAGCAAAAGTACGACTATTATACTAGAGAATACAAAAAAAAAGATGTAAAGGTTAACCTTATTTTGCTTAGGCCATCTCTCCTACGAGCTCTTCTAAAGACATTAGGAGGTCCCTTTGCTTTGGCTGCAGTAAGTCGATTTTAACCTCTTTCAACACATGTGATTAATCATTATGGTTCTAGTTATTTAAAGCTCTTCAAGACATCTTGCAATTTACGCAACCATGGCTTCTCAAGAAGTTGATGGGCTGGGTAACTAGCTACGCATCCGATGAGCCTGAACCTGCTTATTTCGGTATTGTTATTGCTATCGGTATGTTCTTGACTACCGTCTGTCAGACCATGTTCCTTCATCAATATTTCCAACGTTGCTTCATGACTGGTATGCGCCTCCGTTCTGCTCTTGTTACAGCTATCTATCAAAAGACGCTTGTACTCAGCAATGCTAGTCGACAGCAGTCTACGGTAGGTGAAATTGTTAACCATATGAGTGTGGATGCTCAGCGATTGATGGATCTGTGCACCTATTTCCATATCAGTAAGTGTCAAAGCTTTTTTTTTATTTGATTTCTCAAGTAGCTTTGAATGTGACGACATGTTTCTAACTTTTGAATTTACAGTTTGGAGTGGTCCTTTCCAAATCGTCATTGCTTTGGTCTTTTTATATAATCTAATGGGACCTAGTGTGGGTGCTGGTGTTGGCATTCTCGTGCTTTCCATTCCTCTAAACACAGTGATTGCTCGCAAAATGCGCTCCCTTCAGAAAAAACAAATGGGTAATAAGGATGCTAGAGTTAAGTTGATGAACGAGATCTTGAACGGCATTCGTGTTATCAAGCTTTATGCTTGGGAAACACCTTTCTTGGAAAAAATCAATTATATCCGTAATGATTTGGAATTGGCAACATTGAAGAAGATTGGTATGATGTCAGCTGTGCAGAACTTCACATTCACTTCAATTCCATTCTTGGTATCGTTGACTACATTTGCTGTCTATGTGTCTATCTCAGACACACCTTTGACAAGTGATGTCGCCTTTGTAGCCATTGCTCTCTTTGGTCTCCTGCAATTCCCTTTGATGGTCTTCCCCAACGTCATCACATCTACTATTGAAGCCTCAGTTTCTCTTTATCGTATCGAAAAGTATATTTCTGCCGAAGAGATTGATTTAAATGCTGTTACTCGTATCGATTATCGCAAAGACCCCAAGTACACTGAAGACACACCTTTGGTAGAAATCAACAATGCAAACTTTAAGTGGTCTAGAGAGGACGTTGAGCCTGTATTGAGCAATATCAGTCTTCAAGTCAAGAAGGGTCAAGTAACTGCTATTGTTGGACGTGTTGGTTCAGGTAAATCATCATTAATTAGTGCGCTCTTGGGTGATACAGTCAAGGTTAGCGGTGATGTTATATTACGTGGATCAGTTGCTTATGTTCCTCAACAACCTTGGGTTATGAATGCTTCTTTGCGCGACAATATCGTTTTTGGACATCGTTGGGATCCTGAATTTTATGATCGCGTGTTGGAAGCATGTTCTCTCAAGAGCGACATTGCTATTTTAAATGGTGGTGATCAAACTGAGATTGGTGAGCGTGGTATCAACTTGTCTGGTGGGCAAAAGGCCCGTGTCTCTTTGGCTAGAGCTATCTATGCCCGTGCTGATATTTACTTGTTGGATGACCCTCTGAGTGCTGTAGATGCACATGTAGGCCGCCATATCTTTGATCATGTCATTGGCCCTGAGGGCATTCTTAAAAACAAAGCTCGTGTTCTTGTCACTCATGGTATTTCTTATTTGCCTCGCGTTGATCACGTTGTTATGCTTCGTGAAGGACAAATCAACTTGAGTGGTACTTACTCAGATTTGATGAGTCGAAAGTCTGAGCTCTACGCACTCATCACTGACTATGGTACTCAAAAGAACACAGAAGAAGACAAGTCTAACGAGAATACTCTTGGCGATGAGCAAGTACTTGAAGACAATGGTACATCAATGGACGTGATTCCCAGTGAAGAAGATACTTCTCTCAACCGTACACGCCAGCGCTTGAATAGTGACGCCTCTCTCAGGAGTTTCAACACACTTCGTCGTGCCTCTCTTGTTTCGCTCAACAAGAATGCTAGAAATAAGAAAGCTACTGAAACTGATCGCTTAATCACTGTAGAAGAAAGCGCAAAGGGTAGTGTCAATTGGGACGTCTACAAGCAGTATGCCAAATCTTGCTCTTTGTACGGTGTAATTACTGTACTTGGTTTGCTACTTCTTTCTCAATTGGCTTCCGTATTGAACAATATCTGGTTAAAGCACTGGTCTTCAGAGAACCAAGAAAATGGTGCAAACAATAGTGTTTGGTATTATCTTGCTGTGTATGCTCTTATAGGTTGGTCTTCTACCCTTTTCTCTGTAGGTCAAACACTAGCCCTTTGGGTCTTCTGTGCTATCCGATCTGCCCGTGTCTTACATTCTGATATGTTGGATGCTATCATGCGTTCTCCCATGTCATTTTTTGATACTACTCCCTTGGGTAGAATCTTGAATCGCTTCAGCAAGGATCAGCACACAATTGATGAAGGCTTGCCTAGAACATTCCAGGGATACTTCCGTGTATTGTTTTCAGTCATTTCAACTATTGCCATCATTGCTTACTCTACACCCATCTTCTTGATTGTTATCATCCCTCTTGGCTTCATTTATATTTATATTCAACGTTATTATTTGGCAACCTCTCGCGAATTGAAGCGTTTGGATTCTGTCGGAAAAAGCCCCATCTACTCTCATTTCCAGGAGACTATTTCTGGTGTTTCTACTATCCGTGCATATGAACAACAAAGACGCTTTGTTTTTGAAAATGAAAACAGACTCGACGACAACCAAAAAGCTTACTACCCCTCTATCTCTTGTAATCGTTGGCTTGCTGTCCGTCTAGAGTTCCTTGGCTCCATTATCATTTTATCAGCTGCTTTGTTTGCTGCACTCAGTATCATATATGGCTCATCTATTGACGCTGGTCTGGTTGGTCTCTCTGTTTCTTATGCTCTTAGCATTACACAGGCTTTGAATTGGGTCATTCGTACATATTGTGAAATTGAAACGAACATCGTCTCTGTTGAGCGCGTCAAGGAGTACATTGATTTGCCCACAGAGAAATACAACTCTGTTCGAGGTGTCAACCCTATGTGGCCCGAAAAAGGTTTGATTGAGTTCCGTGATTACTCTACTCGTTATCGTCCTGGATTAGATTTGGCTTTACGCAATCTTTCGTTCACTGTTGCGCCCAGAGAAAAAATTGGTATTGTAGGTCGTACTGGTGCGGGCAAGAGTTCTCTCAGTTTGAGTTTATTCCGTATTGTTGAGGCGGCTAAAGGTTCTATCTCTATTGATGGTGTCGACATATCTAGTTTGCGTCTTTTCGATTTGAGATCCCGCTTGACTATTATTCCCCAAGACCCTGTCTTATTTGCTGGAGCTGTTAGAGAGAATCTAGATCCCTTTGGTTCGCACGAAGATAATGAATTGTGGCAGGCCCTAAAACTCTCTCACCTTGGCGAGCACATTTCAAAGATGGATGGCAAACTAAATGCTGTTGTATTGGAAGGTGGTGAGAACTTCTCTGTTGGTCAACGCCAGTTAATCTGTTTGGCTCGTGCTCTTCTTCGCAGAACTACCATCCTTGTTTTGGATGAAGCCACTGCAGCAGTAAGTAAATTGTTTCTTTCCCCTGTCAAAGCGATAATTAATGCTTTTTCATTAATGCCATAGATTGATGTTGAAACAGATGCAATTATTCAAGAGACCATTCGCGATCAATTTGCACACTGTACTATCTTAACCATTGCTCATAGAATCAACACTGTTTTGGATTCAGATAGAATTCTAGTATTGGACAAGGGCTCTATTGCTGAATTTGATGCCCCTTCAGCACTTTTAGAAAACCAGAAATCTATCTTTTACTCTATGGCCAAGGAAGCTGGTCTCATTGAATAGATAGCTTTCGATTGTCCAGGTGCTGCGATGCACATTTTTGCTTGTGATCATGGACACTATTACTTTATTTCTTTTGTACCTCAATAAATGTAGATTAAATAATATTGTCAATTTTATTTGGAGGCGTTTTGTTTATAAAAGAGTCCCTTGAAGTGTAACGTTACCTTCCTGTCAATAGTTGTTACAAACAAAATAAGAGCTTATTTAACAAAAATGGCAATACCCTTTTCCCATTTGTTATAGCTTCTCGTTTAGAACAGTGGTCTTAAAAAAGAACACTTATTGTGCTTGAACCATTCATTATTTCCTAAAAAATCAAAACATGTCTCTGTGACACTATTGATATACTTACCTTGATCATTACAGCTAACCTGTTTATGCACTGCAAAGCAATAAATTTAGAAGTTTGTCACGAGCTGAGTTAAATAAGATAGTTTTCAGAACAGCGGCAAACTAATACCAAGCCATGATAGACCAATGTTTGTTGTCTCTTGCTTTGTATGCTTTACTTTATAAATTGTTCTTTTTGTTTTCTTCATACACCTTTTGGATAACTATGCACTATTATGGATGAAGTTCTAGTTTTTGATATATAACATAGAAGTCAGAACAACATTATTGAACATTACGCAATGTCATACATAGCTCTAAACCAAAAGAAATGAAAGCTACTTATGGCTATCAAAACACACGTATGAAACAGAAAGTGAAAAACATAATTGAAATAATCTAAAGCTCTTCCATAAATTTGTCTGTTTACTGAAAAGAAGAACTAGCAATGGTTAGATGAGCTGGAAGGGGATAAACAAATGTATATTTTAGTAGTGTTTTTTTTTGTGCAAGACAAAAAAGAAAGGAAATGTAATACAAGAAAAAAGAAGGCGTTTGGATCTTTTTCTCAAAATATGCACTCTTTGAACCTAGAGAAGATGCGCGTTGTATTCTGGTTATATATTTCGCACTGTGGTTCGTTTACTGAACAGAACATCTCTCAAAAAAAAGAAAGAAGAATGAAGTTTCTTGGACGTGTCAAAATGCATATATACAGAAATGCGTTTTCGACGTGCTCTCTTTTCACTTTGCAACAAATTAGCTGCACATGAGGGAAACAGACGACATAGAGAGTCACACAGATCTGCATCGTATGCATTATTCCTTTTGATAATCTACAATTCACTCATATATTTTCTCTTTTTTTTGGTCCCTGAGTTGATGAACGAAGCGGTGTTGTCTCTTCGCGCGTTGTTTTGAAATTAATTGCATAAGGACGAGCCATTTTAGAATTTCTGTCAATGCATGCTATTTACTACTTTTCCGCATTTGAATCTAGTTGACAAGATTTCTGGAAGACAAAATGCAGCATGCAACATATTCACCTTCAATCATACACTAATAACAGTCCTCAAGTACTATAATTATTAAGCTTTCAAGAGACAGAGTTTGTCATTTCATCTATATTCAAGGATTTATTAATGGTCTCAAAGAGAAAGCCGCTTAAATTTGATTTTCGATTAGTTTTTTTCGCTTACTATGATTTGAAGTAATTCTTAATGACGTTCGGAGATGCTGTTAAGGTACACAGAGCTCGATGAATAAGTGTATGTTGTCTCGTTTCTTTTAAAAAAACATGCTTGTATCAGTACAACCAAGTATAATAAAGCGACTTTGGAACAGCTTAAATAACACTATTTTTACGTATTGCTGCTTCTTAAACATGACAAGGCTTTATGATGATCATTACTTATTCTTTATATCTCATAAATAAATGGCCTAGCCTATATACAATTGTACCATATGACTGTTGAACGTTGTACATTAGACCTTGGTCAATTGAGAGAGATGCTATGAAAGTAAATTTATAACTGTTTTGTATATTGCGTGACAGAAAGTTATATTATGTCTTATATAGCACTTGAGAGTAAGTTAGGAGTAGCTCAAAACTACCATTCGTTTTATTTTTGACGTATCTGACTACAATAAAAAAAGTTCATCGATATTTCAACTACCAATTCAAGAAAATCCTGTCATTTTTCTTTACCTTTTACATGAAAGTTAATGCTAGCATATTATACTATCTTAAACGTAATATCTTATTTGGCTATAAAAAAAGTTTCGACCTGTCTTTCTAAAGGCAAACTATAATAATAAAAAACTTGCTTAGTCGTATTGGTTATGCAATTGGATTGTTCTTAGAACTAAAAGATTGAAATCCAACCATGATCACGAACAAAAGTTCGCTTCCAGAAATATCACGAATGGAGACTGTCTTGGGAAGATTAGGGATTGTATTCAGAATAATCTGTTCTCAAAAAAGACCTCATGTAACATATATGTCATCTTCAAAACGAACAAAATGTATAGTTGGAGCAAATGATATGACATAGAAACGGATAGTACTTTTATTGATATAAACATGTGAATAGTTATCTACATAAGCATATTGTTATAAACTACAGATAATGATGAATAAGTGCCAACTAAAATAGAATTATTTACATACAAATGTAGTGAAGGATTGAAAGGGGAGAGCGGCATATCTAAAGCAGTACAAAATAGTGATAGCGAAATTAAAATCAATTAGTGAAATGTCAAGACAGACTTATAATGCGAGTAATAACAATAGAGTATAATTTTGTGGCGTTGCGTCTTCTGTGTACATAATATGTGAATAACAGGCATTTGAGTAATTTTTGCCAGCCTTCTCTTCATCCTGACACAGGTGATAAAGGTGGACTGGGAGATGGGGAGGGGGACGGGGAAGGTCGAGGGGGAGGACGAGGATTGTTTGGCCTTGGTCTTCGAAAAAAGATAGGCTGGTATGGTAAATATTGGTTGATTGGTATAGCTGCCATCTTTTATTGTAATATGATGTTGTTGGGTGATAGAGGCTTATTGTGTTTCGGATATGAAGTGATAAATCTTGATTGAGGCCGCTAGTTTTGCTCAAGACAAAATCATAATTTGTTACTGAGATGTAGCTGATCTATTGAAAATAAAGAATAATTGTCAAGAAAGATTTGATCAATTGTGAATCTTTGGTTACATACATTTCTTACTACAAGCTCCTCAAATTTGTTGAGCAAACTTATTATACCGTATTCTGATCTCTCTTTCTTTTCTTTTCTTTTTTGGGTGTTTCAAAACAGTTATACAAAAGAGAGAAAAAGTTTGTGAGAAAGAACAAGAAGAAAAAAAGAATAGATTGTATGATAATCTTTTATACCAAACTATACATACCTTCTGTATTTTAAAATAAAAGTATGGCAAGTGTGACAGCAAGCAAAAGAAAGAGAGCATGCACGTCAAACACAGAGCAAAGTTGCTTCTTTTTATGTCATCTAGCTATCGTCCTACCTACGACAGGAACCTTCTTCCGATAAAATCTATATTTGGGCAACATAAGCAATCACATCAATTATGCAACGCTCAACCATGGTCAAATACACTTTGGCAGTTGACGAATCATATCAGCTGTTTTGTCATCAATCGAGATTTACATGTATTTTTTAGTAACACGTCTGAACTACAGGTTGTCAGTTACTGCATTATGTACTTGACCATGAGATTCCCCAGCATAAGCTTCTACTTCCATGCAGTATACTTCAGTAAAGCTTAGCTCTATTCTTTGCTATTAACACTACACGTGCTTTCTTCCTTCAAAAGCTATGTAGGTTGAATCTATCGGTTCTATCGTGCGATTATTGAGTCTTCTCTGTTGCACTTTGCCATACAGGCATTGCTCATCGCCGAAAGAAATTGAAAGTTTTTTTTTAGCCCAGGTGGTCATAGCTTTTTTGGTGTACTAAACACACAAATTCATGGTAGGAAAAATAATCAATTCTTGTGAAACGTTTACAAAAAACAAAGAAGACTGCTCTTGAATGGGCTTTCTTTGTTCTTTTGGAAACAATATGAAACTTCAAATTTCTTTGAGTAAGCATATGATGTTATCTCAATTAATAAAAAAAAAAAGCTTCTGTGAATCATCATGTTTCATCGAATATAGAGACGAACTAGATACTTCAGCTCAAGTGATAAAATTTGTATCTCTTCCTGACCGCATTCAACCAATTTGAAATGTGGTTTTGTCATAAATGAAAAAGCAAACACACTTGCGAGGCCGGTCTTTTGTTGTATACTGTTTTTGATTCCTGTTGTTTTTGACTTTTTATTGTCTCGAGAAAAGACATTTTATTTTTATTCTGTTCTTGAAGTGAATTTAGACCTCCTCTTGTTTTTATGTCTTTATGCTCCATCTTGTCATGAGAAACATAACTTTGTGGTCCGTTTATCTAAATATGCTAATTGAATCGTTCTGTTTTACTACATAACATTGCTTTAATCCATGATGAGCAATGCAGTAGTTTTAGGATTAGTGTCGTGATGTAGATGCGTATGACGAGTAGTAGTAATCTAGAACAGTTTTGTCTTATAATATTTTGTATACTAACATCTCCATAAGCATTATTTTTACGTTCAGTGGTCTTGTTGTAAGCGAGGTAGTACAATATCAGAGCTTACACATGCAAAGTACATACATGCTTTTTCTCCAAATCAATACTCCGAAAAGTAAGATTATGCAAAAAGAAAATTGACGTTTGAAATGATAAGTATTTATTTTACAAAAATGTGTTGAACTTTTTACAAGTATATGAATAAAATGAAATAAAAAAAAGTTGTGTTGAACATATCAGTTTGCAACTGCAACCATTATGATGATAATAATGAGTATAAATAAGTGAGTGCTTCATTCTACAATGCACTTTAAATAGTGACAGTGGCATTGATCTTGGTGGGATCAAAGCCGGGCATAGGGAAACTACGAGCGAATTCGACTACTTCCTTCTTAAGTTGGGCAATTTCTTGGTTACCTTCGAGGGCAGCAACAAAGTCCTTCATCAACTTGGAGCCACACTTTTCTTGAACATCGGAAGCAATTTGTACAGTTCTATGAAGGAATTCGGCAACCTTGACCATGTCTTCTTCCTTCAAGGAGCGAGAGGTTAAGGCAGAGGTACCAAGACGAACACCACCGGGAGTAACAGCAGATTTATCACCAGCAATAGAATTCTTGTTAATAGTAATGTGAACCATATCACAAATACGCTCAACCTTAGAACCAGTCAACTTTTGAGGTTTTAAGTCCCAGAGTACTAAGTGGTTAACAGTGCTGCCGGTAGCCAACTTATATCCGTAGCCTGAGAGTGTTTCGGCAAGCTTTTTAGCGTTGGCACAAACCTGTTTAGCATAGAGCTTGAATTCAGGAGAGGCAGCTTGCTTCAAAGCAACAGCGATGGCAGCAATAGTGTTGTTGTGAGGACCACCTTGACAAGAGGGGAAAACGGCTTGATTGACACGAGATTCTAGTTGATCGCCCTTGTCGCGACGGAAGAAGACCAAACCAGCACGGGGACCACGAAGGGTCTTGTGTGTAGTAGTGGTAACAATATCACAGTAATCAAAAGGGGATAAAGCTTCCTTACCGGCAATCAAACCAGAAATATGAGCCATATCACACATGAGATAAGCACCATGTTGATCAGCAACCTTACGCATAGTATCATATTCCCATTCAGCAGGGTAAGCGGAGGCACCACAAATCAACAATTGAGGACGGAAAAGAGCAGCATTTTCTTCGAGACGCTTGTAATCGATCAAACCAGTGCTGGGATCAACCTGATAAGGCATAGAGGCAAAGTAGATGGAAGAAGCAGAGATCTTCTTCTTTGCAGTTTGATAACCGTGAGTCAAGTGACCACCAGAAGGAAGATCAAGACCCATGAGACGGTCTCCAGGCTTGATCAAGGCAGTCAAAGCAGCAAAGTTGGCAGTGGAACCAGAGTAAGGTTGAACGTTAACACCCCATTGCTCAGGGTTCAAACCAAAGGCAGCCAAGGCACGCTTTTGACAAAGAACTTCAAGTTCATCAATGAATTCATTACCACCATAGTAACGGGCACCAGGAAGACCTTCGGAATACTTGTTGGTCAAGGCAGTACCATTGGCTTCAATGACAGCTTGAGAAGTAAAGTTCTAGTAGATAACACACATCAACACTTATTCTAACCATCATATTTTGCATCCGTATACATACCTCAGAAGCAATCAATTCCAAGCCAGACCATTGTCTGAGCTTCTCGTTCTCAACAATGTTGTAGACCTCTCTGTCTTCTTGTTCGAGAGTGGTGTTGAGGCAAGTGTTCCAGGAGTCAGTAGGTCTAACGGACATTGTTGGTGATAACTTTAGGATAAGAGAGATTAAAGTTAGAATGAAAAAGAAAAAATATTTATTCCTGCTGGTGCTTTATATTAACTAACGCAAGTGGCTTACTGATTGGTCGGGACTCAAAAATAGGATAGATTGAGAGATGGATCATTTTTTTTATTGATAACCCAATCATGTCAAGACAAAAATAAGATCCAAACATATAGCTTAAATTGTGTACAGAGATGGAGATCATAAGAGTCATTAAAAGCTCCGATTCGTACAATTTCCTTTTTCTAATAAGTAGGATGAATACTGCGTTTTGATATGTCAAGTTCAATAAACTCGATAGCTTCAGACACTTTTCTAAAAAGATAGTCTTCACCAACCAAATCTAATAGACCTGATTTCTTGAACATATCCAGAGGCTGCTCCCGTAGTCTAACAAAATAGACCTGAACTGATCGACTTTTATAAGCTTCAACGATTTCGCAGAAAATTTGAACAGCGCTATCATCGCATATTAACATCAAATATGTTCACATTATTGTTATCCCTCAGTCTTGGCTTTTCTCGGCTCGCTTACCTTGCATCAATAGTGGGCATGCTTCCTACATCGAATATAGTATATAATGATTCCTGTCGTCGTGGTCTTTCGGAAGGATGAATCGACATATCGCCAAACATTTCCAATCGTTTTAAGCGGTCTTTCAACTGACCTAAAACACAAGATGAATCTCAAGTAGCATGATTTTAAACAAGATCTGATAGCATACCTGTATTTGCAAAAAACAATGCTTCTTCGACACGTACGATTAGTACATCTTGTAGATGTTCTATTTCAGAAGGATCATTCTGAATGGGTTTGAATTTATTAACGGTGCCTTTAACTCGTCCCTATCAAAATAGAACAAGTTTCAAAAAAATCAAGATGATTCGTTTAGGTGTTAGTCATAAGCAAAAATAGGGTTACTTCAGTCACAAACAATCAAATTTAAACCCCGTCTTCAAACTTACCATAATTGAAATACGAGGATAACTGGTTTCTCGAATTGTCATTAATAACGATAGAGTTACAGCCAATAGAGTACCAAATTCGAGAGAGATAATGATAGTAGCAAAGAATGTTACAAGCAGCAAAACCAAGTCCTTCCATGCCCCGACCCGAAAAATAAAATGCAGATCCTCAGGAAGTTCATAGAGAAGTGAGAGTACTGCGACAAAGATAATGGAAGATAATACTGCTTTTGGCAAAAAATAGAAATAAGGGAGGAGAAATAGAATTGCCAAGATAGCTATTAAGCCTGTTACTAGGCTGGCCATTTGAGTGCGGGCTCCTGCTTTGTCGTTGATTTTACTTCGAGATACCTTAGACAAGAGAAATACAGCTCACGTTAAATTCAATGTATCTATTTGATGGATACTTACCGATCCAAAGGCTGGTATTCCTTGAAATAAACCACTGAATACATTGGCAACCCCCAATGCAACCAACTCTCTATTTGCACTAACTGAGTAGTTATGCTTGCTTGAATAGATCTTTGCAATCACGATGGATTCAACAAACCCAATAACCGATATCATTGCAGAAGATATAAGTAAATCTTTCATATGCTTGGCAGGAGGAAATGAGGGTATAGATGGTATTGGTATGCCTGCACTGTCAATTTTGCCCAATATAGCCAGTCCACTTTGATCCCATTGAAAACGGCTTGTTAAATAGATAGCAAGAACAACGGCAAACAACACATCTGGAAGGAGCTGAAACCATTTCTTCTCTGTGCCATAGCGAGATTTAAGTGAACGCATTAACAACAAGAAAGTGATGGTGATAGCAGAGAACATAGATGATAGTTTGTGGGCATGACCGAAATTTTTGAACAGAAAATAAAGCCTCTCAATCGTTGTTGAAGCTTCTGTGATACCCCATGATCTACTTAACTCGACAAGTCCTAGCAGCGTGATGGCTTGTTGCACCATCACTACTAATGCAACACCACTAATAAAACCACGAAGAAGAGCACGGCTCATGAGACTATCTAGAAACCCAAGTCGGAAAATCCCGAGTAAAAGTGTAAAGAATCCAGTGAAAAGCGTCATGAGACAAGCCCAAGCTAAAGGATCAATTGTGTAGTCATCTGACACTGTATGTTCTTGCTGTGCAATGGATGACCCAATTAACAAAGCTAATGTTGATTCAGGTCCTACTGACATCTGCCTAAATAAAAGGTCATTTTCTGCTTTTGTTATGGTGTGACCTGAAATCATTGTATGTGGTTACCTAGACATTCCAAAAAAGGCATATGCGATAGCAGGAAATGCAATACCATATAAACCATGCACAGCTTCCAATTTGCACAATGCTGTTGCATACGAAAGAGCTTGTGGAATAAGCAAGCAAGATAAAGTAATACCTGCAAGACAATCTCCCCAAAAGATGGAAATGTTGTATAGAGGCAACCATTGTAAGATTGGT
Source organism: Choanephora cucurbitarum (assembly GCA_025331435.1). NCBI lineage: Eukaryota > Fungi > Mucoromycota > Mucoromycetes > Mucorales > Choanephoraceae > Choanephora > Choanephora cucurbitarum. Next base: position 258,386 of record JAIWNI010000030.1, read on the forward strand.
AGATAATACCTTGATCTCACTTTTATTGTATCCCAAATTCCTTTGGTATCTTCAGTATCCAACATGACAGAAGGTACTATAATACTTTGATTTAGAATCGAGCAATAATCATCAACCCATGTTCTTACTAGGAGAAGCTGTTAAATAGCGAGGAATTTGGTCCTCAAGTGTTAATAAAGCTTGAGTCTCTACTGTAGCATTTGGCGGTAACTGATCTTCTTCGTCAGTTTCATCTTGAAAATAGGAAAAAGAATCTAAGAGCAATTAAGGAAGTAGTTCTGATCTGTTTTATGTATATGTTCATACTACTTCGCATGGTTGGTTGTAAAGAACCGTCGATTGCTTTATACAAGTTGAAAGAAGATAAAAGAGAAAAATATCAAACAAAAGAGAAGAAAGAAGTGCAGAAATACTGGTCTTAGCAGCTATGTTCATGTCATGTAGTCTTTCAGATGAATGATATGAAGGGATAAACTCACACACAGTCATTGGGCCTCACTTTGCCATATATGATTGGATGCATAACTCATATCAATTGCTTTATATGTCATGTGTCATGCATATTTTCTATTGTTTCCTATTAATGATTTCAGGTGTGATATGCTCTATTAATTTGGCGAACCGGACAATTGGCATATCGTGCGTCTCTCTTTTTTTTCTTTGGTGGGAACAAAAATATGTCAAAGGGGTTCCTGAAAGGAATACCAAAATATGTCTATACCCACTAGAATTTTCTTTGATTATAAATCAAACTTAAAATAAAACCTGTTTTTTCTTCTCTTTTTTTGCATACCTTTTTGCTTGATCCGCGCCAAAAGTGTACGTATATGTTAAACAGCCATACTCGCATAATTTCTTGTAATAATCAAACGCATCTGTGTACTTTGAGCTTCAGTGTGAAATTGTCAGCAAAGGAACATGCTAGAAAGGATAAATTGATCATAGTTAGATAAATGCCCACCGGTTACGAATCTTTTGCGTAATAATCTGAGTCGATTCAGTTTCCATTTTAGGCCTGCTGAGGCATAATGCTTTCACAATAAAAAGCATGAAAACATGCATTTTTTATCTTTTGCTCTCTTATACTTTCAACATGGTAGCTCTTCTTATCCCCTCTGAATACGGTTACGTGAGTATTGAAAAAAAAAACACGCGTTATAAGGGTGGATAAGTAAGTACTGACATGATGCAGGTTCTTGGTACTGCAACTGCTAGTGCTCTCTATTTGTTCTCTTTGGCTGTAAAGGTCGGTAAGGCTCGTAGAGAAGCAAATGTCCCCTATCCCTATGGTAAGTACATATATATATATATATACAGCTGTTAAATATGATTGCAATTAATGCTTTCCCCAAAGTATACGCTGAGAAGAGCGAGGCTGAAAAGGATCCTAAAAAGAACATCTTTAACTGTGTTCAACGTGCTCACCAAAACTCAGTTGAAATTTTCCCTGTCTTCCAAACTTTGCTTTTGGTCGGTGGACTCAAATACCCCGAAATCTCTTCTGTTAGTGCTGGTGTATTCCTCTTAGGTCGTATGGTTTATGCAAGTGGATACAGCACTGGTGACCCCTCTAAGCGTAACCGTGGTGCCTTTAGCTATTTGGGTCTTATTGGCCTTCTCGGCACTTCCTCTGCCACTATCTATAGTCTCCTCAAGAACTAAATGAAGCGTGCTTGTAAATAGTAATATTTGTACAAAAACCAATAAAGAAAAAACACGTCTATTACCATATGTGATCAAAGCGTCTTTTTAATTTAAAGCAGAGAACTCAACAATTGGACAAGCCAATAAAACGTAGTATATTAGCATAAATTCTTTGACATGCGTGAGCTACAGCTTATGTTAATAATGGAAGCTTTGGATAAAAACAATGCATCAAACGATCTACATTTTTTTCGGAGATGATACAAATGATCTGTACATGCTCTATAAGTGGAATACGAGATACAATATTCTCTAATTTTATTGAAATAATTTCGATTCATATTAGCTGTACAAATAAAGAAATAAGGCCTCGTTTAAGCATGTATAAGGGTCAAGCTGCTCCTGCAGCTAGTCCAATAGTGCCTCTTCTCTGATCTTGCCACCCAATTGCAGTGGCACTACATCCACGAGGCCATCTAGCACTTTTACCGTACAGGTACTCAATCTCCTGCATAAACTCCACAAAATAATTCCAATTGGTAGTTGCTCTTTGTGACTTCTCAAAACCTCCATTGGGCCAAACAAATGAAGGGTGGTCTTTATGAGTCATGAAAGCCTGGCGCAATACCATAAACCGGTATCCTTCTGCGTTCAAATGCAAAGCATGCGATTGCTTATCGCCACCTTGGTTTTTGAATCGAGCATCATAGAGAGGTGCAGATCGATGAACAATGTAGTAAGGCTCCCATTGCGATTCATAGCATACTTCGTAAGCTAATGGATCGCCCATAATTAAGGGACGGACCATGGCAATCTGTGTTGCAAGTGTAGGTCCATGCCCAGCTCCTGGATCAGTTATATAAGCAATGTCCTTGCCCACAAGACGACGAAGCTCATCATAGTCTTTAGGAAGTGGAAGATCAGCATACTGTTGGCGAATGGCAAAGCAAGGTACAACCCAGGCAGTTGGAGGCATAGAGTCAGAGTTATAGATAGCATAAGGGATGACTTGTGATCGAGCAAGAGTATAAAGGTTTTTTGATGGAGTAAAATCAGCGTCAATTACAAACAAAAAGTCAGTTGTTGATTCTGTAATTGCAAGATTGCGCAGATGATTGATAGGATAAGCAAGATGCATATTGTCAAGATAATTTGGCTTGACAATAGTAATAGTAACGCGCGCATATAAACTCAAGTGCTCTTCATCCTCAAAATAAAGTATCAGATCTTCAATATCGGTTGGGTTTGTTAGATAACTTGGAAAGAAAAAAACATATGTGTGAATCTAAACCCACTAATATTAACAGAAAAAAAACACTTACATTGCAACAGAAATAGGTCCTTCCCAAACTTCAATTGCTTTTGCAAATGTATCTAAGCGGTTAACTGTAAACTGGCTAATTAAAGTGATATCTGTCTCTTTGTTTTGAACTTCTTTGATTGCTGATTGAACAAGAATGATTTCTTTGTTTTGATTTTTACGCTCTAGCTCTAAACATCAATAACTTTGTTTTTCTCTTTCACAGATTCTTCAGTATCTGACCTTTCATTTGATTTTGTACTTCCTTTGCCAAAATCAAAGCATTTGTTCTCAAATCTATCTCTGCCAAATTTTGACACATAATTTCAGAATCTGAGCACTCTGTTGTACCTTCTGGAATTGTCAACCATTCTGAGTCATCTATACTGTTTTCAATCCTGATCCTCAGTTGACATCCTTTAGTTAACTCAATCAGAGCAAGATCTCGAAATACTCTTGCTTCTGATAAATCTGGCCAGGTGTATACTTGATTTGGCTTCCATATCGAGCATCTTTCTGCAGAGTTACAGAGAGTTGCTGAACACGCGCTCTCATGTCTTGTGTATGTTGGCTGATGCTTCAACTTCCTTATTCTGCTCTCTTTGTTGTTAGGAGAAAGAAAGAAATACAGAAAAAACAATGTAGCGCTAACGAAGATGAGGGCCCTCTTATGGCCTCTGCCTTCGACTGATCCCGGTAAAGATCGAGATGGTTTATTAGATGTCTTATAATGGCGACGTACGTTGCTGTACATCCAATCTATTATGAAAAAGGAAAAGAAGGAACATGAACATTATTCTCAAAGTGACTGTGCACATACTTTTTAAAAAAAGCCATGCTCTTCACTCTTAATCAACCACTTTATCGAAGGTGGATCGAATGGATTCTCTTCTAAAGCGTTTGTTACTCGCTTTCAAAATCAGGAGAACTCTTTTTGTTATATGAAGCTGTGTTTGTACAATTCTCTCCTTTGGTGTCAATCAGGAACTTGGGCTTATAAGACGTACATGGTCAATTGAAATCACCAACTACTAGTATCAAACATACACATAGCACTTGAGAAAAAAAAAGAGGCATACAGAATACTATATACACAGATTATTGAAAAAGGAGTATTATATGATACATTTCTTATTGAAATTTGTCAGATTAATAGTTCTTCAAAGCACCTTCGAAGATAGAAGCAAGTTGTTCACGAGCGGGTGCACGGGTGGGTGCAAGCTTTGTTACACGATGTTGAGGCATAGCACCTTCAACAAGGGCTGGAATGTGAGAAGAGTCATAACCAATGGCAGTCAAACCATTAGGAACACCCAAATCTTCAAGGAAGCGAGTCAATTTCTCGGCTAGGACTTCACCAGCAGTTGAGTGCTTGATATGAGCAGGGTCTGCTCCGAAAGCAGCAGCAGCATCAATATGACGGTCAGGGCAGGCAGCAGCAGTGAATCTGAAGACAGATGGAGCAGTCAAAGCAACAGACACTCCGTGGGGCTAAAAACAAGTTGAATAAACATGTACGCGATTTCATTTATAAACACTTACGATAATAGCATGATCAACATTATAACCGGGATGCTTGTAGGTCTTGTTAAGACCACTGATAGGATAACTCAAACCATGACAAAGGTGAACACCTGCATTACCAAAACCAATACCAGCAAAAGTAGCAGCCAATAACATTTGACTTTGAGCTTCATGATCCTCAGGATCCTTGACAGCACGAGGCAAATACTCGACAACCATCTTCAAAGCATGAAGGGACCAAACATCACTGATAGGGTTAGATCCCTGGTAAGCAGGTCTTTCGATAGGATCTTTAGGACGAGGAGAACGTTCATTGTAAGGCAATGCAGTATATGATTCAAGAGCATGACTATAGACTCAATTTAGTTCGTTTGATTTTTCTTTGGATAAAACAATCAACATACCACAAGACATCTAAACCACTAGAAGCATGAACTTGAGAAGGCATACTACGGGTATTCAAAGGATCGACAATACCAAGAAGAGGCTTAAGGGCACGGTGGGCAATACCTGTCTTAGTGTGGAGGGGTTCATAATCGAAGATGGCAGTACCAGTTGTTTCTGAACCAGTACCAGCAGTTGTGGGAACTAGATTGAAAAGGGTAATACATTAGAGACTTTATCTTGCATTACTATCAATGACATACCAGCAATCAAAGGATGCAACTTCTTCTTGATAGGCAAACCTTTACCAATAGGAGCATTGACAAAATCCAAGAAATCTGCTTCGGGGTGAGCACTGTAAAGACTAGCGGCCTTTGCTGTATCAATGACAGAGCCACCACCAACAGCAACAAATGCATCAGGGTTATGAGAACGAGCAAAGTCAATGGCAGACTTGAAACTGGTGTCTGTGGGTTCGACTCGGACAGTGTCATAAACGACATAGTTAACCTTGTTCTTTTCCAATGATTCAACAACGGCCTTAAGGGGATGAAGCTTGGCAATCTACCAAAAAAGCGTGAGAAAAAAACACGATTCAATTGGCGACAATAACATACTGTGCTATCCGTATAAACAGCTACTTTCTTTGCTTGCAAGTTATTCAAATCCATACCAATTTCACTAATTGATAATCAATTGTTTGAGTACTCCATTCATCCCTCTAAGAAAAAGATGCACTCTTTCAAATAATAATAAAAAAGACCCTTATTTTACCTTGTGACACCAGGGCCAAAACGAATGTTACTAGCAGCCATTTCGAATGCATAATCAGTTGAATCCTTAGCGCTGGCATAGTTACGCCCATACTTTAGGAGACTAGAGAAAGCACCAGCAGTAGGACCATGGGAATGGGCATGAGAGTGACAGGGACAACTACTGGCACCAGCCTGTAGCATTCCTAAAAGACGAGTAACGTTGGATCTTGAAGCAGCAGCAGCCATTATTTTAACTGATACAAGAAGAAAAAAGAATGGAAATCACAGAAATACAAAGAAAAGAGAAGAAAAGAAAAGAGAAGAAAAGAAAAGGAAAAAAAAAGAGAAAAGAATAAGACAGCAAACAGGTTTATTGATGAGAACAGTGCCTGCTTATAAAGTTCATATTTCTCCACGGTCACATGATTCATCTGTCATTGCCAACTCTTGTAAAACAAAAAAAGCGTATTCTATTACATATTAACAAAGCAAGAGATAAGATTAAAGCCATACTTTTCTTGTTTTTATTAAGAGAAGTGATTGTCAGTCTATAGAAGAGTGCAGGTTTGGATGTGCTTTAAGCAAGCTTATTTACATAGGCAAGCCATGAACCAGGAGGGAACTGAGGAATAGCCTTGCTACGGGTGTTGCGACGCGTTGTCTCAAACTTGTTCAATGACGCTTGATCCTACAAAAAAAAAGGTACTCAGAAAACTCAGTACGCCATTATCTATTTTGAGAGAAGTGATCGTCCTACCGCCGCTCTTTTCTTCATTCCATTCATGATGTTACTCAATTGCTTTTCTATTTCGCGCTTCAATCTAAATTCTCGAACACCTTTTGGATTTAACCATTCTAATAGTTTTTGTATCTATTTTCAGAGGAAAAGGGTTCAGTACGCTTCTTTTGAGTGGATCGATTGATATGACAGTGCGCACTTACATCTTCAGGTTCAGCATAGCAATGCCACCATTCTTTTGCCTTTATGGTATCACCAGTCTTTAATGCTTCTATACGCTCTAATAGAAACTTGGCTTCCGAACCAAACCCTTGTGCTTCCATCAACTGCTTTACAAATTTTATACCTCCCCCACGCCCGCATGGCAGAGGAATGGTCTTGTCTATGGATTCTTCAAAATCTCGCTCTTGTAAGATGTAGATGTCTGTGTCACTAGGGCATTGTACAAACAGTTTCCCAGATCCGTGCAACAATGTACCCCCAATATCGTCCAAATAATAATAACGGTTGTAAAATTTGTCGCGACCAAGAGGCTTAATGCGGTGTGTGTTGTACTTGCGCAAATCACGTTCAACTTGTTCATCCTTCCTCAACACAGCTCGCTCATCTTCATCTAAACGTTTTCTAGCCTCATTTCTGATTTTGATTTCTTGGTTACGAGCACGAGCCTCTTCGCGTTGAAGATGGTGTAGTTTCATTCTCTTTGCTTCTCTTTGTTCTCTCTCAGCCTGATGGCGCTTCATAGCTGCCTGTCTGGATTCATGACGAGACAAATGCTCTGCCTGACGTTGAGCTCTGCGACTATGAAAAAATAAAAAAGAATCTATCATCATTATCTGTAAAGAAAAAAAATCAAGTCATTTGCTTACAGATCACTGTCTTCATCATCACTGGCATCTAAGTTGTCTTCTGAATCACTACTGCTGCTATCGAGGCCTTGGTTTTCTAATAGGTGATTATTTTCATCATTCTGCTTTTCGTCCAGTTCTCTTCGCTCGGCATGTATACGCTTCTTCTCACGGCTTATGTCAATCTTTTGTTTACGAAGTTCAGTCATTTGCTCTTGACATTCGTCCAGGTAATTCTTGATAACAAATGACTCGTTGGCTACACTAAGAAGCAATTCAAACAACTTGATTTTGTCACGAATGCTCAATGTAGCATAGGCTTCTTCACGTTCTTCTAGAGTTGAAGAAGAGCTAGGTACAAGTGTGCTCAAAATGCGATCCAGGTCGTCTAACAATTCCATGGGCGCCAATTGATTGACAAAACCAATCAATATATCCTCCCAACCGATACGCTCTTCAGCTGTATCTACTGTACCATTATCCCAATTAGAACCAACAGCCTCTACTTCTGCGCTTCCACATCCTCTCTCTACAATTGATTCTCTACGTTGAATAGCTGGACGAGCCTTCCAAACATGTTGGTCATCTTCATCCTCGCTGTTGTATTGGCTGGAAGGCTCAGAGGAATAAGGGTGACCTGACGAGGGTAGGTTGGATCGAGACGCCTGATATCCAGATCCATACAAAGAGAGAGCTGCAGCCATTGCTGTTGATCCATGACCTAAACTTTCTTTCTTTAACCGATCTCTTTGCTTAATGATAGCGTTCAATAGAGCGACATTGCTTTCGGTCATGATACTTGAGTTGCCAGGGTAGCTCAATGCATTTTCGAAATCATCCAAGCTAAAGGGTGATAGCTTCAAAGGTTGAGAAAAGACATTAAGGAAAGACCAGACCATTAAAAACGAACCGAAACAATCGTCAGGAACAACACTCTGTGTTTTGGGTGATGGGTAGAGAGGCATCCCTCCTGTAGGATTTTGAGCCTCAGCGTTGGCATTTGGTGTACCTGGTGTCATGTCTGTAATTTTGCCCAAGCCTGAAGGATCACGTCTATAAACAGGTACATTCAAATCCTCCATTGGGTATTTAAGTATCCCTTCTACTTTTTTTGTATCAATAGAAGGCAAAACTTGATCTTCTGTTGCATTTCTGTTTGCTTCTGCAGCCAGAGATGCGTTGGCTTCGTTTCGCTTCTTTCTGGATTTCATATACACTTTGTCTCGAGCCACTTGTAAATCGTCAGGAAGAGTTGTGTCGATGTTGAATTTTTCTGCCATGTCTTCCTAAAAAAAAGAAAGACAGATAAAGATGATTTAGATAAAGGCGTATTGTGCTTAGTGTTAGTGTATGCTTACTCGAATGATCCATGGTGCGCCTATGTAGGTATCTTTTGTAGTATACTCTTTGATAAACTTTTTGAGAAAGTTCTTAGAGAACGCAAAACGATCGCGCCTAGTTGTTGGTGTTTAGCCATCAAATGCTGCAGTTCAATAGTAAATACTCCTTCTCTTACTTGATTTTGTCAGCAGATACAATTTTGATGCAATCATCCTGATCAATGCCTTCAGAGTTTTCATCTATCAACTGAACCTTATAGTATTCTATATCAGCTGTGTCCTCTTTTCCATCCTTCTCGGGTTGAACATTTTCTTCCAAAATTCTTGCATTGTATCTGTCAAAGATCGACAAATGAAAGAAAAGAATTAGATAATGCAAAAGAGATTTCACTTCAAAAAAGGGAATCTTACGTGTGATTGTCATCCCAAACACAGTTAACTGGCTCTCCTTTGACAAAGCGATTAACAAACTGTTGATAGACATTATCCACAACAGCATCCAGACGTGAGGTTTCTAAAATAGGGGGAAGTAATGAATAAGTAGGTTGATTTGTGGATAACATAACGTGCAATTGACTTACGAAATTGAAGATGCATAAGTACACGTTTTTGGAGAGGTTCGGGTAGTTTATCTGATACTCTTTCTTTCTCGGCTTTCTCGCTTTCTAGTGCTTGTTTGAATGTCAAGCTGGATTTGCCTGTAAATTCGCATTGCCAGATAGGTCTTCTATAAAGAGAGATTCGCTTGAGGTACTCTCTGTAATAAAAAAAAAGAAGGATAATTAAGGATATTATGCTAACTAGCGTTACAGATAAATTTCCTAAAAAAAAAGAGAAAAAACGCGTCCTTTTCAACTACGCGTATAATGTGTGATTCGAGCTATTTTTTTTTAAAAAAAAGGATACGAATAATCTGTAAAGATCTCTTTAGAAGAAGGCAAGTACCAAGCAGTGCTGTTTCTTGACTCTTTCTTTGTTTCGTCATACACTGGTGTTTTAACTGGCTCAAATCTTTTGCGTTTAAGTAATGGCATGACAAAGATCGATGACTATGAAGACAGAGAAAGAGAGAAAGAAATGATAGGTTGTATCGATTAGAAGGGTTTGATAATAGACTGCGTGGCTTATGAGGGTTGTCATCTGCCTTTTTTTTAACCTACCTATATTCCTATACGATAAATATTTGGGGAAGTGTATATCTGAATGAAGAAGTCAAGATAAAGAAGAAAAGAAGGAAAGGAACTGAACTGCAGGCAAAAAAACTATATCGACTAAAGCCTTTATTTTTTTCCTGCGTTAAAAGTTCAGAAAAAAGTCAGAACAAAAGAAAAAGAGAGTATGACAAAAATTTTACTATGCCAACTGTTTTGATCCAAAAAAGGCAAACCAATTGTGATTTACATAAAGAAGTTCAAGGAAACAAGATGAGACATTGCCACTTTATGAAGATATTCATTACCAAAACAAAACTTGCTGTATCACTTGTGGAACTATATCGTCTTTTTTTTTTTATTGAAGGGAGCATGTTATGACTTGAACTAATCTGATACCTTCACATTTGGTCAGCTATAAACACTGAACTGACTTTGAGGGACATTGAAGAATATTTTAATAAGACAGGTTGGCATGATTACTATGAAATAGTGTGTTCTTTTCATTGACAATTAGTGCATGCAATATATTGATCAATAGAAGGTTTGATTCATAACAGTAAAAGAAAGCGTTTTCTGTTACCTTTCTGCATGAAAGGGAGAGCGGTAACTAGTTTTCAAATGAACCTTGAACCATTTTTCTTTGAATGGTTTGTTAATGGAATTTTCCCTTATTCAAGAGGAAAGAGATGATATAATTTCACAAGCGATTGGGCAAGTTTTATTTTAGTAATAAATATCTTCATAAAGTGACAATATATACCGTTCTTACTGTAAGAAAAAATAACAAATTAAGCGTATAATACAGAGTTGTTTACAAAAGCAATAATTATAATACAATTTAGGCAGCTTCTGATTGATCGAGATGGCATTGTAAGAGAGCTGCACGGGTTGCGTCATGAACTGTTTGGAAAAAGAAAGGGTATCTATCATGAACAGCAACAATCCTATCAGTCACTGCGGGACCAATCTTGTTCTTGCAATAGCACCAACTGGGTGAAGTGTTTCCCATTTCTGTCTGACTTATTCCATCTTCAGAGCCATCATACTGGGGCCTATTTCCAATGAAGCATCTTGGTAACATATGGTTGTGTGGCTTCTTCTGAACCTTCTCAATTTCGACTACTTGTTCGTACTCCTCGTGATGCTTTGATCTGTCTCCATGATAGATAGATTCTATTTCAGGTTGAACATCATTCGTACAACATCCTTCAACGCCTGGGCGATGACCTCCTTCCGAAACCCCATGTCGAAGGTCTGACAAGAATCGACCATTCATTTTTGAGTCGCGACGTTGGTTACCAAATCCAGCAAACAAGAGAGTCTTTCTAACTAGCATTGAATATCCAGTAACAATGTACCAATTGACAGACTGTCCGGCATATCTCTCTGCTGCAATGGCTGTATCAATCAAGGCCTCCATACCAGAATAGTCAAGCTGATGTACACCGGATAAATCAAGGACCACAGAGTGCAACAGTGGCTTTTCTAAGCTTTTGCCAACAGAACTAGCATTATTCCAAGATCGATCACCAAGTCTTTCAGAAGGTAGGTTACCGCAACGAGTACTTGATTTAATTTCTTGAATCAGTTTGTCAAAAACAAAAGCAGCATTTTGAAACACTATGTTTTCTTGAGGCTGGAAACACAAGATTCCCTTGGCCACAGGTCGAAGATATGGGCCTACAGTTGGGTGATTGTTGGGAAAAAAGACGACGTGTTCGTCCATTCTATTGTTGCTGCTTTCATTGCCCTGTATCTTCAGTTTCTCGTCAGTTAGTTCAAGATCAATGTCGAGTCTCTCTAGAAAAGCATAGTTTGGTCTTGCGGAGCGGTAGAGTTGCACAATAATAGAGAGAATGATAGGAACATAAACTGAGACATCAATACGAGCGAAAAGCGAAATAACATAAGCACAAGCAAATATCAAGAATTCACTAGGATGCATGTCCCAATATTTTCTCCATACAGTTGGACCTGAAATCAAGTCAGTTACTGAATAAGCAATAATGGAAGAAAGAGCTGCAGTTGAAACATAGGTAAAAGCAGGTGTGAAAAAAAACAGAGACAGTAATGCGATGATGCCCATAAAGAAGCTTGATAAGGGAGTTCGAGCTCCTGACTTGAAATTAACTGCACTACGAGAGAAAGCACCTAAGCTAGGAAAAGCACAAAAGAAAGACGAGAACACATTGGATAGACCGATAGCTAGGATTTCTTGGCTCATATCGACTACAAATCAGACAACAAAGAATAGGTTAGTTTGTGGATTAAAAGTTGGATCATTGTACAACATACCTTTATAATCTGCTAGTTTTCCGAGACTGTTGGAGATGGTACCGTGTTCCATAATCAACAAAATAACAATACCAGGTAAATCAGCCAAGAAGAAACTAACCACATCCGTTTTGATGGTAGGAACAGCCATATGACCTAGACCTGCTGGAATTTCTCCCAAAACAGTAACAGGACTAGAGGTAAAATAACCAAAACGATTGATCATAAAACAGATGAGAGTACTAAATATGAGTACAACCACTGATCTACTTGTATTGAAGAAGAAAATCCATCGATTGTATTGGGGATAACGGCGCATCAGGTACTCAGATAGATACTTTACCAAATAAAGGTAGATTATAGCGGACAGTCCGAAAGCAGCATCCACGCTAGCATGGTTTAGATTTGCTAGTGTCTTTCCAAACACAAGGTAAGGGGCTTCCGAGGTATTGATACCGGGTATGCCAAAGATTTTGTTTAGCTGGTTGATCACAATGGTAATTCCACTTCCACCCATAAAGCCAGCAATGGCAGGTTGACAGATAAAATGAAACAAGTCACCAAGGCGAAATATACCAATGAAAAGTGTGATGAAACCAGCAAACAAACTAAGCATAATGGAAGCATCAGCTGCAGTCCATTCGCCTGACAGGTATTGCTCAGTCAGATAAAACTTGCCCATGACTTGTCCCACCATCAGGGCCATAACAGCACTGACACCTAATATAGAATGTTCAGTAATCATTGTTAAATTTCTTTGATCTAAATGCCATATATATATAAATTTAAGCAAAGTACCTATGCTGATATCTTTAGAAGTTCCGAAAAGAGGGTACAATAACACTCCCACAAAATTGGTATACAAGCCAAAGACAGGAGGAAGATTCGCAATTTTAGCTAGAGAGAAGACAATAAGTATTTGCTTGGAAGTAATAAAAGAACCAGTCGTATGAGCACTATGTACCATAAGCTAAGCTTTGCGGGATAACAAGGATGCCAACTGTAAGAGCTGCCAAAATATCTCCAGAAAACCAAGTCATATTGTAACTGGGTAACCAATCAACAATAGGAAATAAATTCTTCACATATGTCTGAGCCATTCTAGGCAATTGCTTGATGCCATATTTTAGTTGATCAGTGTATCTGATAGGTGGGTTGTCCACATATATAGTTGACATTTCGGAGTGTTGTGTTCTTGAAATGAAAGCAGTTGACAAACTGTTGCGTACAGAGAAAGAAACTACTCCTGAATTTGAGAATCAAGAAAAAGAAAAAAAGCCATTTTTTTATATACAAACTTTTCTCTAGAAATTTAGCTTGTCATTTCAATATTGCAATTCCGCTAAATAATGGTTGATCACAAGAGTTACACAATACTTTTGTCTTTCTTTCCTGATTTAATAAGCCATTTTACGTCATTTAAACAATTTGCATTTGTTACTTGGTTGGTATTAAGATGAAATGACAACTAAAAGAATTTTGAAAAGCATGTGTATAGATAAGTAGGATGTAAAAAAGTTTTTCTTTTAGCTTCTCATTTTCCTCTCCCGAACTTCTAACTATCTTTATAGTAACCGAGTCTATACTAAGAAAGAAATTGTCATTCAAATCATGAAATATTGCAATAAGGGACTTGTGTTTCGAAGCCTTTAAAACCAATAGTGGTTTTTATATCACATGAAATGTTATACAACGCCTTTTTATCTGTCACTGTTGCTCTTAACTTTAAATCTAACTCAGATTCTACAGACATGATTGTTCAAATGATTTGGATGAGCTCATTGGAAAACGGTAGAAATCAACTTTTCTCGACCCCACATGAGTAAGCGGAGTGATAAATGAGAGATACAAAGCAAGGCATTGGTTCACCGAGATAAGACACCATTTGTTATCGTGCAGCATGTTGGTTTAGCTTCAAACAACATAGCACTTGTATTGTTTTATGAATACTTTACTCTGTTGTTTCAGAATTGGTTTTGTTGGTTAAGCAAATGTATCAAGTATAATACATAAGGAGTACTAGTCAAAAACATTATTTCAGCTAACCTACAAAAGAGTTTGAACAGACATTTATGTTTGATCTAAGCTATCTTTTTCTTCTATGAAAATCATAACCTTTGAATCGATGATCAAAGCATTTTTGTGAAGTATAGAGCTGTTAAATAATGGTAGTCTATCTCGACTTTGTTATTTAGTACAAAGACAACTAACTCTTTGTCACGTTAGTTTGCTATTGACTGTCAAAAGTTTCTGAAAACTCATTCAGTTTGTGTCTCTACTTTTACATGCTGTAAGTCACATACTTCATTTTATATTATGCAATCAGTATAGCCCTGATTGAACATATGACTGCTGTCTTGATGTAAACCAAGTTAAAGCAATGTTTTCTAGTTGTTTTCTAGCTGAAGAAGACAATAGAATATCTTTGTCCTGTTGTCTTTGAGTTATGTGTCTAAACGTATATGTATCTATTTTGACCAAACCATGTTTGATCTTATCTGATGGACACGACTGTCTTCTATTCTGACAAAAATTGTTATAAAACAGTCCAAACTTCTTGTTTTCTAACTTTCTCAGGATGCACACATCCAATGTTGTACCAATATCTTAATATGGGCATTAGTGAACAGATATCCCTGCAGCAAATTCCTTTTTCTCTCTTTGAAGTCTTAATAAAGATAACAACAGTCTCAGAAAGTACTCGCAAGTCTCCATTATCAGTCACATTTAACCAGTATACAGCTTGCATAACAAATATGAAATAAAATAGTGAATCAAGGAATGCAGCATGGATTCAATCGAACACAGGCTTTTAAGTTTTCACTGATGAATTCCAATGTTTCATCGGATATGAATAAGATGTTATCTCAAAAAATTAGCCTATTCAATAGTGTTCTTTGGTTTCCACTTGATAGCATACTAAAGATGTTGTCATGAATGCCTTTGTATCATTTAGAGTTGTTCTCTGCTTTTTTTTTGGGAGAAGGGGGAGGGGGAAGAGGGCTTTCCAAATAACAATAAAGAAGAAGAGAAAAAAGGAGAGATAGGGAGTGAATGTATGTACAAGTATCAGTCTTTTCTTTTCTATTACGTTCTTTTTTTTTGTTTAGTTCAAAGAGCTTGATATGAATCTTATTATTGACTACAACGCTCTGTTGATGCAAACCCTAATAAACTTGCTTTACATGAGATTCAAAAGAAATGCAAAAGATCACTGCGGGCGCAATAAAAAGGGGCGGTATAAAAGACGTTGTCACTATCAAAAAGCAAAAAGGGATCCACTTTGTTTGTTTATGATGCGTTTTGTTCACAAAAACAAAGACGGACATCATTCCTTATACAGTAGCCATTCAATTGGACCTTATCATATCATTTCTTGACTTATTTTTCAGGAGAAAGGGGAGGAATTGGCAAGCAGATTTATGGTGCTTGCTAATGACAGGAAAGTCTTTTGTTGTTATTGCCGTTGTGTACTATAAGCTACTTATTGATAATGAGTACACCTAAAGAAATCTTCTTTTTTTTTTTACAAAATCTAATTGGTTTTGTCCATAAAAAGATATTTGTAAGAACTATGCTATTCTTTGCAGATGAACCATGACCAACTTTGGCATTCAATGAAGCTCAAGTCATGATACAAACTTGCCAAACTGAAAAATTCATGCTGTGCATTTAGCTTTTGGATGGTGACGCACTCACTCACTTCATCTTCGTTCGGAGTTATAAGGATTTCGCGACACGTAAGTTCGTTTTTTGTATTTTTTTAAGGCAAAAAGAAGTCTACTTTTTATTTTTACTATTTTTCTTGTAATAGAAAACCTACTTATACACCAACTCTAAACTATATTCAAATATGCCACCAAAAGCTGACTGGGAAAAATGTAAGCGATAGTTTAATTTCCAGGTAGTAATGTTCCATCTGACTGACGCCATGCTTTAGACGAAAAGAATGTTGAGGATAAAGAAGAAGAGAAGATTGTTGGTAAAGTATCTGCACTCTAAGTTGCTTTCGATGACTCATCTTACCTTTCGCTTTCACTACTATCAGCTTTGGATGAAGGCGACATTAAGCTCTTGACTACTTATGTAAGTCTTTGTCTACTTTTTTTTTATACTTTCAAGCAATGGTATACTTATGCATCTACAATAGGGCCAAGGTCCATACACAAAAGAATTAAAGGCTTTGGAACAAGATTTGAAGGACATTCAAAAGCGCGTAAATGAACATATAGGTACTATCGTCATTGTAGTCTATTGGAAGAGATTATTCTAATTTGAGCATATTATAGGTGTCAAAGAATCTGATACAGGTCTTGCTGCACCTAATTTGTGGGATATTCCTGCTGATAAACAACGAATGCAGGAAGAACAACCTCTACAAGTTGCTCGCTGTACAAAAATCATTCAAGGAGAAAACAACGAGGATCCAAAATACGTGATCAACGTCAAGCAAATCGCAAAGTTTGTTGTAGAATTAGTTCGACATGTCTCTCCAACAGATATTGAAGAAGGCATGCGTGTTGGGTAAACTTGTTTTATATGGGAAAAATCATAGACAGCAGACAGGACTCAATGCCTTGTTTTTTTTATAGTGTTGATCGTACGAAATATCAAATTCAAATCCCTTTACCACCCAAGATTGATCCTTCAGTCACTATGATGCAGGTAGAAGAAAAGCCAGATGTGACTTACAGTGATATTGGTGGTTGTAAGGAACAGATTGAGCGTCTCTGTGAAGTAGTTGAGTTACCACTCCTTCAACCTGAACGATTTGTCAATCTTGGTATTGACCCCCCTAAGGGTGTATTGCTCTATGGTCCCCCTGGTACCGGTAAGACACTCTGTGCTCGTGCCGTTGCTAATAGAACAGACGCTACTTTTATTCGTGTTATTGGTTCTGAATTGGTTCAAAAATATGTGGGTGAGGGTGCACGTATGGTGCGTGAACTATTTGAGATGGCACGTACAAAGAAGGCCTGTATCATCTTCTTTGATGAAGTAGATGCTATCGGTGGTGCTCGTTTTGACGATGGTGCTGGTGGCGATAATGAAGTTCAACGTACCATGTTGGAACTTATCAACCAACTGGATGGTTTTGATCCTAGAGGTAACATTAAGGTCTTGATGGCTACCAACAGACCTGATACTTTAGATCCTGCTCTCTTGAGACCTGGTCGTTTAGATCGTCGTGTTGAATTTGGTTTGCCCGATTTGGAAGGCCGTGCTCATATCATGCGTATCCATGCTAAGAGCATGAGTGTAGAAAGAGATATTCGTTATGAGTTGATTGCCAGATTGTGTCCTAATGCTACAGGTGCTGAATTGAGAAGTGTGTGTACAGAAGCTGGTATGTTTGCTATTCGTGCAAGAAGAAAGGTTGCCACCGAAAAAGACTTCTTAGAGTCTGTCAACAAGGTGATTAAGGGCTATCAAAAGTTCTCCAGTACTCCTAAAGTAAGTTTGTTGTTGTCAATGTACTCAGGCTTCCTTATACTTATGCTTCTTTTCTTTGTTAGTATCTTATGTGGAATTAGATAAGCTTTTGGTTTTTTTTATAATAAAATAAGATACTATTGTTTATTTGATGATTCATGCATTAAATGGAATAGAGAGAATGGTGCATGTATATAATTTAAAGATGGATTTGTTCTAAAAGGCAACTTATTCTTGACTGGCACGCTTGAGCATTTTAGAGACACGTCTACGGCTAAGGATGTTGATCTTAGTATCATCAACTACCCTGTTGCCACTGACAACACGATTGATTTCAAGATCATTGGCAACATCCTTGACCTGGGCACCAACAACATTGTTCTTGACTTCGGCAGAGACAGTGAGAGCAAGAGCGGCAATAGCAGAGATCAAGAGAGTAGCGCGAACCATGATTGATTTGTAGTTGTAAAGTGAAAGTAAGGAAGAAGAAAAAAACTTGAAAAGAAACGTTGCGTTATATATGCTTTTTTTTGTTGACATTGTCAGATTAGAACATTGTGTTGATTTAAAGAATAAAGCAGGAGGAAGGAGAGAGAGAGAAATCAAAGGGGGTAGTCAACAAACAAAGAAGACGAAAAGAGTAAACAAAAAAAAGGAGGGAGTGTATCTAAAGGAGATGCAGCAGGGGAAGATCTAACCAAACAAGCATTCACGTAATAAGGAGATGTATCGAAACCGCTGGGAGAATAAAAAGAAATCACAAAAGCAGAGATAGCTGACGCGAACTGTATCTTAATGGTATATCAATTTGCAATTAGACATGAAGGAACACTGAACGCTTAGTTTGAAACAAATACAGACATTCGATCATTTAACAGATTTGAAAAAAAAACAAATATTTTGGTTCTGTATTGATATGTTGTCTTTTTTTTTGACGATCTTTGCTTACAAATAGAGAAGGACAGATAGAGTTTAAGAGATAAGTCAATAATAAGAATCTTTATTTAATTGTCAAATTAGATGCTGCTTGAAACAAATTTTATAATTTAAGATGATGAGAGAAATATAAATGTAATGAGAATGCAAAAAGAACAACCAGTTTCTTTAAACAGTGTTAGCTGAAGAACCTTTGAGGGGTTGACCTTTAGTTCTTTCAATTACGACCTTCTTAATGGCATCTCTCTTGAGGACTTTAGCGTTAACGTTTTTAACAATGTCATTATTGGAAACGATCTTTTTGAGTTGGAGATTGTTGAGGATATTTTCCAAGCCTAAGCCAATAACATTACCTCTCACTTCATCTGCAGGAGCAGCGGAAGCAGTGAAAGCAAGAGCAGCAATAGCAGAGATTAAGAAAGCAGCACGAACCATGTTTAGATTGGATGAAGATGATAATTCTTATTTTCAAGAAAGTGTCCTGCTTTTTATATCTTTTTTAAAATGTGCATCTCTGCAGAGATTTAAGAAAATAGTGTTACTCATGTTATGCAAGAACAATGAAGGAGGCAGACGGGCATGTACTTGTGCTTCAAGTTATTTAATCTCCCAATTTTAATCTATTATGTTCAAGAATTTTTGTTGAAATTTTTATTAGAAATGCAGAAGCCTTTCAAATGATATTTACACACTTGGTAATTAAAGCAGTTATATATGTATATTAATGGATGAAATAAGAAGGAGAATAAGCAAAGAAAATAATCGGTTTACTCTTCATCAGCAAGTACACAGTTAGGATGAAGCATGATGATTGGATCCTCTAATTCTTCTTCTGTTTCGCCTTGTCTAATCTCAATCAACGTTTCGTCCTAAAAAAGAGGTAAATTATTTGTTTATTAATTAGTAAACTTTGTTCACTTACAGTCTTGAGAAGTTTCTTGATGATTTTCTGCACGATCACCGTCTCCTGCTCAAGGTCATCGTCAACCATATCTGCTTCACATTGCTCCAGATACCACATCACTAGCTCACTACGACGCATACCAGGATCTACACGAAAACTCAGTCAAATCCATTCTCATCTTATATTCATTAATTGATACTACCTTCATCAGACGATTGCTGCACCATACGAAGCTTGTGAGCCAACATAAGCTTGATCTGCTCAAACTTTTCATAAGTGATTGAGATTTTACCAGCTGGTGCGGTAGCTGTATCGCCAGTTTGTTGTTCCATATTATCGTTTAGTGACATGCCGTTCAAGGCCTCTGTACTGGTCATGAGGTCGTCTTCTTCCATGTTTTCGTCAATGTAGACATCTTCTTCTTCCACACGAATAATAGACTTTTGCAACAGGTTAAAGGCTTCAGCAACATAAGCTTCCGTGATCTAAAAAAAGAATTAACTTTTGATATTAAAATGCATAGTCATTCTTATCTAATTACCTCTTCGCGACAGTTGACTCTGGCAATAGCTTCAGATAAACGAATCATACTTTCCAATTGTCTGACAGTGATACGATAAGAATTTCTACCAATACCTTGTGAATCACCTTGTCTTAATTCCTTGTAACAATTGGCAAGCTTTTCAGCTGCTTCAGGTGTCATCTTTTTTTTTTGGTTTCGATTAGATAATGCATTTCTCGCATCATATAGCATTTTGATTCAAGTTACCTGAGGCTTAAAGGTTCTCGCATAACGAATGTAATTTTGAATTTGTTCTGTTGAAAATTCTGGTTGCATGAAATCATCTCTAAGACGGTGTGTGTTAACAATGTGACGACCAATGTTGTAATCGGTAATGTCATTGCATTCATCAAGAACGACAAAGAATAAATCGAAACGAGACATGATAGGTGCTGACATATTGATATTCTGTCTCAACGTCAGCTTCTTGTTGTAACGGCCACTAACAGGGTTAGCAGCAGCAAGAATACTAGTACGAGCATTCAAACTAGCTTGAATACCAGCTTTGGCAATGGAAATAGTTTGTTGTTCCATAGCTTCGTGAATAGCTACTTGATCTTTGATATCCATCTTATCGAATTCATCAATAGCACAAATACCCTGTTTTTGAATCACAAACACAATAAATCTCTTTTTCTTTCATGTTGTCATAGAAGAAAAATAAACTTACATTATCAGCCAACATCAGAGCACCTGCTTCAATAGAGAATTCACCTGTTTCCTCATCTTTCACAACAGATGCAGTTAAACCAGCAGCACTAGAGGCTTTACCAGAGGTATAGACAGCTCTAGGCATGATACTGCAGACATATTTCAAAAATTGAGATTTGCTGGTAGATGGGTCACCCACAATACACACGTTGATATCACCACGAAGATTCATGCCTTCAGGTGTCACTTTGTGCACGCCACCCATCAGCTGTAGCAAGATACCCTTCTTGACAGTATCATGGCCAAATACAGTAGGGGCGATACTGTTGACTAATTTACCATAAATGGCACCACCCAGGTTAACCATAGCACGTAAGTCTTCGATTTCCTTTTGAGAAAGATCAGAATAGACATCCCTCTGATCTTCATCATCTTGGTCTTCACCATGCAAGTTAGATCCACTGGCCTTGTTGTTTGTGGCAGGTTGGACCATACAAGCCAAGAAAGAAAGTTTGTAGGTCAAATCACGTACACCCAATGCCTTTAAACCAGTGACACCTTCACTTGCAATACCTTCATTAGCACGGTTACTGGTATCTCTTTGTGTCTCAACAGAGGTACCGGGAGTTCTGAAGGCAGAAACGTCAGGCACGACAATTAAAGTACCGGTAAAGATACACTTATCACCTGCCTTGGCTCGCTCAACCATTTCATTACGCACAATCATATCCATGCTTCGAGGCATACTACCTGTAGGAATCTCATTGGCGTTTTCTTGAATACGGATACGCTGCCAATCGACAAACTTGGATTGTTCGATATTAAGAGACCAGCTAGAACGGTTATAACAAGTAGGTCCTTGACACATGGTAGGCTCAGTATAACGGAATTCTTGCTCGACATCGTTCACAATCTTTCCACATTCGTTACAGGTAAAAGAAGCATAGACTAGCTCAGGACGTACTTCAGATGTACGTGTTACTGTACCACTGACACTAATAAGATGACCAATCTTGTCTGTCTTCAATTGACGCACTCTGTTTTGTTCTTGAAGACCATAAAAGGCGACTGTAAAATCTCTGAATGTACCACCCTGGGTGCTTGTCAATGTAGGTTCGTTTACATACAAGTTGTCAGGGAAGTGGTTGCGGACAATATTATGAACAGCGCGACGAAGATAAGGGAGGAAACTAAAAACATCTGTTTTTAGCTAAAGATGAATCCGTTTAACAAGTTTGTCCTTACCGATAATATTGTTCGCGGATAGCAGTAGCCAAAGGCACATCTGTAGCTTCAATATGAGCGAAATCAACAAAAAGTGTGTCGATTTCTGAATACTTGAAGTTCTCAAGCTGCATCATATAGGGATAGCCAAACCAACTCGAAGTACTGTTGGCGATATACATAGATTGATCGCCTTTATAACTACAGAAGAAAAAAAGAGACAAATAAGAAAGGTTATGGTTTGCAGAATACAACTATGTCTATCTTACGTTTCCAAGAACTTTTCGAATGTTTCCATTACTGCCATAGCTGTCTCGTCAACAACTCGAGAAATGTTCTCAGGTGCGTATCCTCCAGGAGGTCTGCGTTGAGCTGAAGGTGCTTGAGACTCATCAATTTCCATGTTGGTGTTGGGTGGAATATGACTGTCCGAAGCCATAGGTTGCACTTGAGAATCAAGCATACCGCTCAAGAGTTGGTCGCTTGGAAGATCTGTCATAGTGTTGTTTAAAAATAAGGGTTGTTAAAAGAGACAGGGAATCAAAAAAAAAGGAACGCGAAAAACCTATAACAAGCAAAAAATATTTTTTAATCTCAGAAACGCGGTGAGGCGGCGTACGTTTATATAGTTGACCTACGAATTAAAACTGTCACATTGAATTAAATTGGTGCAAGTGAGTCTATTTCAAAGTCATAAAGGTTTCTTCTTCCTGACTGACAGTTTTCTTATACTTTTTGACTTTCATGCCTTTTCGAAATTCAGGGTTCGTTCAAAAATTTAGAGCATACTATTTCAAGGAGGTAGTCAATTATAGAAAGCATACCTTCGGTTTAGATTCAGAATTGATACTCTCTATTCAATTGTTGCATAAAGTAATAAAACCAATACATATGTACTTCATTTTGAGATACAATGGCCTATCTTGTATTGAAAAGATAAGAGCGCATGTATACTGGCAGCTCAATATCTTTGGTGGATTGATCACTTGCATATAAAAGTTTATTGATTTCAACAGTTATATCGATTCATTTCGATCTTTAGGATTGTGTGCTGCAATTGTACTGAGCCATTGAAAAACTTCAACCTACTTCTTGTATGACTCCATAGTCTTGCGACGTTTGACACATTTGAGATCAAATTCTTTCGCAGAAAACATTCATCATTATCACTATAGATTTAGCAATCTGATCACCAACAAAAACAAGTCTAGAATGACTATATAGGCAGGTGCTATGGATCATGTACAGTGATAAACTAAATAAGGATGAGGCAGTATGTACTGCTAGATCATGATATAAAGGTAATGTGCTAGAATGATAGCACAGGTCTAGTAAAAGACAAGTAGCTCTCTAGCATCTCAATATAGTAACTACAATCAACTTGATGAATGTGTTGCTGGTATTCAACAAAAGATCGTATCAATTGTCAAAAATGCCCGAGTTAACAAAGTAAGCAACAATGAAAAGTTGATTCGTGATTCAAGAAATGCAATCAAAGTGTGCATAGATGAATCAAAGGCTGAAAGAAGTAGAATTTTTTTGCTATTCAGCAAGTGAAAATATCGGCTGTATTTCGCAGAAGAGCACTCAATCTGATCAAGCGAGACCAAAAAGCGCCTAGGCAAAGTAAATCGCTACAACGCATCATCAAACAGTTCACAGTTGCTAAAGATAAGGACTTGCAGCTTACAGTTGATCTTGCTGTTATTGCCATTGATTTCATCTTTTGTGGTACTGTTAAAATGATCGAATTAATGCCTGTTTTTGTTCTATCTCAAGCTCTACAACAGGTTTTCTGCACTGGCTAAGACTGAAGAGAACGAAGGCTTTCGACGCTTGCCACCATCAAATGTAATCAATGCTCCAGATATTGACCTTGGAAGCCGAAGTAAAGTCAGCAGACACAAATCCACTGCTGCAGAAGCAAACAAATTGGGTTTGATTGAGAAGGCGTTGTCAAAGAAAAGTATATCCGATGTATGTTTTGAATCGCTTCTTCAGACAGACTATTACCTATTGCAAGACAGTCGATAGACAGTCAGGAGCTCTTACAGCTCCTCAAAAAGATTCAAGCAGGCCTTGAAACAGGAATACTTTACCAAGAAAATCGAGGGTTGCTTTTGTTCTCATGAAAGGGAGAGCATAAAACCGAATCCTAAAAAGGAAAGAAAAAGAAGAAACCAAGAAGAGATGTTAAGAAGAAAGGGAAAGAATTGCAAAGAGAAGACTTGATTATGCTGACTGGTGACCGTGTATAAGGCATAGATGTAAGAATATGAGATAATCTAAGATATGGTGGCGCTTGAAAGTAAGACATACCCTCGAGATATACAATTGTCTACATCACGAATGAAAATCGTACTTCGCAAACATATGTCTATTGTTTTGACAAACTTGCTCATGTGAAATTGCGTACTATCAGCAGGGTAGAATATCCTATAGGGAAATTGAAGGTTCTTTTATCTTCTATAATTCTAACTGTCCTTCTGCCCCAAATTAGTTTAATACAAGCTCAAGAGACAAACTGTCTGTCTTTGCTATTGCCATTTCTAGGATAATGACATTGCTTTTCCAAAAAATCCTTTCTGCTTTCTCGAGAGTCACTAGTTGTTCTAACACTGATTTCAATAACAAAACGGCAGCCTTTTATAAAAGAAGCAATGCAATAACTGGATGCGAGGCATAATAATCGACTTGAGTAAGTTTTTTGTTGTCATTTAGACGTCCTAAACGTAAAATACTCAGCTTACAACATTTGAGACATATCTACTTTCGCTTTTAATTAGTTTATTGAAGACCGCTACTATATCAAACTCATTTGTCTTTAGCTATTTGTATTAAAGCGTTCCATGATCTTGTTGTTGCAGTTTTTAAGGGAGCATTGGTCGACACCAATAAGACACCCGCATCGCTTCTTTGTGTCTTGAAGATTTTGTAGAAGAAATGTTTCTGAGAACAAAAAGTGCAGTGCATCATATGCATTTTATGAGAAAACTCGTTGATCCTCTGACATACGAAGATGGTATGCTTTGTTTGGTCAGGTAGATTGAGACGTACTAACTAAAAAGTTATGTGTTTTATATGATGCTATGTACTATTAGAAGTTAGACCCATAAAAGATGATAGAAGCTTACTAGCAGCAAGTAAAGAAGGCAGTGCTGTCTATGAACGAACGAGAACAAAACACTCAGAGGTTTACAGAAACATAACTAATTGTCTTGAAATATGATATGTTAAGATCATTTACTATCAACATACAGACACAAAGTACGACTGGTCCACTGCAATAAGTAAAGCACCTTCATACTTTGTAAGCAATTAGCTAAATAATATACATTTTGCAGTGAAAAAGAAAACGTATCGAAATAATCGAACGATGACTTCGTATACTCACTCTTTTATTGTTTTAGCAACCAAGCGATAATAACTATAATGAGCCATTCTTAAGTTATTTCAGCCCTTCTTTTTTCATCCAAGTACTTAGACAAACCAGGCTTTTTAGCAACTTTGTCAAGTCAATGGTCAGCACTCGTCAAACATTACAGCTCACTGTGCCAAAATACAATCAAGATAGCTAGTACGTTTACTTCAACGAATTTGATGATGGTTAACTCCTTTTTTCATGTGCAGTTCATTTTTAGACTATTTTCTTTTACGAGACTAAAAGAGGAAAGGGGCTGAACGAGCTGAGACATACTAATAAGGCCTCGTAAGTTGCTATACAACAAGACCAAGTTTTGCGCATGTGTTTCTTCCCTTTTCATGTTTAAAAAGGAGCTCAAAGTTATTTTCATAGATTTGCACAGCTTAGTTTTCAGCTCAAAATGAAAAGGCATATATTCAATGGCATCATATAGATAGCAGCAACGAATAAGAGTACTGAAAGGCTTAAGGAAGAAAGAAGAAGGAATATGCATGCAGGACAGATTTTGTTCCACAAGAAAAGACAATTTGAACGTATCGAAAATATGGAACATTGAAAACATGCATGCATGTTTTTATTTAGTAGCTCCTGAAAGAAAGAACCTGCTGTCAGTATATTGCAAACTGGAAGCTATTTTGTTTATTTTATAGACTTATAACTAATTTTGTGTCTATAGTTGTTTAAAGTAGATTTCTTAGGGCCAATCAAGATAGATGTCAAACGTCTGTAAGCACAAACCACAAACACAGAACACGTTTGCTTCATGATAATATCGATCGTATGTTAGATTATGTAAGATTTGACTCCAAGATAAAGCTTAGTTTTGCATTTTCTTTTTTGCTGTAGGTAGCCAGTCTACAGTATTGAATACGAACTCAAGTACTTCCTCCCCTTTTTTTTCATTCTGAAATTATTCGTGTTTTGCGTTATGTACTCTAGTGCATTCAACAGTAAATTTTGATTGCAGTGTTATCAAATACTTCCTTATTTATTTGATGCTACCACCTGTTTTCTAGTTTCAGAATACTTGGTAGGCCGCATGTTGCCTGAGAAATATCATTGAAGTATCAGGAACCACGCTAAATATGCTGAAGTACTCCAACAATAATTTTAGGACATCAGGGGATTCATTGTAGGATGCCTCAACTCATAATTCGGGCTAAGGTGCTCAATATTTTTTTGTAGAGAGCATCGATTAAAGAAAAAAGAAGGAGGACTACGAACTTTTTTGACTAAGTAGCGCGAGCATAAAGGTAACAGTAACAGGCGTAATACGCGTCGGGTTTTCTTTCTGTTAGCAATTAATGATTAAGAAGATTGTTTCGGTCAGTTAGATGTGGAACAAAGGGTCCGCGTAGGTGAGACCTCATTAGTGAAGCAATTAATTGCATCACTATACAAAAGGTTAAGCTTGAGAGTAACCAGTACTCACCTTACAAATTCAGCTTATTTGCTGTTGCCTAATGGAATGTTCTAAGGAAGGCAAAGCTTGAAAACGATTTGTCTGTCTTGATGTCAAATTAGTAGTAGTGTATAACCGAAAACACAGTAAAACAGAGAAGCCTAGTTGTTGTTTAGATACATCCCTTTCAACAAGTGGACTAGACAAACTAGATCAAAGGAAAAAAGACGCCAAGATCTAAATAGCAGTCATTTAAGAAGCATCTTTCTCGAATTTTGTTCTTTTTACTATCATCAATAAAAGTGAGACGTCTAGACAAACTGCAATTTAGTGTTCAAAGACAGACAAACAACAGGATTATTTTCTTTTTATAGATAGATTGCTCAAATGTGAAATTAGGTAATGCAAAATCCCATTTGGTGGAACTATTGTTCAACTTCCTTCTTTCTTTTTCGTATGGAACCGACTTTTTTGAGGAAGGATTTTGCCTGATTTCCCGAACTAGGATGTAGGATTCCTTGATCTTGAACAGAAAAATATATTGTCTATACAGGGGGAATATAGCAGGAGATCAGGATCAATTTTTTATCCAATCTTTTCCTCTCTACTTCATACCTTTAGTCTCTCTATCATATCGTATTTCCATATTGTATTTAAGATATCATTCTTCTCAAAAGGTATATTTTGCTCCATTAAAGTGGCTAATGTATTGCTACAAAATGTCTGGCAGCTCATCTTTTTATGATGATTAATCTGCACGAGATGAAGATCTGTGTTTAATAACATAATGGAGTATGCCACTGTATAAACTACATCTAAACAAAAGAGAGAGAGCATTTTTAAAATCATAGCTCATTTACTATGCAGATACAAGAAAAAACAGAGTTTTACCTGCACATTTATAAAGCAAGTCGTCTTGATGAGTGTTCCAATATTGAAGGGAGAATGCTTCTAGAATACGATCAATTTCTTGTGCTTCAGCTTTGAAATAGAGTTTAGAGCATAATTTCCTATTTGGGATAATACTTGTTGTCAATGACAAACTTGCATTAACGGAAGTTCAATTTTACCTAAATGCTTCTACTAAATTCAATCCAGTGAAATCAAAACGTCTCAAATAACACACTAATACTTTATGGCAGAACGGATCACTAAAAGCGAATGAGAACTAATGATGATTAGATACGGGGCTTAAGGAAATGGTTACCGTCTGCCAAGGTACGATGCGATTTCTTCTTTTGGGTTACATCGCTCTTCCCAAAGCGAGGATGCCTTGTTTTCCGCTTGTTGTTGGTACTCAGTTAGTAATAAACTTTCTACTGTACCAAAGATCAGTTCTTGTTTTTCCCAAAGAGACACAGGTGAGAAGAGGTTGTCTATTCGAAAGACTGATTTATGCTTCCAATCTAACATAGACTGTCGAACTTCTTCATCTGTACTACTTTGAGTGAGACTAGATGAACGAGTGGGTGGTATGATTGATTTGCTAGAGAGATATGAATCAGGTTCCTGATAAACAACTGGTGCAGATGACATTGACTGATCTTTGTCTCGAGCTATTTGATTGGATCTCGACTAACAAACTAATTGATATGAGCTTTCTACTGATACATATATGGCTGTTTACTTTAGTTGTATCTGTCAGAGAACTTGATCTACCATGTCGATTCGATTCGCCTATTTGGTTTCTATAAGCCAATGAATGGCTTCTTTTTGGCAAGTTTAAGGCCATAGTTACGAGACAGAAGAGAAAAGAACAATGGCAAATGATTATTTCTGATTTGATTTAAAAAAAATTGAAAGCATTTTATTCTTTAATTCACGTGTTTTCATTCTTGTGTTCAGTTTCTGATACAGTGCCATTCTGGTTATGATAAAAATCAGAGCAGCTAGACCAGTCTCTAAAAGATCCTTGTTGCTTTAATGGAGCTTTCTTGCGAGCACTAATAATATCGCCAATGGAACTGGCCAATGAGCCTGGAACATGATTGGCTGTAGGCTCGAAAGAGTCCACTGGATGCTTTTCTGTATCGTGTATTACTTGAATAGGATTACCGAAACGGAGTGAGAATTCATTGTCTTCCATAATAGGATCTCTTTCCTCTTTGTGTTGTGTAGTCATGACTAATAAGAAAGTGTAGAGTCTTACTTTAGAATAAAGAAAAGTTATGAAAAGAAAGCAAAAAAAAAGAAAGGTTCAAGCTCTCGCTTCGATCGCATGAAACATGGCGTGACTTTTTTCATAGCGTTGCATAATGTTTACGAATCTGTTTGCTGAGTGACTCTTTTTAACTGTTTAACATATATTGTCTTTGTTAAGTAAAATAACAACAAACTGCGTTAGATTAAAAAAAAAAGAGAGGGAGTGATAATCACAACAGTCCAGCCCCTCTTCTTCTCCTGACTGATATACTTAAAATGGTTTAGTCTCATTCTTATATCTCAAAGTGGCAACATTTGAGTTAAACAAGATTACGCTCCCCTTTACCTACTTTAACTTGTACTGAAGACTCGAGCTTAGCAGATTCTGCATATCGCTTTCTTTTTTCATTGAATTTCATTTTCAGCTGCAAAAAACAGCACATTTTGTATATTAAGACGCTTATTCGGAATTGACTCAAGTATATAGTGGTTATATTTGAATTTATCTTACATACAGAGAAAGAAAGAGAACAACAGATTCTATTTTTTTGTCTGCTCAGCTGTGCTACTGGTGCGTTTGTTAGATGAGGGTGCTAACAGTTTGTAATAATTCCCTTAGTTAGTATCGCCTAAGCAAATAAGGCGAGCAAGGTTCAAATTTGTATCCGTTTATTAAGACAAAATCTTATAAGCATGCTTCAAAGAATTGAAGGGATACCAATTGTATTATAGACAACATAAGATTTTTCATAGAAGTTTGTTTTTATGTGAGTGCATTCAACATTTTAAACCCATGTCATTTTGGATATTATGTAAAGACAAGCAACCATTGTTTAATGCATGCACAGACAATATATTATTTCAGAACATAACATATTGCTTTGTTTTCACTCTCATTTTTTTAGATGATTTAGTATCTTCTCTACAAAGACACTTTTTCTCGTCTTTTCTCACTGACTGATTTCACTCTCTAAACTAAGGTTACTTGGTATTTGTACATTTTGTCACACATATGATTGTATACAATTTAGCTTAATCAATTCTTAGTAAGCTTTGAGAGATGACGCTAACAATAAATTCTACCTTCTAACGTAAATCAAGCGGGAAGAGGGGTTAAAAGGATACACAATTGATTGTGTTCCAATGTTGACGAAGAATGTGCTTAAAACAATGTATAATTCGGATAAAATTGTCGAAATTTGGTTTAACAAGATAGTAACTTTTCATAACACATCGTGCGTAAATCTTCTTTAGATTTGTCTGACAACCATTCCCTTAGTTGCACACAATTTTTCTGGAATCCAATCAAACATATCTTTTCTTAGTGTATATTTCATTCTATTAGAAGAGAAAGAAAAAGTTTAATTTGTGTAAACTCTATAAAAAGCTCATGATCAAGAAACTGCTCCTTGATTTCTGTTTCCTTTTTTCTCTTTGTTTATTTACCATATACATACAATACTGCTGATCTCTACAAGATGATAGCGAGCAGTAGTTGTTTTCGTTTGAAAACACGCACAATACAGATCATTGTAATGCTGACTGTTCTATTATCTTGCTCGGTCTGCTTAATGTTACTTCAGCCCACATTATTCACTGATTTAGGATATTATACTCGACCTATATGGGATAAAAATCCAAACAAATTCGAAATTATTCCTCACTACTATTCAGAGGATGTACCCCTGGAAGATTTATGCAAGCTTCATGGATGGGAACTGAAGGACGGAACAGAAATAACAAAATCTAAAGTGTACGATGCCATCATCTTCAGTGTAGAGCTTGACTTACTAGAGATTCGAATCAGAGAATTATGGGATGTGGTGGATATGTTTGTCATTTTGGAATCAAATGCTACATTTACTGGAGAAACAAAGAGTTATACGTTTGATCAACACAAGAAACAGTTTGCGTTTGCTGCTTCTAAAATACATCATACAATGATCCAACAGACTAAACTGCCAACTGGCGAGTCGCCTTTTTACAACGAAATTGGAATGCGACGAGCAATGAATCAGGCTCTTTCTGATGCTGGCGTCAAACAAGGTGACCTGGTGGTTATGTCAGATGTAGACGAGTTGATTAGAGGCAAATCACTATTACTACTCAAATCTTGTCGAGGTATACCTGATAAAATGCATCTTCAGCTGAAAAACTATATATATTCGTTTGAATTTCCTTTGGATATGCAATCCTGGAGAGCGCATATTGTAAAATTTGATACGACAGAAACGTTTTATGGTCATGGACGGATTTCAGATTACTTATTAGCTGATGCAGGTAAGCAAACTTATGAAAAAACAATGGTAAACATTTGACTGATAGAATTTAACTTTGATTTTAATCAGGCTGGCACTGCTCCTTCTGTTTTCGTACACTCAAAGAGTTTCAATTCAAAATGAAAAGCTATTCTCATTCAGATAGAATAAGACATGAAGGCATTTTGGCTCCTAATAGGATACAACAAACCATCTGTGATGGAAAGGATATCTTTGACATGCCTCCAGAATCGTATACATACAAAGATATGGTGTCAAAGCTAGGTGCCATAGAACCAATTGCATCAGCTGTAGGGCTTCCAGCTTCTGTGCTGAGGAATGCTAAACGATATTACTTTTTGTTGCCTGGAGGATGTATCAGAGAAGATTATGAAAAAGTTGTTTGATACGCTAACTTGAAACAAGGCATTGACTGTCGGTGTAATTTAACTTGTATTAATAGAAGAAATTATTGAAGTATGCGAAAGCTACTAGTAATTATTTCAAAACTAAACTTATCTTAATGCTTTTTCTTTGAAAAAATCAAAACTATGGCAGGTTACAATGTCATAGTTGTCTCATACACATCTCAACTTAAAGTAAGCCTGTCGACAACGTTTTGTGTTTCCACTTTTTTCTTCAGAATAAATTATATACACGTTTGCTTTTTCTTGACAAACTGATAGGATATTCATGCTCAATGCTGATGGTCTTCAAAATGATATTCCAAACCCCGCTGGTTATGGTTAAGGCAGCCTGATGATTCATATGGGCTTGATTTTGTAATCGCTTCCTAGATACTGATTTTCGTGTCAAAATCCGATACAGTGGACTGTGCCAAACAACTTGCTTTTTGGGATTCTATTCTTCTTATACTATCGATTATATAAAAAAAAGCACTTTTGTATATGGAAGTCGGTTCCAACAAACCAAACCTTTTTTGGCTATCTAGGCTGAGATAGACCAGAGTTTAACTACAGCTAACTGACTTCTTCTATGAGGGTCATGCAGCCTCAATCACTTTGAACAGGTGTACCAAAACAAAACAGCAGCAGACTACTATCCTATCTCGTCATTGTTTTTTTGTTGACCATGCGGACCAGTCTGTAACCAATGAAACATTCGCGAAGTATTTGTGTGACAAACAATATGCAGTTCATTTACAGACCTGACATCCTTTTCATGTTGCAACTTCGTCTTAAAGGCAACTCAATGTGTATTTGCCTGAGGCAATCTGTTGCCCTTGTCTCCCGTTTTGTCTCTCTTCCTTTCTTTGAAACGATTTTGTGTGATTATCCAGGACAAAAGCACTCACACGCATCCTTTGTCATGAAAGGGAGCAAAGTTGATTGGCTTTTCACTGTCTTCAATGGAGTATGAAGCTTGACAGCCTGATTTTTAAAATACAAATTGCATGATTTGAACAAGTATTTTGGTTCCTAATTGTGCTATCAGAACATAGTGAGAGTAACCTCACACAACCCTCACATGCCATACAATTCGCAGTAAATTTTCAAGCTATAACAAAAAGAAAAAGGACAACATCAAGCTTTATGGCGCGAATGCTCTTGAGTTACTGGGTCTTCAATCGACTATCCATTACATCACAATTGAATTCTTCAAACAACTTGGAGCTAAACATCGAATCCAAAGCCCTTTGCTTATTATATATCTCTTAGTACAATAAGCCCTATCATAGTATCGGCAAAACTATACAGAGTGTGCCTTGCTGAATTGTAATCAGGAGTAAGGCCACAATAAATCAACATACATAGTTGATTGTAGTCAAGAATCAAATCTTTTGTATGAGACATTAATGTTTTGAGATGAAAGCACCAAGCTTTGGGGCCAAGTTCTAGTTGAAACTGTGCTGATATGCTAAACAAGTTAGACGTATTTAAATTATGCACATCACGGCTTGTTCTGTACCAAAGAGAAAGAAAGGCAAATAGCATTATTTGATAACTATGAGCAAAATGCAATTGTTTATGTGGTTTGCATAATATCATATGGAAGTGAAGTGAACAGGCGATGAGCACTATCAATTCATAGACATAATAAACAAACAGACATTACATTTTGATTGCAAGCAAGATTCTGCAAGACTGGGAATAGGATATAATGTTTATGCAACAATTCTCGAGACTGTAACAATCCTATCTATCTGGTCTTTTGCATTTTTGGTCTAAGGACATCCTGTTGAATTGTGTGTATTTTTGCTGCTTTCCTTAAAAGGCTAACCGTATACAAGCTTTGAAATTTGAAAGCTCAGTAAAAGCAATGGAAAACCTCTTACTTAAAAAGAAAGAGAAAAAACACTGAAGATCCAAAGAAAAGCCTCCTGGGCTTAGTTTTGTGCACCATATTCTGCTTTTTTCAGGAAGAAAGATTCCAGAAACTAACTTTGAAGTCCTCAATCTGCTTCTAAACTGTCCTACAATATATGCAACTTTACTTTACCATGTTTGATAACTTCCCGAACCGAGTCGATGAAAGATCTCCTTCTGTTTTCCAATTAGCTTCACCCAGTATCATGTCTTTTGTATGCTGTTCGAACCAGTTTAGTTTATTGTTTCCATAAGAGTCACGGTTCATTAGAAACAAACCTTAGTATCAGTTGATTTGACGAATCTGATTGGATCAGATGGCGAAAACTTTTTGATTTAATCTGAAGTCAAATACTTCTTTTTTTTTAAGGTTCATAGTTTGAAACCCCACTTCCGTGTTCCTTTTATTTTCTTTCCGTTTCTCTTTCTCTCCTCTTTTTTCTTTTCACTGAATCTTTATATATCCCT
The DNA here is from genome assembly GCA_025331435.1 of Choanephora cucurbitarum. NCBI lineage: Eukaryota > Fungi > Mucoromycota > Mucoromycetes > Mucorales > Choanephoraceae > Choanephora > Choanephora cucurbitarum. Next base: position 292,079 of record JAIWNI010000030.1, read on the forward strand.
ATTATACATCTTTTTCTTCTTTTGTTAATATTGATATCAGTGTATAATGTCAGGAAACAACATTAAAGTTGTATGTCGTTTCCGTCCACAAAACTCACTTGAAAACAGAGAAGGCGGTGTTCCCATTATTGAGATAGATGATGAAGGAACCAATGTGCAGTTGAAGGTAAGTGCCATCAGTCAAACTGAAAAAGAGAAGAAGCTGTTGCCAACTAACTTGCTTTGTGTTTCTCAAAACAAGGGTGAAACTACCAGTAACTTTTCTTTCGATAAAGTATTCGGAATGAACACTCCACAAAAGGACGTTTTTGAATACTCTATCAAAAGCATTGTAGACGGTAAGCAAACTAACAGCAACAAACTGGCACAACAGACTTATTGACAACGAATATACAGATGTTACCGCTGGTTATAACGGTACTGTATTTGCTTACGGTCAGACCGGTTCTGGTAAAACATTCACTATGATGGTATTTGATTCAGACATAAAAAAAAAACTCCCCCTGAATTTTTTCTCATCAGTATATTAAAATAGGGCGCAGACATCGATGATGAAAATACAAAGGGTATTATCCCTCGTATTGTAGAACAAATTTTTACCAGTATTAATGACGCGCCGAGTAACCTTGAATTTACTGTCAAGGTTTCTTATATGGAAATTTATATGGAAAAAGTGAGAGATTTGTTTAATCGTAAGTTGACTCAATACATATCTCTAGTTTTCATGTACTCATATCTTTCTTTAGCCTCTGCTGACAATTTAGCTATTCACGAAGATAAAGCACGTGGTGTCTATGTCAAAGATCTTTGCGAAATTTACGTTGCTAATTCTGATGAAGTTTATACAGCCATGAAAAACGGTAGTAGTAACCGTGTGGTTGCTTATACACGTAAGCTCTTTGTTTCTTTGAAAACATCTTATCAGAAGGAACTTATCTAAAAAAAAACAAATTAGACATGAACGCTGAAAGTTCTCGGTCTCACTCTATTGTTGTGATTACTATCACTCAAAAGAACTTGGACACAGGAGCTGCAAAGGCTGGTAAGCTTTACTTGGTAGATTTGGCAGGTTCAGAAAAAGTAGGCAAGACCGGTGCTTCTGGCCAAACGCTTGAGGAAGCCAAAAAGATCAACAAATCCCTAACCGCCCTTGGTATGGTCATTAACGCTTTGACTGATGGAAAAGTAAGTGAACCAAACGTATATCAAATCATAAACCAGGTAATTTATTGTTGTGCGATAGTCAAGTCATATTCCTTACCGTGACTCCAAATTGACTCGTATCTTACAAGAATCACTTGGTGGTAACTCTCGTACAACACTTATTATCAACTGTTCGCCATCATCTTTCAATGAAGCTGAAACCTTATCTACCTTGAGATTTGGTATGAGAGCCAAGACTATTAAGAACAAAGCTAAAGTTAATGCCGATCTATCTCCTGCTGAGCTTAAGGCTTTGCTGAAAAAAGTCAAATCTGAAACAATCACTTTCCAGACTTACATTGCTGCTCTTGAAGGAGAAGTCACCGTGTGGCGTGGTGGTAAGACTTTACCGGAAGACAAATGGGTGACTATGGACAAGATCACCAAGGGAGAATTCTCTGCACTGCCCCCTGCATCCAACTTTAGAGCTTCATCCGTAGCTGAGGATGCTTCTCGTCCTGCTACTCCTTCTGTAGTTTTGGAAAAAGATGAACGTGAAGAACTTTTGAAGCGTGAAAATGAGCTGATGGATCAGATTGCCGAGAAAGAAACAGAACTTGCCAATCGTGAAAAGCTTTTGGAATCCCTAAAGGAAGAAGTAGGCTACTACAAGGAACAGGAAGCTCTTGTCACCAAAGAAAATCAACAAATGACATCTGAATTAAGCGAGCTTCGATTGCAACTCCAAAAGATCTCCTATGAGAGTAAAGAAAATGCCATCAATGTCGATTCGCTTAAAGAAGCCAACCAGGAGTTGATTGCAGAACTCGAAGAACTCAAAAAGAATCTCTCCGAAGTCAGACTGGCTCACAAGGATAGTTCTGATAGCGAAAAAGAGAAAAAGAAGGCTCAAAAGTTGGCACAAATTATGTTCAAATTGGATCCTTCTGTAAGTATTATGTTTCTTTATCTACTTGTTTGCTTATCAATTGTATTAGGGCGAGATTAATGAGAAAGAACGTCAAATTCGTGAATCTCTCAACAAGATTGAAACAGAAGGTCATGGCTCTTTGAGCTTGGAAGAACTTGTGGCTCTTCGACGTGATTTAGCTGATTCCAAGATTTTGTTGGATCAACACACCAAGACAATCTCAGACCTTACTGAAGAAAAAGAATCTCTTGAAAAGAAGAAGGCTGAGCTTGATGCCAAGTTTAGTAACCTTGAACAAGAATATGAAGAGGCTCTCGACAAGACAATTGCAGAGGAAGAAGTTGCTGCCCAAAAGAATGCAGACATGGAAGAGACTATTTCTACATTAAAGGTTTGGAGAGTGCTATCTTTTCTTATTCATTTCAACTTATTTCGGTTTTTAATAGAGCAAGTTGGAGGCACAGTTTGCAACCAAGAGAGAAGAGCAACAAAAGGAAATTGAAGAACTCAAGCAAGAGATCACTCAAAAGACCGAAAACCTTCAAAAGCTTACTACTGCTGTATCGGATCTCAAGGATGCTAATGAGAAGCTTCAAAACACTCTCGCAGAGCAACCCGCTCAAACTCAAAGTGGCGACTTGTCTGAACGCGAAAAGGAATTAGAGCGTATGCGTAAGAGCATGGCCAAGGAGTTGGCTGATTTCGAAACAATGAAGAAGGTGTTGATGCGCGACCTTCAAACACGTTGTGAAAAAGTGGTTGAGCTTGAGATGTCTTTAGACGAAACTCGCGAGCAATACAACAATGTGTTGAGAGCAAGCAATAACAAGGCTCAACAAAAGAAGATGGCCTTCTTAGAACGCAACTTGGAACAATTGACCAATGTTCAAAAGCAGGCAAGTAGTTGCGATGAAAGATAGATGATTTGCTAACTTTATTTAATAGCTTGTGGAACAAAACTCTTCTCTCAAGAAGGAAGTTGCTCTTGCTGAACGCAAGCTTATTGCTCGTAACGAAAGAATTCAAAGTCTTGAGTCTCTCTTACAGGATGCACAAGAGAAGTTGATCAACCAAAATCAAAAGTTTGAAGCTCAACTTCAAGCTGTTCGTGAGCGTCTTGAACAAGCCCGTTCTCAAAAGTCACAGTCCTCTATGGCATTGAACTTTGGACGTGTTGCTAAACCCCTTCGTGGTGGCGGTGCTGTTGTTGAGAATGTCGATAACACGCCCGCTTCTCCTACTGAAAAGCGTGACAAGCGTAACTCTTGGATTCCTGGCTTCATGGGCTCCCGATAAATTTAATCTTATATATATATTCCCTGTTTTTCATTTACTGTATTAAATAAATATTCCACCCTGATTATGTATTTGTATATATATACACCTTTTGCCAAAATGATAGAAGAAGATGAAATTGTAGGCTCTTTGAAAAAAAAAGTTCATCGAAGATCAAAAATACTCCAATCAATACTGAACTTGTATGGTGATGATGTGGAAATCCCCGTTATGAAAAACTCTCAATTGAACAATCTTTTAGAGCTGTCGGTAAATCAGCTTCTTCCAGTAATCACTCGTGTAAATGAGCATATCATTTCATCATTGAAGCAGGCATTCTCTTCATATGTTTAATACATTTTTACAGTCTGCATATACAATTCAAGCTGGTAAAAAAAAGTTATATGCCAATAAAATCCCCCCCCCCTTTTATAGAGCGCATATTTTGGTTAGAAACGTTAATTTGAATCTAAATTGAACGTGCCTTCAACTGTTACGGTGATAGTGCATCTTTTGCAATGCCTTTCATATTTATGTCTTTTGAGGGTGTCTTTTCAATTGAAGTCTTCTTCACAATCGGCGCATGTTAACATTTTGGTTGAATGTGAACAAACCAAACTGAATCAAAAATACAATGTTGTCACAGGACCCGACCAAGTAAAAAAGCACGACACCCTTTTTTCTAAAAGTGCGACATTATTTTGGCAAAAGGTGTATATATATTTTTAATGTCATGTACAAGAGAAAATGTGTCTTAAGATTAGTCTTACTCTTGGACATAAGGTTTGATATAGTTAGAATGCTTTATTTGCTTAGAGATTCTTGGACAACTTCGTGTAATTGTTCAATCAGCTCGGGCCAACCAGATAAGGCTTCTAGGATGCTACTCAACCAAACTGCATCATCAGGCTGCTGGTTTCTTGTAGCGCATATGATGTGTACTAAAGGCCCGCCGCTCTTATCTTCATCTTCATCCTCCGAACATGTTTGGAAACGTGGTTCTTCTAGCTCTGCAACTGGACTATCTGGTATCGCATCTTCTAAAATGGAGTTACGGCGAATTTTGTCCGAAAAGCGACGCGACGAAGGTGCAATTGATAACAACTGCTTTGCTTTACGAAAAAAAGCAGGATGAGCTTGTGGCAAGTCAGATTGGACATCAGGATGATCTCTTAATTTGACTAGATCCAAGTCATTATATTGACGAGTTCTTCCTGTCGGTGTTGAATATCCGGCGCCGATATCTTTGGCTCTATTTCTTACATCATTTGTGCTATCTTCATCATTGTCATCGTCATCATCACTACTATCAATTAGGTCGGCCAAATGGTCGCTTTCTTCACCTTTAGCAATCTCGAAATTAGCTTCATCTACTTCATCAATTTTTGAATCAACAAAGGTAGGATGGGGTTCTGATTGAATGGAATGATAAGAAGCGCGACGTCTTCTTCCTTCGTTGCTGGATGGTTGCTGATATTGATGATAGAACTGGTCTTCGTTTGCAAACATTCCTTCGGGCACTCTGGGTGCATCTTCATAAACCGTATCATCTTGGTAGTCTAGAGTATCACCTATACTTTTGCTCGAGAGTCTACGTCCTGCGCGCCGACTACTATTAGATCCAGTGCTTTGTGATGCAGATGGTCTGTGAGATGGAGGAAATATGTTACTGTTTGCTGTTGAATAGATGCTTTGTTCTTCTGGCTCTTCATAGCCTACGCTTTCTTTGAACTTTGAGAGGAATACAGGATTATGAGCCAAGAACTGCTGAATGTGGTTCATCCAAACCCGGTCACACATCTTTTCGCGAGGTTTGTAGACAAGATCTTGAAACCGCTTCCAAGCATTAGCACCTTGTGTTTCTGTGATATAACGTTCAAGAGCTTCATAGAATTGTACGTTACGAGCAGACAAACGCTTCATCTCTACAGGTCGATTAAGAAGAGCTACCAGAATATCCGAAGTGACAGGCTGTCCATGAATGTCAATGCTTCCTGTAGATGAAATTGAGCAATTTCTCAAATCATCGTACAAGCCGTCCTCAACTGGATAGAAATCTTGTTCTTCCTCTTCATTAATTACGTTATTGGTACTTAGAAGATTGTGTGTATTAGCGTGCTGAAGAAAAGTAGAAGACATGTCTTGTTTGTGAGAAGAGAAAAGAAGAGAAGAATGTTAAGAAATAAAAATAGGTGATTTTTTTAAAAATAAAAAACCTGGGGCATCAGAGTATTAATGCATTTGTTTTAATTGGGCTAGTTTTAAAGCCTGAGAAACTTTGGAGGGCTATTATGGGAATTGTTTGAGAAACAAGATGGTAAGATATGAAAGAAGATCTTATCCAGTAGCTATACACAGAAAAGTATAAGTATTTAAGCTAAAGAACACTCTTTTTAATTTTCTCTCTATTTTTGGTAGCCTGTAGTGTTTCATTACTTGTAGTTAGGATTCTCTCGTTACAAAAGAGGAAATGTCTTTTCAGAGACAAAAGCGAGTTTCTATTTAAAGGTGTTCATGTATGTTTCGGATTTTAACAGATTTATAAATCACACCCTGAAAAAATCCCAAAATACCGTTCGTACCGCTATCAACATCAAAAGAGCAACGAAACCGGGATGGAACAAAATTCTTTGTAGAGTTAACAACTCGCATCCTTTGCGTGGGAAGCAACTGTTGACTGTTCAGCTTGGGAAATTTCGAGACTTGCAACTAGTGTTCACGTTTTGTCATTGCAAACAATCTCTGACTACAATTATAGAGCAATTATCAACTCGAGAATGTAGATGTGTCCCTTGATAGTTCCTTCTGTAGCAAATTTATTATATGTTAGTTTTGACATAAAATCAAAGATAATCAGGATTTCATATGATGCATGTAACTCTGCTAAAGTTGTATTCTCAGTATAAGCTATTTTAGATTCAGTGTGTTGAGTGCTATAGTGCTCATAATTGGATAATTTATAAAGTTTCTATTTTCGTAAAGACTTATTGTATTTACACTCAAGCATATTATGACAAATTGTAAATAAGTGAACAAAATACAAGCCTTTATTAAAGTGAAGAGAAAAAGTGTCAAACACGATAAAAAACTCTTCTATATCTGATACAGATTTCAAATATACTAATAAGTTGTGGTATATGCCACAGAGCTATTATATTGAGGAGGCCGATAGTAAGAATGAGAATAAGAATGTGGGTCGCTGACTGATTGTACATCGCCGTAGGCATATTCGGGTATAATTGAGTTAGTTGAGTAATATGTTACTGAATTTTTTGTTTGATATGTTGCTGTCTTTGTCTCTGACAGTTCCTGCTCATAAACCGACCACTTTTTGAGGGGTATAATACTTTCATCAAACTTCTCTTCGTCAGTAACAATAATTTGCTTTCTGTTGTCGCCTACGACAACACGTGTATTACCCCAAGAGAAATCATCAAAATGCCAGAATGCGTATAGAGGGATGAAAAAAGAGAAGATGGGAATAGCGAAGATATATATAATCATCCATCCGATATGTTGCCATTGTCGTTTTATGATGAAAATAAGTGACTGCAAACCATAAGCACCTGCAAGCATACCTAGCGCAATAGTAGGGATTGGCCCAGATCCGGTAATTACTTCGTACATAAGATAAACAAGGTAGATAACCGAAGAAGGCAAGGTAATTGTACCAATAAGATCAGTCAACACAACAAACCGCATAGAAAGACAACAGAAGCCACACAATTCATGAAGAAGTATTAGTTCTAGAAGGTTATGAATTGTGGAATTAATCCAACGTCTACGCTGGGATAACAGGACCCGCCATTTATCTGGGGCAACTGTTTTACATTTGGCATGCGGAGTAAACATCATTTTGTATTGAGGAAAAGTCTTCATCATAAGTGTTGTCAAGTATCGATCTTCACCTAAATGAAGCAAGTTCTTTTTATGCAATGTATCAACAACGTTGTCGGAATAATTTTGAATAACAGAGTTTGACACAATCAAAGGTTGTTGACTTGTAGCTGTACGAATACGATACATACAGAAACAACCTGGTAAACAAGTGACCGAGCCAAAAAGAGATTCAAAAGACTTCACAAGGTGATGGGATATATAGTACTCGTATACTTGAATCATCGTGATCCATGATCGGTCTTCGTTACCAAGTTCAGTTTCTCCGCAAAGCCCAATAATGCGACTGTCATGCAACATGCATGAAATCAATCGATTAAGCGAATCAGGATAGACCTCAGTATCAGAATCGACCATTAGTATGTATTCATATAGGCTAGGATCAACACCGATAACATGTTTCATTTGATAGTACAGTTCCAATTCAAGAGGTGACATTTCAGAATCAAAATGAACTTTGTTCAAAAAGCTCATACAGATAATTTGAGAATCTCTCTTGCCTCGGTTACCAGGCTTAACATTTTCGTTTGATTTGCCTACTTTTACAACCACAATATAAGGTACTGTGTGCCCCTCGTATTCGTATAAGCCAGAGTAGACCTTTCCGTAGTTTAATCGCTTTGATCCTTCACCAATAGACTTGAACATCAATGCTTCTGGATCATCGTCCTCGTCATGTTTTAAGATATCAAGTAGTATGCGAGGTGTTGGCTTAGAGTTGCCGCTACCAATAATCATTCCGTCTGCTATGAGGAAGAGGAGTTTGTACTTGTCATTATATGTCATGCCTGCTAAAGAGTCAATTGTCTTTCTTAGCGAGTCTTCGTCTTCAGTATAACAAGGCACTTGACAGATAACAAAACGATCGTGATCATCTGGCGTTGGGCTACCACCAAATTGCAAGGCTGCTAAGAATTTGACCAAAATGACTACTGACATGATGATTGCAAAACTCAGAAGGAGATAATTGATAAAGGTGCATCTTAAAGTTTCACGATAGTCCACACGGCCAATATAAAATACATTATCTAAACATGCCTTGTTTCTTCTGCGAGTCTCTTCGTTCATAGCTTGACTATACTTGTTCCATTCAGCAGTTACATCTTTTCCACCAAACTTTGTAAACAAGGCTTCTACTGATGGGTCCAAGAAGTGATATTCAGGTACACCAGGCACATCTAAGGGAAAACGACGAGCAGTATTCATATAGTCTGTGATATCATACACTTTGTCATCAATTGATGCGATCAATCGCCCCCAGCTGATATAATCTTCTTTGATTTGTTTCATTGGAATCACTATATCGCCTTTTCTATAGAGACTCATAGTTGAACCAAAGTATTTGTTAAGCCAGTATGGATCCTTTAGATTATCGAGACCTGCTTCTTGTTGCTGAGGACCCGAAACATGGATAAAGGGACCAAGCTGGATTGTTTCATTAGGAAAAATGGTAAGTTGGGGGTCTGTTACTAAGCCAGTACATGCAACGGAAAGTGGAGGAGGAAAAGTATAGGACAAATCAAGGCCAGCCAGACTGTACATATTTGTTTTTGTTCCCAAATGTACAGGCGTTCCATGCTCTGTCGCCACAAAGCTTGTCACATCATATACCTTTCCTCTGACGGAAACCCAATAGTTGTCTATTGCCTGATGACTGAACACATCTTCTGGTGAATAAAGCGTTTTTGTTCCAGGACAAACAACTGGACTAAGTCCCACAATAAAGAATATGATGGTTGCCGAGAAACCAAAAATCAAGAGACATAATGTGAGTTTTTCTCGCCATGCCATTTGCACATCTTGGCGCTTCATATTTCCTATGTAACTCAACATAAAAGTAGGCACCCACCAAGTCATGAGCCAAACAAAACGAGACCACCATTTACGCAAACGTGTAATAGTCACTTCTTCGATATGTTCCTCGGCTTCTACGCTATAATTTTTCATCATCTTACTCATGTCCATGTTGGGACCAAAACTAATGTATTTTCAAAGGCATGGTTAGTGAGGCAAAAGAAAAAAAAAATACAATTCACAAAATTGACATACCCTTCGTCCATCTTCTTGGAGCCATTTTCTTCTCTTTTTTCTTCATTGTTATTTTGGTGGTGATCAGTATATGAGGTGATATCTGAAAAATCTTCTAACGTCATATCAGAGAAATCGTGATCGTAGCCAGAGCTTTCTTTATACCAAGAGCTTCTACCATATGATGTATGGCCGTAAGATAGCATGCCATATTCACTTGTTGTAGCTCTAGAATGAACTGTTGGTTGTTTTGGAGTTGTATGACCTTCTGTAGCAAAATCTTGTTCAAGATCAGTAGTTGAAGGAACAGTAACCGATTTGTTTTTGAAACGTTTGCCTTTTTCAAAGGAGCGTATCTGATTTTCAAGAATTCTCCAAAGACTAAAATCTAGCCAAATGTTACGATGGCCAAATATCATCTGCCTATCACTCCAGTCCATTGCTTCAGCCCATTGTGAAATGCATTCTTTAAGAGCGGAAGCTTGTTCATATTCGTCTTCTTCTTCATCCTCAAATAATTCATCAAAGTTAAATCGAGGCAAACTATCGGCAATCAATGGACGATAAGACTGAACAAAGCTCTTCGGAGTATAGCCCAACATGGTATCAACGTGCACAACCTGGGATGCCATTTCAGTTATTCGAAGAATTTTGAGTTGGTGTCGTACAAAATCAAGATCGAAAAAATCTGGCTTTTGCATATTGTTTGGGCAGATATGAATGATTTCCATAACCATACTGGAATCAAGCTTCTGCTTCAGTAGTTTAAATCCATCGGAAATTTGGTTTATAGCAGTGCGTGTATTACTAGTAGGCTTGATTAGCTTCTTGCCCCTCTTCAATCTGCCTTGTTTATTTGATTCTGATTTTTCAGAGCTTGGCTCTTCTTTCTTAGTCTTGTCTTTTAAGCCTGCCCATACAGGTAATTGGGCTTTGATTACTGTTTCCTTGTCGCGGGAATGGGTGTCGGTAACCCATCCAACCAGAGAATCAGCTTCAAACAACTCCTGGACAAACTCGTTAGTACAGTTATGTCTAAATAAATCAATGAACTCAGGAGAAACAGCACTGATATTCGATTCAATAAAGCCATCAATAGAATAATCGATTTCTGTTGTGCGGTTGAAATGCTGAATTTTGAAACTAGAAGCATTAGAAGAGGCATCATCAAACACAGCATAGTTTCCATCCGCTTGTGACTCTGCTTTTTGCTGAAAAAGTTTGGATAACAAGCTGTTGTCTGTAGCATTTGCTTCATGTCTTTCAAATTGATCTGACACTTGGTTAAGCAGATTTACAAAACCTACTTGGTTGCTTTCGGTACCATCAAAGAAGTTAAGCGATTGGTTTGGTGCTTTAATTTGTGTGGACAACGAGTATCTCCAAGCACCATCTTTACTACATTCTACGTTTGCACTAGCGTTGACATTCACTCTACGGTCAAAGAGGTAGGATCGAAGCTGCTCGTTTACATAGTTCACACAAATGTCGTGAAATCTACCGGTATTTTGCATAGTAATTGATAGATTAAATCCTTCTATGTCTAAAATGTTGATTGTTTTGATCGCATTCTTTCCTTCATCTGTATCTTCTAGAACATTTTCAGCATTGAGTTTCTGATTGAATGCATTTGTAATCCATAAGACTAAAGCAGCATATAAAGCATGTGCTAGTGAATCTCGCTGCTTTATAGCTGTTTCTTTTGTTAGAAAAGCTGTACAGAACTCGTTATCAATCAACTTTAGTTTGTGCGTTAATGTTGTTTCTAATCGAGAAGTTGCTACACCAAGTGCTCCAGCAACAAGATTGAGCAATTCTTTGTTTCTTATTCTGCATGACTCTCGTGTAGTGTTGCTATCTCCATTACCAGCACTTGAGATTCGTGGTGTACTTCCACCTGTTTGAGCGCGACGAGTGTTGTCAGCAAATTGGACATTACCTAAATGGAGGATGGCAGCTAAAAGTTGGCACATTTGAGCTATTGTGATAGGTTTAAATCCACAACTTTGGAGCATTATCTTAAGCTCTTCAAAATTGAGGCTGTCTTGTTGAGTATCTCTCTGCTGCTTAAGATAATTGAAGTTGCTATGTGTGATTTGAAGGGCTTGCTTTTCATCAGGTGTGGTTCCGGCAACAAGCTGATAAAAAATATCGTACTGCTGCAAGTTGCTTTGCGATATTCTATGGGTGTTCAGCAAAAAGACAGAAATAGTACTCCCTACTATTCTTCCCTTATTGTTGAATTGAAGTGTTTGCATTTGACTTAAACAGGATGAAGTTTCATTGTGAGTAGATGCTGCAACACTAAAAGATCTTAAGATAGCATGTGCTCCCAATATTTGCCGTTGCATTTTTTCTTCTTTTCGATCATGTGTTGATAGATAAAGTATCTCTTTAAGTAAGTGATAATGAGTAGTAGATTTGCCCGAGCCTGTCATCCCACTAAAAATAATATTAGTAGAAGGTATCATTTTGGCAAAGAAATGAGTATCAGTATGAAAAAGTAAAATGGATAAGCAATATGTTTTTTGTAAGCGTCCGAATCAAAAGCTACCTTAGTACAATCGCCTGGTTTTCTGAGCGTCGCCTCATAAGAAGGTAAGCTCTAGTAGCCATTTCATATACATGTGGCTCTGGAGATCCATACTTATGTAGTGAAACATCCTTGTAACCATACTGTCCATATGCTTTCAAAGTAGCATCATTGAGTAATTCTAGTGGCTTTAGTGGATTTACTACAATTATTTTTCCATCACCGAATTGAGTGTAAGGTTGATCGTCTTTGAATCGATCCAATAGAAGGCGAAGGATAGCACTTTCACTTTCCTTGCTACTGTTCTGTACATCAGGTAACTGAACAATATCTGTTACGGATTGATTGTCCATGTGCAAGTACTGAAAAGCAAACTAAAAGATAGTTGAGAAAAATGCCTGGTATTGCCATTGAGGAACGCTACTTTTCTTTTTCTCTGTACCAGCTTGAATAGTTTTGATTGAAATAATATGAATTGTTTACATATACGCAAACTTTAAGTTACTCTCTCTCTCTCTTCCTCATTTAGTACCATGAAATCGTGAAATAAAAAAAAATTCTTTGTGACTAAACATTCATAAATCTATGATTTAGATAGAGAAGACTAAACACTATTGTTCAAAAGTCTCCCTTTGTAACTACAATAAAGAGGAAGTGTTCGAAAAGGAGCACAAGCCAAAATTGCGAACATTATCTTTATCTGTTGCCTCATCTGTCTTTGCTGTTACGCTGACAGTCTTTCCTTTTATAGTTGATTGACATATCCCTCTCTAAAATAACTTTGAGTTGAATCAAGAATAACAAAACAGAAAAGAAGACAAAGGGGTGGCGGTTTATTAACGAATGCAAGATATCCACAAAACAACAAGCGATGAAAAGACAACAGAAACAACAATAATAAATGTACAATAAAAGGGTGACAATAGAAAGTTGTCAAAAGAGGACATGAGACAAGAAATGCTTATTCTCTAAAATAGAAAGAAGTAAATAGTTAATCAATATAACATTTAAAGAAACGGGGATATCGGCAATATACACTACAGGCATCGTTAACCTTTCTGGCACATTTCGGTATTGCTCTTCACCAAATCGATCAATGAATTCTCGTCTTGTAAGCGTCTGGAATTCTGTACAGTGTGCAATATGAAGGAAGCCATAGAGCGATAATACCAGCAAAACAAGCAAAAATAGTTGGTATCTTTTTTGCTTAAGCACTGTATACATTTATCATTTGATTAATTAAAGAGATTGCCCAACGCTCTGCTTATTTACCAGTAACAACAAAATAAAAAGAATGGGGAATACGATAATTTGATTTACAATTTGGGCATAGCTTTGGACAACCATGGAGGATAAACCAGTTTATAAAACACTCCTGATGGGCATATCTATTAATAATTAGTCCATAAAGCATGTGTGATATATTGCTTTTGATTTTTTTACAGTGGTATGGTATCTTCTAATTCGCATTGACAAGGTCGAATGAATTTATGAATCGCATCTGGTCCTTGATGGCAAATGCTACAATGCTGAAAAGCACATTAGTCTTCAGAGCAAAACGGAAAGGCTCAAGTCTGATATTTACTGGGTCAAGCGGTGATCTCGTCTGATCTCTTTCGCATAAAAAAGCATTTTGCCGAGTTAATGTCGGTATCGGCATTATGTTTGAATGAATGTTTTTCTTCTTTTTCTCTTTATGTGTATCTTTGCGTGTGTATAGGTAGATATATTGAAAAAGCGATTGTAGGATAGAATGCAAATAAGGCAGAAGAAAGGATTTCACTTTATCTCTTCCTTTTTTATAAATTTTATCTATGTGTTAGTGTGTGTGTATATGGGTTTCTGTTTTTTTATGGTTCAAGCAGAATTAATCGCATAGCAACATACAACAAAAGAAAGACATAAAACAATTAAAAAAGAACGAGGGAATATGAACAGTAGCTGTAAAATAAATAATAATAATAAAAAACTAGAACAGCTGACAGTTGATTAGTGGTTGTCCCTATTGTTGCTACTACTATGGCTGCTACTACTATGAATACTGTTGTTATGCCTATGCTGCTTATTGTCATGGCGAAGAAGAGGCGTATGCTCATTAGGTGAGTTCTGCTTTGAGTAATGTTGATTATGATCGCTTTCATGACCAAACAGTTCGTACCAAAAGCTTTGCAGTAAGAACTTAATATCACGCAGTATGTTTGCTTTGTATTTTTGTACACGATCAGGGCGAAGACGGTGTCTTTTATCAATCATATGATGAACAGCAAACTAATAATGACAACAATAAGACTTGGCAATACTTCTAACAATTTACTTACATAGACTACAGAGAGTACGCTTAAACTGGTAGTTGCTGAAATCATGAATGTGATGATTTGCTGATAACGTACAGCATTCATCACAGGCGCTCCACCAAGGATCTGACCTGTCATAGCGCCTGGGATAGCAATCAAGCCGGTGACGGACATTTGATTAATACTAGGAAGCATGGCCAGTCGAATCGATTCAATTGCCACTTGTCTTCCTGCTTCCCATCGAGTAGCACCGAAACTCAAATAAGTTTCGATCTGCTCAGTTTGCTGTCCTACCTTCTTCAAGACAGTTGCTAAACCTACCGCCATAGCACCCGATGTAATACCAAGCAGTAATCCGATAGTAGGAATAAACAGCTCTGGTAGCCAAAAGTTATGTTGGTTCATAGCATATCGGGTACCTAAGATACCTATGAAAATGGTTGAAAATATAGTTGACAGCAACACTGAAGGAAACTAAGTTGTTTCGAGAAGGATGTGTTAAATCAAAGCAGACACCATCAAATTCTGTTTTACCATGCCGCCATAAGACCAATCTGACTTGTTATAGACTGTTTCACATGAGCTTAGGAAAATTAAGACAACTATATGATCATAAGATCGTCAATTCCTCGTTTGTCTTCTATAAAGTTCAAGTATTTTCAATACATTACACGTCATGATAGCTACTAGTATTGGGTTTTTTGCTGAAAATATACTTTGAAGAAGTTGACCCTATGTATGCATCAGTAAATGCTGCTAAAAAAGCTAATAGTTAAAGAACTATCACTCACCATAATTGTTAGCTGTATGATACACCGAATTGAACTAGTAAGCAATGATTTCTCTAGCTTCAATCCCAATGATAACGATATCACACCTATTGATAGAGCTTAATTGATTCTCATGCTATCTTAAGCGCAGACAAGAATATCCATACCATTGACACATATAAACAATGATGCGATACCGACATTAATCCAAGAAAGATCTGGAACTTGTTCATCTGGCGAGCTTGACATGGTATCAAAAACAGTAAGAAGAGACAGAGAGAAAAGAAGAAGAGATAGAATCAGAGCAAAAGAGTACCATCAATAAATTAAACGTCCGAATGACGTATTCATGAAGTCGAAGCTTTGTGTCATTTTTCTTACACCCTTGACTCAAGGTTTGACAAGAGAAAACAGAAAGGGAGAGGATGATCTTTTTCTTTCAGGTCATGGAGCTTGCTTGTTTCAATTTGAGCAACAATCAGGTTACACGCCTTATTTTAAAGACAATCACAAATGTCAAAATAACAAATCAAGCACTTAAGTGTTGTTCCGTTTTGGTATGCTTAAGTCCTGAAGCCTACCTTTCAATACTTATGTATCATTCTTGTAAACATGAAATCTTTACGCTTCAAGAAATTGATACAAATGTACACAGTATTATGCACAAGCTTGACGGCAAGAAATTACCCTTCTCAAGCATGAAAATTTTATCGTATAGCGATTCCTGTACTTATTTCGATATGTGGTCAACTCTTAAATATCTTTTGAACAGCATGCATAGAGCAGCTTTTGGAGCACTCGCAATGAAGCAGACAAAGACTGATTAATGTCAAACACTGATATCTTTTAAGCTGCCTGTTATTCGCAAGTGAAAAAGAAGTTTTAAAATATTTAAGCAGTCTGTTGATTGAATTCTTCATCAATAACTGTTGTTTTTCTTCTTACTAGCTGCTGTTTGGTATACTTCAAGAGAACAGAGACCATCCATACTATATATCTGCTTTTTTTCTACTCAAAACAAGTGTAAATGTATACATCTAGTTTATTGTTTTATGCCCATACTCCTAGGTCACTTTTTGAAGGAACAAAAGCACGATAAGAATTACTGAATAGACTTTTTAGTGATGTTGTTTTTTAGCTAGATTTATACAATTGTGCCATGATACCAGTGAAGTCCGACAATCCCACGTTGCAAATAGTCTGTCAATATATATTTTTGTATTACAAACAATTTGTTTATATAAAGCTTTCTTTGTTTTCAAAAAGAATGTGAGTTAGAGAAGTACGCAATAAAAAAAAACATTTTTGCATACCAAAGCTTCTTGGCTCTCTCTTTATCTCTTTTGCAATCTGTTCACACAAAATGACTCAACAAACACTAGTCGTGTTAGCGAAAGAAAAGTGTGAGACTGTCTTGAAGCAAGTCAAACAAAATAAACAACTTGTAGTTGTGTGTGAAAAGAAATTTACTTTGACTGTCAAGTCATCATCTGACATCTTCAAAAAACAAATCAACAAGACGTATGTTTAGCTCAGCTATGGCATGATCTATATAAAATGATACTCATTTTCTTTTCTTGTTTCGTTAGTCAATTCATGCATGGATTTGTTCTGGAAGGAACAAATGCTACCGAAGCCATGTCAGATATTATTGAACCACTCAAGGTGTCATGGTAAGAGAGCCAGAAACCCATTTCTGTTTTTGTTTATTTGTGTTGTTTACACTTACTTTTTATGAAAGCTTTGTACACACAAGTCAAGACCCATCTGAATTAAATTGGTTCAAAAAAAAAAGCAGGAGCAACTAGTAGCAACAGCAGTAGCAAAAAGCAACAGCCAATAAAAAAAGAGCTACTAAATGTTTCAAATACTCAATTGAGAAAGACGCCTTCTAGCTTACGTAGCACAAATGCACTAGAAAATCAGCAGCTACAAAAATCTCCAATTCTCTCCTCTTCTTCTTCTCTTTCTTCAAGTAAAACTAAAAAAAACAGCAAAAGTCCTGAAAAAAGGCACTGCCAGAAAAATCGCTTCAGAAACAACCATCATGGCAACTACCCGTAGCAAAATACCTAGTTCAAAAGTATTATCTGACACGAACAAAAACCTAACTCAACTTCCTCAGTAAGTTGCTATGCCTTTCTACCTTTCTTTTACTTTTTACAATCTGCTTTCTCCCCTCTCTCTCTCCCCCCCCCCCCCTTTTTTTTTTCTTTCTTTTGTATTTGTTAGCATTTTTACCAAATAAGAAGAAGAATGAGTTATTGAATTATATCTATTTTGTATAGAACATGACTCGTCCTAGTGTTACATCCAAAAAGACATCTTCACTCAATGTTACATCCGCTGCTAACTCTAACTCTGCTATTCGACCATCACCTTCGGCTTCTAAAAGAGCAGCAGCAGCAAAGAAAGCATTGACAAATACAGCAAAAGGGGGTATATCTAAAAACACACCACCTGTTTCTGTTTTGACTGGAAAAACTCGGAAGTCAAGTCGGTTGACATCTTCTACTGCGCCTATTGCTGAAAAGAAGAAAACAGTAAAGAAAAAGATTGAGCCCAAATCCTCCACAAAAGAATCCGCTCTACCAATTAGTACTGCTAGAAGCAGTGGTACTACTCTATCTGCTAAAGAGAAGACTGCAAAAGAAAAGGCTACAAAGGAAAAAATAATGAATTCAAAACCCTCAAAGGAAAGGCTATCAGAGGACAAACCTGTTATAGAAGAGCCAGTTGTAGAAGAGCCAACTATAAGGGAGACAGTTACAGAAGAACCAGTTATAGAAAAGCCAGTTATACAAGAGCAAGCAAATGAGCTCCAAACTTCGTCTCCTCAAGAGACAGATAAACAAGAACAAGAGGAAGAGAAGAAGCTACCAGCTGAAGAACTCCCTTTAATGAGAACAGAAGAGAGTGGTATTACTGAATCTATAGAAAAGAACAAAGTCATATATTGCATAAGTAATGACATTACTACCAAAGAAGAATCCATTGCTGCTTCACATCAAGAGGAAAAGGAAGTTAATCCGCAGCATTCAATCTCGCATGTATCCACTGGTTCAAGTGTTGCCACAGCAGATGAGCACGATGCCGAAGTAGCTGCTACTACTATTAGAGCCAGAGTGCAACAGAAACAGCAAGAGCTACCTCATATTCAAAGTGGACGATCCTCCTTCTCTCCTAATTCTGTCGTTTCTTTGCCTCGACCTGAAACACCTGAAGTTGATCAATTAAGACTTCGATTCGAAAACATTATTCAGACCTCTACTCCTTCAACTGTTGATATGGTCAGAAGACGCTCATCTCCTAAGATTGCACCTGAAATTGCTTATCGTATCAAAGATATGAAGCCTAGAGGTCCTGTTGGATCCCGCGTTAAGAGTATGGTTGAACTCTTTATGGACGAAAACCTGAACAAATGGGAATTCTAGGTGGACTAAGTTCTCATCTTTATATCTCAGCAACTTACATTCGTTTTATTTATTTGACATCTATGGAACCATCAAATATACTATAACCCAAAAAAAATTATACCTTCATCTCTAATTACCTCCCCTCCCTCTCCCTCTCTTTATCATACCCTCGCTTTCTCCAAGAAGATGGCTCTATTTAATAAACATTCTATTGTGTGCTCTTCTCATATAACATACCGAGAATTTAGGAGTAGGCAGCATGAATGTCCCAATATGCCAGCTCAACAGCTATCATGAAAGATAAGATCATGTCGCATAAGTTTCAGTTTCCGTATTACGTTAGCTTTTTTGAGACGAAATCATTGCTGCAAAACATGATCTAGCTTTTCAAGAACCGAGCTGCCTTTACTGAGAAGGCGAGCTATATCTTTTTTTTGTATAACTGCCTGGAAAGGGGGACATGACTTTCTATCATCAAACGCCCCTTCCTTTAATCAAATGTACTTTTGTTGATACAAAATTGCCAAATATGTTGATAAGCCGACGTGTTTGTTTTGTTTTATTCTGTATCTAAATGGTAAGATTGAGTTCCCTGGGTGTAATTCGAACTCCAGAAAATTAAATGCTTGCAGTGTACTAGGAGAAAGAAAGCGGTCTAGTCTCAAATGGCTAGAAGAAACACTCTAATATGGTTTACTTGGCTATTTTGGTCTAACAACTCAAATACGTCAAAACGCTTTTTATCTCGTACATAACAAGTCCAAAGGAAACACCAAATATTGAATTGGTTATTGCAAACCCAAATTGCTTATGATCACCTCAGTTAGCATGTTTTAGCTTCTCAAGATTGTTGTGATTGAAACGATGTATCAGTGGCTGCTTATTTTGTATAAGGAATGGCACGAAAAGGATTACGTTTTGGGCCTAGTGGTACTCTCTTTCTGTTTCTTTGGACCATTTTGCTTTTAGATTTTAACTATATGATATACTAATTTGATACAAAGTAAAGCCATATTAAGTTCAAGACTTCAAGTATACTTTCTAGCGGATAACTTTTGTTAGCACCAAGTCTTTTTCTTTTTGAACGTTTGCTTTTCTTTTTATGAACAAATAGCCTTTTAAAATGGTATCTATAAGTTCTTTTTTGCAGTAAATAACAAGTGTCTTTCTTGTTTTCTGGATTATTGGGAACCATGTATAAGTTCTCTACAACCTCTACGACATATATAAGTCAAGCTATTTTTTGATGTCTCGAATTTAGCATTTGAGTTATTGGCCCATTTTCTTCTGCCTTTCAATGATATAGAATGACGAGTGGCGTTTATGGATACTATTTAAGTTTGCGTAAGATTACCCCCTTAGATGCCATTTTGAAAACCAGTATACAGATACAAAGAGCAATTTTAGCATGTGAGTATTAAATCACTATTCTAAATCTTGTATGCTATTGACAGGATGACTCTCCCGTTTTAGCTACTTGTGCCGTTGATTAGAATCATTTATTTACATAGCTATTGTCGATCATCCCAAACTTCATGCAACTTCATAAAAGCAGTTGTTTCGATTCTTAAAAAAGAATCAGATCGAAGGCATCTTACTATCAGAAAGTTGAAATACGACGGCACTGAATTTGCTGTTGTATTTTATTTCATGTAAGCACCTGTGCGAACATCAATCCAAGTATACCTTAAATAACTTAAACAACTTAACACAGTAGCTTAAATAGTTTTGCTGAAGAGACACAACATCTGAAGCATTTTTAGCTGCTTAAGCTGCAAACTACGATGATAACTTCCAAATACAAATATTCTTCATTGGGGATGCAGATGGTATTTTATGCACGAAAATCCTTTCTAAACTCTTCAAGAAAGTTTCTTAAACACACTATTGTTTTTTGGCTCTTACTGTCTTGGGATTTGCACACAGCTTTGCTCTCTTGAAATTAGACAAAGAGGATAAACAGTTCAAGCAAAATAATGCTTACATCGTATATAGAAAGATCTCAGCCAATGCTAATGCATGTATCCAATTGAGACATTCGGCCATGTTGAAGCGCTGAAATACATTTTTTTCTTTGCAAATGACATGTCAAATCTTCTCAGTGATGCAAGATCTTCTAAAAATGAAATGGAAATATCTTTGTTCGTTCTTC